>CM034156.1:11912921-12440444 GCA_019776745.2 Taxus chinensis
GCTCATTGCTACTGAGGATCAACAAAAACAAACATCCTGTTACCCCTTGGGGGACCTTTTGTTATGCGCGGCATGACCTTTAACTCAAGAGGCAGGGACCCACTTACGCACGCCAGGACAGCGAGCGTGCAGGATCTCATCCACAAAAACAATAGAGATGGAGTATTAAAGACCGCCGAGGGAAAGTAAACAACACAGAAGAACAAAACACACACAAACACAAACCCCAAAAACAACAAACCAGGAAAGACGACAGCCAAAATGACCACGCGATAAAGAACACCAACGAAAACCCACAGTCCATCACACCACGGAAACACAAGCGACGAAAAATACATCACACATCGAACACAAAAACAAAGAGCGATAACACCCGCCACCACAAAAAAGGAGAATGGCCCCTAGGACGTAAGAAAAAACAAAGCAGAGAGGAAAGAGAGAACCAAAGAAGAACCAGAAACCAAGGGAACCAAACATGGACAAATAAAGCAGACCAAAACCAAAAGAAAGCTAAAGAACCCCCCCCACACGTCTGCTCACCCCATCAAAAACCCCACTAGATTAACAACCTACCAACAAGCAGCCGCCCAAACCAACCACCGGCAGGACGCCACGCGCGACAATGCCCCATAAACAACATGAACAACGCCCCAAAAACCACACCAACACCCCAGCACAAGCAACACAGCGAAACACAAACACACAAAGAAAGAATCAGAGAAAAGGGAGACCCGCGCCTCCGCCGAAAGCCCTGATCGCATAGAGGGAACCATCTTGTAGATATTATTCAATATTTACTACTCGTCGTATTCAATCAATTTCTTCATTTTCATCTTATAACCCCGCAAAATGTGTTTTGTTCTCACTAGTAAGCTTCTAGGGTTCATTAAATCTATTCAAGGCATAAAAGTAGACCCGACCAAGATCAAGGAAATAATGAAAATGTCTCCTCTGTCAAACATCAAACAATTGCGTAGCCTTTAAGTTAAACTGTAATCCATTTGTTTCTTTATATCACAACTCTCAGATCACTGCTCTAGAAAATTTTGATTCCATCAGCCTACAAGTGGTGTCAAGGAAGCCAAATGCAAAATAAGACTAAATGATAGTTGTTAGATCAAAATTTTCCCCATCTAAGGACTTTATCCAAGGTAGTAAGTAACACATTAAGATGGTAGTAAGATCATAAATTCCATATAATTAAGTTAGGTGGTAGTTTTTTGATAGTGATTATAAAAATTGTCAAATTCATCCAAAAAGAGGTAGAGTTTTGATCTGACTTACAACCTAATTACAAGAAAGCTATGGTGAATAGATCATCCAGCTATAGAAAAATAAATTTCCTAAAGGAATGGTCACACTTGAAGATATCTTCATCCCTGATAATGAATTCAAAGAGGAAAGAAGGGATATAACAGAAAAGGAGGAATGCTATAAACCAATAATCACTTCACAAGAAAAATAGTTATTGATGGGAAAGGTATGTAATGAGATTGAAAGAAAGGATTGTATTTCTTTATTTCAGAAATTTAATGATGTATTCTCTTGGAGTTATGAAGATCTCAAAGTCTTTTATCCAAATATTACCCAACATGTTATAGATGTTGACCTCAATGTCAAACCAATTAGACAAAGGGAAAGGCTTGTTAATCCCAAATAGAGGCCCTCATGAGAAATGAAGTGTCCAAACTCATTAAATCTAAAATTATATTTCCCATGAAGTATTCCTCTTGGGTTGTTAATTTTTTCCCTGTTAGGAAGACGAATGGAGAAATTAGGTTATGTGTGGATTTCAAAGATTTGAACAGATCCTTCTTGAAGGATCATTATCCTTTAACTTCCATGGACTAAATTCTATAAAAATGGTGAGAGCTAAAAGGTTCTCTCTTTTGGATGGTTATTATGGATTCAACCAAATTAGAGTTAAATAGGAGAATCAACACAAGACACATTTTACAACTAAATGGGAAACATATGCCTATGAAAAGATGTCATTTGGTTTAACCATTGCTGGAGCCACTTTTCAAAGATCTATGGATATTGTATTCAAGGGATATATAAAATTTTCATCCTTATTTACCTAGACGATATCTTAGTTTTCTCAAGAGAAGGATAAGATCACACAAAACATCTTGAGAATTGTTTTAAAAGATGAAGAGAATTTGGTGTATCCCTCAACCCAAAGAAATTCATCTTCTACAGGTATTTCTAGGTCATGTTGTCTCAAAATAATGTATTTCTATTGACCTAGAAAGGATTTCATCCATCTCTCTCTCTCTCTCTCTCTCTCTCTCTCTCTCTCTCTCTCTCTATCTCTCTCTCTCTCTCTCATTGCTAGCTCACAAGAAAGCACTACAATATTTCCTTGGCAAGATTCATTTTTTAGGAGGTTCATTCCTAACTTTACAGGACTTGCCAAGCCCATTACCTCAATGCTCAAGAAGGATACGACATTCAAATGGATCAAGGAAGGAAAGGAAATATTTTAAAACATAAAGCATGAAATTTATCAAGCGCCCACTCTCATTAACCCAAATTACTCAAAATAATTCATCATATACACATGTGGGGCTGAAGCTAGTATTTCTGTGTTGTTGATGCAACATAGTGATAAAGGTTTAGAAAAACCAGTGGCCTTCTTTAGACCAAAACTGAAGGATTATTATTTATAATACAATAATGTGGAGAAGTAAGTTTTTTTCTATCATGAGAGATCTCAAAAAATTCAAGTGTATACTCACAACTAACCATATCAAGGTATTATTCTCGCATCATAGTGTGTAAGACTTCAATATGGGAGATGAGATTAGTGAAAAGAGAGCTGGATGGGTGACACAAATCAAGGAATATGATGTAACTATCAGGCCACCAAGCTGGTTAGAGGAAGATAACTATCTGAGTAGCTAGCTTTAGATGCTGAAAATAATTAAGAAGTCTCCTATATTTTGGAGGAAGAGCAAGAACAATTTTCTATAAGCTTGACTAATGAAAATAGTTAGGTAAATTATATGGCCAGATTCTTATCTACTAGCCAATATTATTATGGTTTGATAAAGGATAAAGATGGCATTCGAGGTTACAGACTATTCCTTATGCATTTATAGGTAGAGCTATTTCTAGAAAGAACCTAGATGGAGTGTTACTAAGATGTATTGAAGGAGAGCAAGTGAATAAAACTTCGGTGGAATTCCACAATGGCTTCCTTGGAGGACATTTATCAGCAAAGACCAAAATGCTGAAAAAATTGAAAGCATGATACTTATATCCCACATTGTTTGTGGATTATTATCAATGGGTCATAAAATGAAAAAAGTGTGCTCATTCAAGTGGTAAGAGGAAGATGACGACCCTCCCACTTCATCCAATTCAGACGAACAAACCATTATCTCAATGGGGACTTAAATTTATTGGAATGATCAATCTAGTGTCAAGCACATGTCATAAATGGGTCCTAATAATAACAAATTACTTCACCAAGCAGATAAACGTTGTGGAACTCAAGGAAGCAACTAAGTCATCTATCCTTGAATTCCTGGAAGATATTGTAACGAGGTTTAGTGTCCGCTAAACTATTATTACCGACAATGCTAAAGCATTTTCAGGATATTATTTCTCTGAATGGGCTCTTAGGCATGACATCTACATGAAGACTTGTTCTAATTATTACCCTCAAGGTAATGGCTTAAACAAGTCTACCAACAAAAACTTGATCAAAATAATGAACAGACCAATGGAGATGAATAGAAATAGTGGCATAACATACTTTAAAATTCTCTTTGGGTTGAAAGGATCACATAAAAAAGAGAAATTGGAAACTCTCCTTTCATCCTTGTATATGGTAGAGAGACCATACTTCCATTATCTTCGGAGTTGCCTTCTTTGGAGCTGGCACATCAATTGGAATTGGAGGGATAGGATGAAAGAATAGTAAGAATTGAAGATTTAGTTGAACTTTAATAATTGAGGCAATATGCCATGATAAAATTAGAAGAACATTAGAGGTTAACCAAAAAATGGCTCGGTACGAAATCAAAAACATATGCTTTCAAAATAGGAGATCTAGTTCTAAAATGAGATGCAAATAGGGCTAAACCAGGGTAACACTCTAATTTTGGTGCACTTTGGAACGAGCCATATATCATTACTATTTGTAAGTAGGATAACTATTTTGAGTTATCTAAGATTGATGGGGAGGCACATTAAATCCCAGTCAATGTGATATATCTTAAACCCTCCCATTAGGTTTGTTCATTTTATCATCTATATAGTTGTTGTTTCTTTCTTTCCTTGTTGTTAGAGGGTTCCTCATTTTTTTGTGTGGAGATCACTAATTGAGTACCTTTTCCTCAATCCTTGTGATGATAATTTGAATAAGTGATTTGTTGCACAAGTGTTGGTTCCATTTGTATTCTTCAGGTTGGAGGCAATGAAAAAAAGAAAATTTGAAAAGTCACGCTAGAAAGTATACTTCTTAGAATGAAGGGATTAGTTATTTTAGAGATTCGTGGATGGTGAAAAGAACAACTTGTTTTCAAAGTCAAATATAAAAAAGTATGCTCCTTCTCATCTTCTCTCTAATTTCTATAAATTTAAGTGCAAAAGCACATGTAAAGAGTTTGCATTTCTATTATGGTCAAGATCTCTGCCATTTTGAGCTCGAATATTTTTCTTGCATACCTATGTGATGTGCTTTTGAAGATTTCATACACCTTGACTCTATTAGACTGTAAATGGATAAGTGCTTGATATTGAATGCAAGTGTGATTTATTTCCTTTGAATGTTTTAGTGTTTAATGTGAATATTTCTATTCTTTTGTTGGTCTTTAGTCTTATTATGTTTGTTTCCATAGTTTTGTGCACATTGTCTTGGATGTTTGTATGTGTTTTTATATATGTTTCCCTAGAGCCAGAATCGATCCCTATTCATGTTTGGTGCATCACCTCTCTTTATTTTAGCATTTCCCTCTTTCAACCCCGCTCTTACAAAATACTGAAGATAGGATTAGATACTCATAGTGTAGTGTTGGTTAGTTAGTTGCAGTGAGCTAGGATAGAAGGAAGTCGACCTTATCTGGAGATTGACCTCAAAGGTGCCATTTTCGTACACTTTAGACGTCGTTCCATATTTTTTTGAGGTGGCTAACCTAGTTTTTAATAGGGGTGCAATATTAGGTGACAATAGATCCGACACTCCTTATCAGGAAGACCATGTAACTTCACATGACAACATCACTCCACCCACAAAACTTACTTTATTATTATTATTATTTTAAACTTTTCCCCACCCTAACTATCCTCCAACATCCTCTAAAGGTAAGAAAGTGTGCCCCATGTAAGAAAATATGATATTATTTATTTATTGTGGTTGGCTACGCATAGAGTGCTATATGGGTTGTGTGTAGAGTTCCTACATCTTTATTTACTCGAATATTTCTCAACAACGGTCGTGTCTTTCTGATGAATGTGGTGTTTTGATTGCTGGGTGCTTTGATTCTGCTAGTTTTTTAATTGCTAAGCATTTATTTTATACTATTAGAAAGTTAGCCAACTCGATCCTTGTATCTTCTCAAGTTGGACTATTAAATCTGGCGAGTTGTTAATGTTATAGGACCCAGAAACGATATTGCGGTGGCTTCTCTACACATATCTCCGACTGTGTGAAGTCCACACCACCATCCTTGGACCACGATTTTGCATTGCATTGACCCCGATTTTACTACATCCGCAATTTGCATCATCTCGAGATCTATTTGCTTGCACCATCTCTAGTTGGAACTCGGCATTAGCTATGTAAAACTCATGAAAAAGGAAGACATAAATCTCCCATAGGTGGATGATCTTTCCAACATCAGATGCAGGGATCAAATTTGATGGGCTGGTCTAAATTTTAGTGTGAAAAGTAGTATGCATATTTTACACTCTGTATGATAAGAATAAATCAAGTATTCACATCATAAAAAATAAGAATAATTTTTTAAAATGAGAAATTGTTTAAAAAAAAAAATCAAGTATTGACACCTTAAATAAAAAGAAAAATTTAGTAATCCAAACAAAATGATCCCTCAATCAAAATGGTGTAAAATTAAGATGCATTTACACTGGTAAAATTATCAAATTATGATGTAATGAAAGCCCAAATTTGCAATATTCTATTTTTCTAAAAATCATCACAAATAAAATAAGCATTAAATGTTTTTAATAAATACATACATAAACAAACAATTTAAATTGGATGTGAAGACATGCAAATCAATAAACTCATAAAAACCATCAAATTGTGTGTGGGACACTGGGATCTCTTATCAAAATCATTATGAAAAAATTGTAAATAATAAAATAATTAACATTATAGCTTCTACTTGGATTTCAATGCTAAAATTAAAACTCATTTGGATTCTTATCACTTCAATAAAAAAATTAATTCTGATTTTAACCACTAAAATTAAAACCCATGTATATTTTAACTAGTAAAATACATTAAATTAGATTTTTTCCAACTAAATTAGAGAAAATGTGCATCTATCCATTGAAACACCCACACTATGTCACCGACAAATACATCAAGATATTCTTAATTAGATTTATCAGATTTCAAAGCCAAGAGCTTCACCTCATGCACAATATGCACTTAGATCTACTACACACAAATGATGTATTACCAAATTAGACTACTCCATTAAACACACTCACACTCCATAATCCTCCTTGAATCTGTCCACAACCCTCTTCCTCCATTGCTTATGCATATAGTTGAGCCACATTGTCTTGAAAACAATTGTAAATATAAAAAAATTATTGGCCTCCACATCACTATTATTGAACAATAGTTAGAGAGAAAATACCAATGATGACTTGGAGGGGTGCTTTCAATGGAAAACGAAGCTTCTCTTTACCTGTTTGCCCCCTCTGCAAATAGCTTCTCTCCTTTACCCTACATTTTTCCATCTCAGATAGGTCCAATCAACCTTTACATTAAGGAGTAACTTGACACTTAGCTAAGTTCTTCTTTGCAAGGGTCATAATGGGTGAGCTCCTCAAGTGACTTGCCCTTTGTTTTGCCTCAATACAAGCCCCAAATACCTTTTCCTAGAGCTCCTTATTTGTTGCATACAAACATAGTTAATCCAATCATCTTGTCTCCTAGCTTGTCTACACATCAAGTTCAAATTGATCTATGTAATTTGGATCAAGACCATTCTGAGCCCATCCCGCCCTTTGGCACCAACGTGGCTCCCATAAAGCATGCTCGACACCCTACATTACGAGTCACAAATTGAAGTCACCCATTGATATCAGCTCAACACTTTTCTCCAAGCCTTACCTTGACCTCAAATATCCATCTCAGCCCATACCGAGCTCATGGCCATTCTGCGCGCTTGATTTATTCCAAATCATGTTGTGTAGGCTCCCAAGTGGGAAAATATTCATGTGCAAGTCGATCCTAGCTCTGTTATCTGCCGCTCAAGGCAGCTCCTGCAACAAAGAAGTATGAAAAAATATAAGGCAACATATAAAACATCTGAATAAATCCCAAGCAAAGGCTAGAACCCTAAACGGTAATATTAAATCTTTGGTTTAATTTTAGGTATTTGTGCTCAAGTATTTGTTGACCTAACATCACCAACTTGCTAGAAACTTGGGATTTGACCTTAATAGTATTATAGTAGTATATTTATTATATTAAAACTTTTGATAATTGCTTAATACGTCTTTTCTAACGTATATGCGAGTCAAGCACAAATCTTAGAAAGCTAGAGGTGATAGTTGTTTGTAAAAGTCATCAAAAATATTTTTTAAGATTTAAAAATTTCACACAAATTGATGACAAGCCTTTTTCACCATAGCCCTTAATTTGATAGTTTTAAAAGTAACTTGCACTTCTCTATTGTCAAATGATTTTTACATTTTTATTTTTTTTGACATGCAAATTTTTACTTTCCATTTTTTGATGGGTTTGAGGCCTTGGGAAGGGCTGTGATGGGCTCAATTTTGAACCTTGATTGCAGGCTTAAGAGAAAGTTCCTTCTCGAAGCAAAATCAAACTAAACCCTAACATGCATGGGTGAGTTTTTATTTATGGAAAATGCCACTTTTTAAAAAGGATAAAAAAGAAAGTTTTCTCACATATTGCTTTAGTATGTTTAGTATCTAAGTGGTAACATATTATAGTAAAAATTTGGGTTTGATATGGAGGTAAGAAGGTCGATTCCTCAATCTTGCTTAAAATTGTACAGGGCATGATCAAATTTTGGGAGAGCATTGTATTTTATAAATGAGCACTTTATTTGGAGACAATGCAAAAATTTGTTTGTAAGACAAGTGTTTTTTTCCTTGTGAAAGGTATTTTTTATCCATTCCAAAGGAAACAACTACGAGTGATTTATATTTTACTTTGGGGGGCACCTCCCCTCTACCCCACCTCATATCGTGATCGAGAGTGTGTGAGGAGAGCTTCCCTATGACCCCACTAAGGGATGCCACCCCTAGACCCCCGATGTATGGTCTTGTGTTCATTATTTTTGGGTACCCTCTCCACTTTTTAACACTTATTCCATGTGTTGAAGACCAGAGGGTGAGGTCTAGTTTTACAGGTGGTCAAACCCCCTCTCACAAGAAAACATTATGCCTCCTGTTTTCTCCTTTCTAACTCTAGTGTTTTGGACAAATTTTCAGCTGATCTCAATGTACTATATTTTTTGGGTGTTGCATTATTGTTTTATTGTATTATTGCATCTATCATAGATTCTTGGTCGTTGCAAATTTGATTTACAATATGAGAATGAGATGTTATTCTTAGAATTTTTTGCAATTCAGGAGGAGCTAGTCAAATTTGTTGAAGACAATAGATTTCTCAAGAAGCAAAATTATCTTTTACATGCCCTCATTCACGGAAAGGATGACCTCATATAATCCATGTAGTAGATAATTACTAGCTTACAACATCATTATCATATTGTGGAATCTCATACCCCTTCTTCTAGTCCACTTGTAGCTACTGCTCCTACACCCAATGACCTTGATTTGTCAAATTCTAAGTCAAATCCTGCTTCTGATGCTCATAACCCTATTGATCTTGTTATTTCATGTTCTACTTCTGCACTTGTGCCTATTGTAGTAACACACCTTGCATATCCCACTTTATTTCCTTCTGCTCACATGTTTGGTTCCTTTGACAAGCATACTACTACATTTGGTTCTTTCATGCTCCATTCAATGGGATTTTCTAGTGGAGGTATTCAAATGGTACTATTTCTCCTATTTAGCTTATTAAGTACAATTATCTCCATAATGTTGGTTTTCGTGAAGGTACTTCATTGGGATCACTTGTTGATAGAGATCTTATATTTTTCGCTCGACTCTTCCTGAGGATCATGAGATACAAAAGAGTTCTAATGTACCTTCACTAAGGCCTAAGAAACCTGATATTTCAACCAGACATACATTATGATGTTCCTTTGCATGCTCCAATTATGGACTTTACACCAAATCACTTGCATAAATCTACTATCCATATTAATATTAGATGGATCTCTGATTATTTGTGGAGGTGACATAATAACTCATTGAGAGGACTCTAGAGGCATGACTCCTCCACCATTCAACTTCTTGCCCCACTTTATTCTCCTCCTGCATTATAATGTTCCTTGATTTTGAGATATTTTATTTAGTAGGTGTAGAGTATCTATTTTATTTTTGAAATATTTAATATTTATATTTTCAACACATTTTAGGCTTATTGATAGTTTATCTTGTGGTAGAGCTATTATGGTGAAGCCTAGTGCCAGTTTGTCAGTTTTCAAGTAGTTAGTTTGGCCAGTCATATAGCTTTGTAGAACCCTTCCACTCATTCATTAGCATGGGAGGGTGTGGTACAAAGCCTAATTTCGAGTCTCTTGACCTTGCCTTGGTTGTTGTTCCTTGTTCATGGAACACCGTTTTAGATAGTAGATCAAATTATATTTTATGATATTTGGAACTATCGACATCATCTCTGATAGTATCCTTTAGTTATATTTTGAGTGTGTTCTCCTTCTGAAGGGTAGTAATTTTTTTGAGTTAGTGTAATAGGCTCCATTGATAGTCTCCTAGCATTGAGCTATTATGTTGTATCACAATATTAGTTGATTTTCCATTTTGTGATCGAGTAATGGATTTAGAACACACTGCAAACTAAAATTATTCTTCAATAAAGTACGAGTTTTTGATATGTGCTTCTTGGGATGCCTTATAGTAAGATTTTACTTTCTCTATGTTTTGTTTCTTTTACTGATTTTTGGTACCTTCTTGTGACTATTTTTCATCCATCATAGTTATTTTTTCCTAGTTATCGTAAATGGGTACGTTATTAGGCCTTATTTATTGGAATCATATTTAGATATGTCTCCTCGCTTTTCTAATTTATCACTCCCAATTTTGTGCTTATGGGAGGGTGTTAGAGCTGACATGTTCACACTTGCAGATGGTTTGAGTATTTTCCAAACTATCATTGCAAATTTACTTGCTCACACAACTCATGATGTAAGTTAAAATTAGGGAGTTTGTTTTATATTTTTAGGGAAGGTTTATTAACTAAATATTTTATCATTCTCTATTTACATTGCATATTTGATTTGCATGTAAATAGGGGAAAAAAATTCCTCCCTATTATCTAAGTTATTATCAATAACCTTTGTGCCTATTTATTTAGCAAATTCTCTCATGTAAATATATTTTGAGATGTGTATTATTGCGACGTAATAATATGGAGACTTATATTATTTGATCCATTTCTATTGTGTATATTTGGTTTTATAGTTCTATTCACTCTTTATGGATGTGGTAATGTTTATTTTACTAGAGTGATCCTTAGATAAGAAGCATTGGATTCTACTATATTGGTGATATATGTAATGGGCACAAAATAATTTCATATTTAGTAGTTATGATTTTGTAAAGGCTCTCCAATGAAAAATTATAATCAAGAATATTTTGTATGCTTACACCCTCCTTTCTGATCCTTACCAACATTTGAATCATATTTTCATATATCTGCTTTTGAAAATTGAAGGAATAGATGTAGTTTCCATTTATACACAAAAGTAAGAAGCACAACACCATGGTGGCATGACAAAAATATGGGAGCTTGAATAATTCAAATAATCCAAGAAACTAGAAATCAATACACTTCTTCAAATCCAACTTTATCTTCTCATCTACATGCATCATGCATGTGACCAAGTATTCATCCTACAAGTACTTAAAACGTTATTGGTGGTTTGTCTCCTTCATTTACACCTTGTGGGCATTAATCTCTAATTGCTAGCCTATTAAACATTCTTCTAGAAATCACATCTTTTGGATGACCATTAATTTTGATCCACTAATGAGGGGTACTCTTTCTTCCTCCTTTAACATGGATGTATCATGTCCATACATTTTTTTCTCAAGCCAAGTTGGTCTAACCACTATCTCTACGTTCTTTTTGACCATTTTAGGTAGAATTTTGTAATGGTTGTTGGGGGTTCTCATTCCTTAGTAGAAATATTCCCTTCATTTAAATGACACATTCCTATTTTCTAAAAGTTAAAAAAATTTGTATTTCTCCCCATTTATTTTTCTAAATCCTTAACCACTACATTCATTTTCTATCTCCCACCATGATATATCAATTTTTTTCAATTTATACTATGACTAATGCACTTATTTTTATGGTATGATAAATTAATATTGCACAGGTTCTTATCTGTCTCTTCTTCTACTCTCTGGTTTCTAGAAGTTGTGCTAATATTGAATTACATTTACTCTTTGAGAGTGTTATTTAATAGGTTTTTTTGGCATACATCATCATGAAATTAACCATATTCATATGGAAATATGACTTGGGAATTATGTCAAAGCCTTTAAAAACTTGATGATTTTTTAGTTTATTTTCCCACCTCTCACCTCCTTAGGTGACATAAACATCTAAGTGTGAAGTTTTCCTAACTAGCCCTCTTTGGGTGTGTGTAATCTTCCTTATGCACAACCCACCTTTACACCATGCCTTGTATCTAGATAGTCAAGTTTGATTCCATCTCTATTATTATTCCTTTTCCCTCTCCCCCTGAATTTCATACACGTGGTAATCTATTCTATGATTAATTTTTTTTATTGGGGATATGTTATTTGTGTGCACAAACCATGTTCATATATCCTGGTTATATTGGTGAAATAATAATTTGCAAGGGAAAAATAATTATTTTTCACCAACGCTTCAGGACTAGGTCCCTCCTCTTAGGAATGGAGAGGCTCCCATGTATTGAATGTGGGAAATGTAAAATCTATGGTGGCCGTTAGGCCAAGGATCACACATGAATACTTCACTAAACATGTGGAAAATTTATTGTATAATATACAAGGGAGGAATTTTTGTGGAGAGAGGTGAAGTGGAAATGAGAATATAAAGAGGGAGGGTTAAAGTAATAAATAAAAAATTGGAAATTTCACTAGCATTAACCAAATTAGGTCCACATCCATCAGGAAGAACAAAACCATGTAAGAAATAACAAGATTAACATATCAAAGAAATACAGTTCAAATGATTTGTTCCTCAAATATACAGAGATATTTCCTAGTTATTCAAGATTAAAATGTTTGCAAATTTGAAAATAGGAAGTAGAGAAACATACACAAGAAAATAGAAGAAATAACTTCTTTCTTGTAGTGCGAGAACAATATCTACCAACCCCTTAGAATGGAGAAGCCACCCCAATATAAAGCTTGACAATATGTCTCTTCATCTCCAACCACATGAATTTTCACATCCCTATCACTTGTTACCTTTCATATTCCTATAGGAATAAAAATAACAACCTTCGTTATTAATGAAAGATAACTTTTACAATGTCAAATTAAAAGGTCAATTAAGTGAATAAGATGAAAAATTCAAAAAAGTACATTCCCAATGAAGAATTACAAAATTGAGAGAGAGAGAGAGAGAGAGAGAGAGAGAGAGAGAGAGAGGAGAGTGATAAATATGAAAATGAAGAAGTTTATGATGATTAAGGCCCATCTCCTAGAGAACTCTAAGGAAATGTGCTTAGAATGAAATCCTCACCGTTCACTTCCTTATTGAAACGAGTTATTGTAAGTGACACCTTTTCCACATGTGGAATACAAACATAACCCAAAGCATCAATCTAAGTCTCAAGAACACCAATAAGGTATTTACATTGATTGAACTAGACTTGATGATCTCTTGTAGTATTAGAGATTGCATCTCTAATTTTCATGAGGGATTCCAAACTTTATTTATTGAAAGAGAAGGGATCCCCTGGCTCTTTCTTGACCAAATATTTTGAAATAATTAATGAGATCTTCTAAGGATGACTACTCACTGAGTGGAGGCGATATGAGCTTTTGCACGCTGTTGTTGATATTTACCAAAATCTTAGATGTCTTTTATCTAAAAGACTCGAGTTATGAGACAACACCATTTATCATATCATATCTAGCACTCATTTTGCAAGACCATATGGGAGACTAATTATTCAATGTAGAAGTGAATACATTCTTACTCACTAAGGAGTGAGAATCAAGATAACCCATCTTGGACACCAATGGGAACACCCTGTCCTAGTGGACCTTTTCTTTCTCAATCTCCTCGGTCATTTTAACATTAGAAATAATGGTAAGGGAAAATTTTAATAACGAGAGAACCTCAGGTAGTAGTACCTTTCCATTTTCTATAATATTCTCCACCCATTTATCATTAACTCTCCCTTGCATGGTGTACCATTTAGATATCTTGATCACTTGAGGATCAAAACTACTGATGAGAGAGATATCCTATTCCATAGGAAATGGAACTACATTGGGTTTGAGGAAGGATTGTAATGTTAGTGTGAGTTATCCTATGTGTCCTCCTCTCATATTGGAGGGTCATCTCACATGGGTTAGGTTTAGGGTTTCATGTGTGTCATGCACTAGGGTTACTCAACACCCTATATGTACCCATTTACTATTCATTTATGAGCATGCCAAGACACTCCGATGTCTTTCCTCTATGGGTAAGCTTTGTTTTTGTTGATCAAGTTTTGTTTTTGTTGAGCAAGTTCTTCCATTAATGATCAATTCTTTCTTACAAATACGCTGGAGCTATCATGATTCCGTTGGAGTGCAACTACTTTGTGGTGTCTCATTTCTTATTCGATTATCGCAAACTCTTTTCATGGCATCAGAGCTGCATGACTTGCCATCACACCAAAAGCTCAAAATAATGGTGGAGAGAGATCTCATCATGTTAAACAGTTGTTACGCCAACAACCCTCATGTACGATGGAGCCGAGTATACACCTAATCAGGCCCAACAACATTAGGAGGAAGTGACACTGGGAATTTCTCGGGAGGTCACCCATCCCAAAACTACTCTGGGGCTGGCACGCTTAACTTCTTGGTAACATCGACATTTAGTACATTTAGATAGTAGATTTATTCACCAAGCCCTTCACTGAGATGAAGTTTCTTCACTTACGGTCTCTTCTTGGGGTGAGGTCTTCTGCAACTACTCATCTTCTTTGGGCTATATAGTCCTTTTCTTCTTCTTCTTCTAAGAAGATTGTGTTTGTATATGGACACTTTATCAGGCCTTTAGTTTCTGGGCCCCATTGACACATCTTTCTTAGTTGTTTAGGAGTGTCTTCCCTTTCCGTCTGACTCATCATAGCCACTACCCAAACTTTGATGAAGGGGGGTTGTTAGTGTGAGTTATCCTATGTGTCCTCCTCTCATATTGGAGGGTCATCTCACATGGGTTAGGTTTAGGGTTTTATGTGTGTCATGCACTAGGGTTACTCAACACCATATATGTACCTGTTTACTATTCATTTATGAGCATGCCAAAACACTCCGCTGTCTTTCCAATCTGTAACCAAGTGTTGAGTGTTCCTTTATTTAATTAAATAGTCAGATGGGGGAACATTTAACCAAGTGTTGAGTGTTCCTGATCTCTCTACCAATCTCCTATCACTTTACCAAATTACTCACCTCAGTGAAGGAATGCAAGTGGAATTTGGTCCTAACTTAGTGATTATTCGTGAGCTTAACAATGATACTATAGTGGCTGAGGGAAAGGCAGATCACCGTTCATGGTTGTACACCTTCTCACACTTTACTTTTGATTCTACACCCACTGCCTTGCTCACTCATGCAAATGAGGTTAGTAAGCTATGGCATGAGTGTTTCGAACATCTAAATTATCGCTACCTTGAACAATTAAGCCAAAACGAAATGGTCAACGGGTTACCTCGCGTCAATTTTTCTAAGGGTCTTTGTGAGGGTTGTACCCTTGGAAAGCATCCTGAAAAGAAATTTGACAAAGGAAAATCCTGGAGAGCCACTCGTCCTTTGGATCTTGCTCACAACAATGTTTTTGGTCCATTTCCTTCTCCTTTGTTTACTAGAGCTCTTTATGTGCTAACCTTCATTGATGACTATTCACGATATACTTGGGTATATTTTCTTAAGCTTAAGTCTGAAGTCTTTGAACATTTTCAGGACTTTAAGGCTCTTGCCAAGAAACAGGCGGAATGGCCTATCAAGGTTCTTCGAACTAACAATGGAGGTGAATATGTAACCAATACGTTCATGGATTTCTGTACTTCTGAAGGTATCTCTTTGTAGCATACAGTTGCTTATAGCCCTTCGCAGAATGGATTCGCAGAAAGAAAGAACCATACTCTTAAGGAGATGGCCACTTATATGATTCACTCGAAGTCTCTTCCTCCGCAGTATTGGGCCAAAGCAGTGAATTATGCAAATTACATTCAGAATCGTGTTCCACACAAAGCAGTAAGAGGGATGACACCCTTTGAAGCCTGGTTTGGACGCAAGCCTGAAGTTGAGCACTTTTGAGTCTTCGAATCCAAGGCTATGGCTCGGATTCCCAAGAAGAAACGTAAGGCTTTGGAACCACAATCCAAACCTTGTATTTTTGTAGGGCATTATGATGGCGTGAAGGGATATCGATTAATGAATCCTACTTCTCATGAGCTGTATATTAAGAGAAGTTTTAAGTTCGATGAGTCTTCTTCGACTTCTACTTCTCCACCTATTGAGGTTCTTCAGCTTGCTGATTTGGATTCTGACTCATCAGATGATGATGCTATTGAGCGTGCTCCTCTTCCTGATCCTCCTGACCATCAAACCTTTGATTCTTCTAATTCTGACAGTAGTGATGATGAGGAATATGTCCCTTCTCACTCAAGTGAAGAATCTTCCAACTATGAGCCTGATCCTCCTGGTCCCCTTTGGGCTAGGAAAAATTTGCAAAGTGTTGGAGATACTTCGGATATGAGACGTACTTGCTCAAATTTCATTAGACCCCACTCTTTCTTCACCTCTGCTTCTGATCCACAGTCTTTCCGGGAGGCTTCTGGTATTCCTGAGTGGGATTCTGCCATGGATGAGGAGTATTCCTCTCTCATGAAGAATGATACTTGGGATCTCACCTCTCTTCCGAAAGGAAGAAAAATCGTTCGGTGTAAGTGGATGTTCCGAACAAAGTATGGAGTAGATGGAGATGTCAAAAATTTTAAAGCATGATTAGTAGCTAAGGGTTTCTCCCAGATAGTTGGGGTTGATTATACAGAAACCTTTGCTTTGATTGTGAAGATGACTTCTATTCGACTAACCCTAGCCATTGCTGCAGCGAACAGATGAAAAGTCCATCAAATGGACGTTAAGAGTGCCTTCCTTCATGGTGACCTATAGGAAGAGATCTATATGGAACAACCTCCAGGTTATGTCCAAGATCCCTCCCTCGTTTGTAAGTTAAAGAAGTCTCTTTATGGCCTTAAACAAGCCCCTCAGGCTTGGTATGCCAAGATGGACTCCTTTTTACTTACATCAAGGTTTACTAGGTGTCACTCTAATCCAAATGTTTATATTCTATGGCAAGATGACTCCATACTCATTCTTGTTCTATATGTTGATGAATTTTTGATCACAGGAAGCTCTTCCTCTATATTGATTCTGTGAAGATCGCCTCATCCAACAAGTTTTCCATGATTGACTTAAGTCTACTTCATTACTTCCTTGGGATCCATATTTCACAATCTGACTCAGGAACCTTGATTTTGCAACCTAAGTATGCTCTTGACTTGCTAGCTCATTTTTAGATGTCCGATTGCAAGTATTCTCCTACTCCTTTTCTTTCTGGGGTTAAGTTGGTTTCAGATTGCTCTACTCCCTTGGTTGATGGTACTCTTTATCGATAATTGGTGTTGACTCACACTCGACTGGATTTATTGTATGCTATTGGGATCATGTCCAGATTCATGCAGGAGCCACATGAGCTGCATTGGAAAGCAACTAAATGGATCCTTCATTATGTTCATGGCACTTATGCTGATGGCATTCACTATCATGGAGGGGTAGATATTGACTTGATTGGGTTCACAAATTCTGATTGGGCCGGTGACTTAGATCATCAGAAATCTACTTCTGGCTACAATTTCTCTCTTGGTTTAGGTCCTATTAGTTGGTCTAGCAAGAAGCATAATGTAATTGTGATATCATCTACAGAGGCATAATACAGAGGAGTAGTTAACGCTGCCACAGAAGCTATTTGGCTACAGGGTATTCTGACAGAGTTTGGCATCCACTTTCGGTGGCCTAACATTATCTACTGTGATAACATGAGCACTATCTGTATTTTCATAAATCTAGTTCAACATCAGTGGATGAAGCACATTGAGATCCATATGTAATTCATACGGGAGCTTATTCATGATGGTATCATCGACATTCAGTACATTTAGACAGCTGATCAAATTACAGATTTATTCACCAAGCCCTTCACTGAGATGAAGTTTCTTCACTTACAGTCTCTTCTTGGGGTGAGGTCTTCTACAGCTGCTCATCTTCTTCGGGCTATATAGTCTTTCTTTTCTTCTTATTATTCTTGGAAGATTGTGTTTGTATATGGGCACCTTATCAGGCCTTTAGTTGTCGGGCCCCA
Organism: Taxus chinensis; assembly: GCA_019776745.2. Classification (NCBI taxonomy): domain Eukaryota; kingdom Viridiplantae; phylum Streptophyta; class Pinopsida; order Cupressales; family Taxaceae; genus Taxus; species Taxus chinensis. Next base: position 11,930,899 of record CM034156.1, read on the forward strand.
TTGAGATCCCACCGAACTGATGGTGGAGAGGGATCTCATCATGTTATTCAGCTGCTACGCCAACATGTACAAAGGTATTGAAGGTTCTCACATTGTCTTTTAGATGTTCCAAAGTTTGTTTTTATTCTTCATTTCTAGTTAGCAAGAGGGATACAAACTCTTTTTATAGGTTCAAATATCCCTCATGCATATATTGTACCAAGGAAAACCTAGTCATCTCATAGTAATATGGTGTCATCTCTTTCATGAGTTTTACAAATTTTAGTCATAAAAATTCCACATATTGAGATCTAGAAGTACTTGTGAAGAAATAGGAACTTGTTGTTTTGCACAGAATGTTTCCGTTCCTGGAATAGAGTTGCTTCTATCCTTTCATTCTTTTGAGAAACAGATAAGGGTTAGGGCTAGGAGGAATACCTGTTGAATGTTGAGAGGGTGTGCACGTACCGTAGAGAGAGATCAGATCGATTGCGAAGAACTCCTTTTTGTCTGGGAAGGACTACCTGCAAGTAAGAATACAAGACCACCAGATTTTAGTTAGACAATAAATGAGGGAACTGCCTTGGGCCTAGGAAATATTAGACTTCCTTTCGAAGGTGGTCAGTTCCCCTTTTAATACGAATTAACACAAATGATAATAAAGAAGCTATTGCAAAATCACGATTTAGGTACCTCGTTACCAAGCAATAGAGACTAAACTACCGATAATAAAACGTCACATTGTTTGTTTGGTCAATGGTCGTTGATACGTTCAGGTCGAGTTACAGGGATAAACCAGACTGGATCTGAGGTTGTTAGGAGACAAACAGGTGAGAGGAAGGTTTTGGGTATAAGTCACAGTGACCGATGCTGGTCACTGGATAACTGACTGCGGTTAGAGAACCACTGCCGGTAGGGGATAACCAACACTGGTAGGGTCAGTAATATAGGCACTTCTGGATAGAGGTTGGTTGCAAGGTGATTGTGGGGTTATTAAGACTGGTGGATGGCTGAGGGGAATAGTGAGATGACGGGGAAGAATCAGAGTGTGATAAAACTATCTTCTGGGTAATACAAGGATGTATGGATGAAGGTTAAGTGCAGGGTGCTGGCAGGTGGTAGATCTAGGAGTGAGCTTATAATTACTATCAATCAAAAGGCTCAAGAAATGGTGCTTAGAAACATACCAGACACTACTTACTCGTCCTTGATGAAGATTCAGGTCCAAGGAATGTGGTAGTGACAGTAAGGCTCAGTTGGGATGATCTGGTATTGGAAAACGAGCTGATGAAGCTATCCTCAGTCTTTTCCAATGCTTGAACGGGGTGACAGCAATCCAGTGGCTCGGTTGCAGTCTTCGGCTCGATGCTCTTCTCTTTTCTTCACTTGTCTCCGCCCTGTCAAGTGAATTCCGGATCTTTCAAAATGAATTTTCTGATCCCTTGTTTTTGGTTGGGGGCGGCCATTTATAGGGAACCAGGTTACGTAACCGATGGCGGTCGAGTAGGAACCGATGTCGGTTAAGTCAAAGTGGGCTATTTTTAGTAAAATAGCCAACTTTCCCTCCTTTTCTCCTGAGAGATTAATTGTGGGCTTGGTCAAGTCATTATTAGGTTGGTTTTGGTGCGGGTGAGGGGTAATTAGTCATGGGTGTGGATGTAGACCAAGTTATAGGTCTTAATTAGGTTAATTTAGGGTTAGGGCTAGGTCATGATGAGGTGGCGAAATGAGGTGGCAGGTTTGGAGATGTGGATTTATTAATTATAAGGTAATTAATAAATAATTGTGTAAGGTTTAGGTGGTGAGGTTAGGTTGCGAAATGAGATGCGGGGCACAGGGTGTCGTGAGACACAAATTTGGTGTCTACATTAGCCCCTTGTTGTCGTGTAGCTTGTCTTGTAAAGCTGTATTGACAATAATAAGAAGTGGTTACTCCCGTTGAGGGTATAGGTAATCCCCCTCAAATCTATCACAGATTGAGGCGACGTGAAATCAGGGATAGGGTTGATAAAGGGTGAAAGGTGTTGAGATGATGGTAAGATGGCGGGGTAAGTTCAAGGAAGCAGACACACGTTGAAATGCAGTAGTGTGACCAGGGTACATGATTTGAAGAGCAAATAAGCAATTCATAGGCAAAGGTCGATAGTTTATCCAAACAAGGGTGATATAATCCTGGTATCCAAGGCATAGGAAGTAGCTCCAGGGGATATAACGGGTAAGGTACATGAACGTTTAGGCATGTTCGGCAGTACCAAATGGTTGGTTTGGTTGATATAAATGTCACGGTCTTGGTCTAGGAAAAGTTGGTCGACTGATCAAGTCAAGTACCCTAATCATGCTAAAACATGAACATGTGAGCTTGATTGAACAAAAAGCTACATGATGGGTGGATAAATTTGTAATTTGTGGGTTTTTGGCAAGGTATTTAATTGGTGTGGCTTTGGGTTGGGCCGATTAAGTGATTACGGCCTTGGGAGGGCCGATTGTGGTTGCGGCCTTGGGTCGGGCCTGATTGGTTGGGTGCGGCCTTGGGTCGGGCCTGATTGGTTGGTTGCGGCCTTGGGTCGGGCCTGATTGGTTGGTTGCGGCCTTGGGTTGGGCCTGATTGGTTGGGTGCGGCCTTGGGTCGGGCCTGGTTGGTTGGCCTTGGGTCGGGCCAAATGGTTTGTTGCGGTTGGATCAGCCAATTGGTTGGTTGGCCTTCGGTCAGGCCTGATTGGTTGGGAGTAGGCTTGGGTCGGGCCTAAGTGGTTTGGCCTTGGGTGCGGCCTAATTGGTTGGGCGGGCCTTGGATTGGTTGGTTGCGGCCTTGGGTCGGGCCTGATTGGTTGGGTGCGGCCTTGGGTCGGGCCTGATTGAGTGGTTGCGGCCTTGGGTCGGGCCTGATTGGTTGGTGGCGGGCTTGGGTCGAGCCAAATTGGTTGGTTGCGGCCTTGGGTCGGGCCTGATTGAGGTCAAAATAAGGCTAGTCAGCAAAGCCAGGGGTAGGTGATGGGGGAAAAGTGGAGATTGGTGGCTAAGGGCGGGAGTTATTACACATAACCGATATCGGTTATGTGTAACCGATATCGGTTAGGAGACCGATACCGGTATTCTAGGGCACAAAATAACCGGTATCGGTTATAGGTCAAAACCTATAAAAAGAAAAATACGGCCTGTCATTGTCACTTTGTGAATTTGAGCGCCCAAATTTGTCTTATCTGAGGTGTGAAGTGATTTTGTTGAGTTTTTGGGCTGAGGTGGCATTATTTAAGTGGAGGAGTGAGTGATTGGTAGACCCCAGTGAGCAGGAGGTAGATTTTGATTGGTTGAGGACCCAGCTGAGGATATTTGGAGCCATGGCACAGCTAGGAGGAGTAGGAGGTGCTGGACCAGCTGGACCATCACCACCTATCCCACCACGATGACGTGTAGTCGTACCGGTAGGCTCTGAACTCTTGCTTATGTGAATTGAATGAGTTTAACTTAGATTTGGGTTTTGGGTAGGAATCCAAAATTTAATGAAATAATGAATAAATGGAGGTAATTTGTAAAATGGAGTGGGTAGGTAAGCTAGTTAGGCCAAAACGGCAGGGTGGGTAGGTTTTTAGGGTTTTTAGGGAGAAATAGGTTAAAATGTGTTTTACGGGTAGTTTTGGGTTCGGCCCCAGATAAGGACAGTGACCGATGTCGGTCACTAAGCGACCGACATCGGTCACCAAATGTTTGGAATAAGTTGTTGCCGGGAGACCGGCGTCGGTCATATGTCGACCGGCATCGGTACCCTCCTTTTTTTTTTTGGTTAGAATTATATTGTTGGTTGGTTTTTGTGTTTGGGGGTGAAGGGGGAGGGGGTAGAGTTGATAGGAAAGGTGATCAGGGTGGGGGGGGGGGAAATGGTGTGGTTGTGTGGTTGGTTCAGGTAGGATAGGATAGGTGTGGGGTATGAAGTAGGAGGTGTTAAATTGGCGGGGGTATAGGTAGATGGCTAGAGTATATCGGGGTGGTCGGTTGGGTGGTTGGTGGTAAAGGAGATGTGTAGAGTAAGTGTAGATGTGTGTTATAGAGTCGGGTTGTGGTTGGGTGGGTAAGGGGGTTAAAGTAGTGGTTTTTGTAAAGGGTAGGCCTGATGAAGTGGGTTGTTTTTACAGGCACGCCAGCAGCTTACGATGCGGGATCGGATGCCCCCGCTATTGAGGCAGATGCGGCCACATGTGTCTGCAGCGCATTGGGGCATCATGCGAGAGGTTGGACTCGGCGGAGTCCAGCGGTATAGGGCTGTGGATAGGGACCACAGCCTGATGGTTGCCCTCATCGAGAGATGGGATCCAGCAACCAATGTCTTCCATCTCCCTACTGGAGAGATGACGATTACTTTGGAGGATGTATATCGCATCCTGAGACTACCAATCGTAGGTGAGGCAGTGTTCCAGGTGGATGCGGAGACCGCGATGGACAAGATCCTACATGTATTCGGGGATGTAGCCCCATTATTGACCTATCACAGCACAAGCATTGCCTATGGTGATATGTATCGTGCACACCGACAGGAGACACGGCTTGCTGTGTTGATGATGATAGGTATCACATGCTTCGCTCTCCTAGACTCAGAGGGAGGCCGCTTCCCACAGGCTTTGATGGGGGTGTTGCACGAGATGGTAGAGGAGCATACATGCTATGCCTGGGCACCAGTGTATCTGGTGCAGCTATACAGAGAGCTGTGGGGTTATCGTCGGATGAGGTGATTTGGTATTTGCTCTACATTTTTGTTACATTGCTGGGCATATGAGCACATCATTTGTATACGACCAGTAGGGCTGTCCCAATAGCTAGGGCCACATATTGTCTATAGATATGGATTTCAGAGGTGGTTGGGAGTCGTGGGCCAGCCACGAGCGGTGCTCGCAGGACGGGATGTGGCCTACTACCGTCATATGCTAGAGGGCTTGACCGCCCTGGACATTATATGGAGGCCCTACAGAGGCCATCAGCCCCGAGGAGGAGCCCGAGCACAGATGCGCTGGATCCAGTATAGTTTCTGGATAGCTGGACGGAGGCCCGGAGAGTATGAGCGGATACCCCTAGAGAGGGTACGATGGTAGTTGGGCTTGAGAAAGGATGAGCCACCTCCCTTCCCACAATACTAGAGGGATGATGTAGAGGTGCCACTACCGGCACCGTAACCCATTGACCCAGATTGGGTAGCAGAGAGGTCGGCGAATGATACGGTGGATGATGCTGGAGTGATAGGGGCCTTTTTGGTTTGGTGGGCAGGGGAGAGAGCAGCTAGGAGAGCACATCCCGCACAGCCAGATTTGGTGGCTGTTATAGCAGAGAGGGACCGGCTCGTAGGACAGGTGCAGTTGTTACAGGGGCAGCTTGTTGCTGTGTAGGCACAGATTGGGGTGCTACAGGGGCAGTTATCCCAGGCACAGGCTCAGGCACAGGAACCGCCACCAGTACAAGTGTAGGTACAGCCACAGGCACAGGCGCAGGTACAGGTACCACCATAGGCACCGAGTATACCGGCAGGATAGGGGCCACTACTAGTAGGAGTCGGGGGACCAGCCCCAGCAGCCATGGTGGCACGGGCCCGCTATATGGAGGCGAGAGCAGAGGCCCGATATTATTAGGACATCCTTGATGGTACTAGGGCTGACTATCAGCCATATGCAGTGCACAGAGCCGAGACATCTCGGAGCCAGAGATCCCAGGGAGGTGAAGCCACAGCCGGTGGGTCTGTTACAGGGAGGAGGCGAGAGCTAGCGCAGGGACCAACATGGAGAGGGGCTGAGGGTGGTGGGGAGAGCTGAGACATCCCTGGAGCGGAGATGGGTTTTTAGATATTGGATATAGACACCGGTCTACGAACCGGTCATGTATATAGAGGCCTGCGTGCCCACATATGATTTATTTATTCATTCTTGTTGTATATACCAGCCTGCGAGCTGAGTACAGGTTGTATAGTTGATACCAGCCTGCGAGCCGAGTATATTTTTGACTTGAGAGACTGGCCTACAAGCCGAGTTGAGATTTTGACAGGGATAGCAGCCTGCATGCCGGCTTTGTATTATTTTGAGCTCACAGAGGCCCCCGTGCAGGGGAAGTTGTATATTGAAACATTGATATATATATATATATATATATATATATATAGATGATGATTTTGATCCACATGGTGTGTATAAAAATGTTTTATGTGTTTTGTCGATGGTTTTTGAAATTGAATGTATATAGATGATGAGTTTGATGAAATTGTGATGATATATATATGTGTTGATGTGATTCTAATGACAAATATTGATAATGATGTCGTTATGTAGGAAAAAGAGGCGGGCGCTACCAAAAATTTGCAAAAAACGAAGAAAAAGCCTAGGTTTAAGCAAAAGGAGACATGTGACCGATATCGGTTAGCTAACCGATGTCGGTAGATATATGACCGATACCGGTTAAGTAACCGATATCGGTTATGCTAAAACAAGCTTTTCTAAAAATAGAAAATCTTGGGAGACAACTTGAGTTCTTATTTTTTAGAGGCATGCAATAAGTTAAATACGAGGATGCGACACTGTTTGACGACTGATACAAATAATTGCATAGGAGAATTGAGTGATAAGGAGGAAAGAGATAGGTAAAGTGATTTGTGGGCTGAGATTAAGAAGGCAGAAAGGCAAGTTATATTGAAGAGGGTGGTGAACATGGCTGGACAAGGAGAAGCATCCAGTAGGCAGAGACGAGAGGGAAGACAGGTTCCACCGTAAGCTACTGCGTCCCAAGAGGTAAACTGTTTGGTTGTAATTTTAATTCTTGCATGTTTTATGAATAGGATGAGAGAAGGTAAGTGGATAGAGATGAGAAAGAAAAGGTGATAGGTAAGGGTTTGGGATGGGGTGAGTGTTAGGGGGTAGGTAAGCGGGGGTTTCGCGTATGTTTGTAGGTATAGAGAGGAGTAAACGAGTAAAATAATTATCGTAGGGGATGTTTTTAAGCAGGCTGTATATGTTTGACAGTGACTGGTATCGTTTAGAGATAAGCAACGGTATCGGTTATGTATAACCGATATCGGTTACTGTATGAAATTCCAGAATGTGAGAAAAAAAACACTTTGGGATTTGATTTATTGAATGGTTTGTTTGTTGATTTGATGTATGCAGGCAGAGGCAGGGTTGAGGATGAATGATAGTGTGCCAGCTTTGTTGTCATGAGTCCGAGTGGATGTAACACCAGCTGAATGGGTATTGATAAACCATGTGGGGTTAAGTGGAATCCGCTATTATTCATGAATCACACGCAATCATGCTATGTTGTAGGTGTTGATTGAGAGGTGGAATCCGGAAAAGAATACCTTCTATCTGCCAACAGGGGAGATGACAGTGACGTTGGAAGATGTGTTTAGAATTTTGAGGCTCCCAATTACAAGAAGACCAGTGTATCAGGCGTTGCCTAGCACGGCGCGGGGAGTGATAATAGCAGTATTTGGTTCAGCTGCACGAGATTTGACACAACGAGGTTTGACATTCACTTATGGTACAATGTATGCAACACACCCTGAGGAAACAAGGTTGGCAGTGGTATTAATGATAGTGGTGGGGTATTATGCATTACCGAGGGTGGATGGGGGAAGATTTCTAAAAGCATTGATGTGTATTATTTGGGAAATGATAGAAAGGAGCGTGACTTTCGCATGGGCACCCGCATATCTGGCGGAGCTATACAGGGGTTTATAGGCCTGCAAGTGAAATCACAGGATGACACTAGATTGTGCATACTTATTACATTGTTGGGCCTATGAGCACATTGTGTGTGTGCGACCAATAGGCCGACCAATCCAGGAAAGAGAGACAGAAGTGCAGAGGTTGGGATTCAGACGATGGGTCCAGACAGAACAAGAGGCGAGATCCCAGGCCGTGATAGATGACATTGAGTATTATAGGCAGGTATGGGAGATGGTGATGATTGCGGATATTTGTTGGAGGCCTTACGGGAACTATATGGTGATAGAGAACATAGCTGAGGAGTTGAGGGGTGTAGAGCGATTGAGGTGGATCGCAGGGCACAGACCAGGTGAGTATGAGAGGATTCCTCTAGATCGCGTGTGGCGAAAATTTGGATTTGTTCAGGATATACCTATGGCTTATAGACCATACATGAGGATCGACGCCGGGACATTATTCTCACCTCCCCGACCGACACCTCCAGAAGGGCCAGAAGAGATAGCAACCGATCATAGGGTAATGGATGCGGGAGCGACAAAGGCTTATAGATTATGGTGGGTAGCAGAGCAGCGAGGTGTACATGAGAGGGCCGATCATCCTGACATAGCTGTGATTACAGCGGAGAGAGACCACCTGCATAATTTGGTTCACCAGCTTCAAACATAGGTGAATGAGACAACGAGATTGTTAGAGGTTTCGCAGTTACGAGTGGAGAGACTAGAGGCAAGATTCCTCCACGTGAGAGGACGTATTCGTATGTTAAAGGAGATGTTAGCGGATCAATGGGAGGAAGCAATAGTAGTGGTACCTTTGAGGATGGAGAGGCCAAGTGAGTGGCATCGACGATCACGATCACCACCTGATTTGGGAGGAGGCGCAAGGGTCTAAGTGAATTTCATAGGAGTATAAGAATAAATAAGGATGCCGACCTGCGCATCGATGATAGAGAAGATGTATTTGTTTAAAATAAAACTAAATATGTATGTTGATTTGATTTATGATAATAATAAGAATGGCTGTGTTTTGAATGTTTTGTTTTGAAAAAGGATAAAGATGAATGTTATCAAATAGAAATACACAAAAATATTTATATTTACAACACCTGATAGGTTATGGTAGGGGATGGTCGAGCTAACCTTGGGAGACCCCATGTCTCCTAAGTGCTGCCTACATAGCCCATTACACAAAGCAAGGAGGGGCCTCAGAGAAATGTAGTTCTCCCAAAAGGACACCAAAGACACATTTCTTTGGTTGAAGACGAACACAGTATTGTAACAGGTGATCGAAAATAATGGTTAAAACATCGAGATGTTCACTGCGATGTTTAGATTTGCCAAGAAGATCATCAACATAATCCTCGAGTATAGTGTGCATAATGTCATGAAAAATGTAAGTCATAGCCCACTGATAGGTTACACCAGCATTCTTAAGGCCAAACGGCATGACACGATAGCAGAAGGTTCCCCAAAGAGTTATGAAGGCAGTTTTATGTTGATCGGCCGGGGCTACCAAAATTTGATTGTATCCCGAGAAGCCATCCATGAGGGAAAGCATCTCATGGCCCGCAGTGAGATCAACAAGTTGATCAATACTTGGTAGGGGGAAATCCTTTGGGCAAGCGAGGTTAAGGTCCCAGAAATCCATACATATCCGAAGTCCCCCATTTGCTTTAGTAACAGGTACGATGTTAGAAATCCATTGAGGATAGTCGATAGGTAAGATGAAGGAAACATAAAGGAGTCGTTGAAGCTCTTCTTTGACCAAGAGGGCAATGTGTGGATGCATTTTTCTCAGTTTCTGTTTAACTGGTTTGGAATTAGGTTTTAGGGTAATGTTATGGACAACAATGTCAGGATCAATTCTTGGCATGTCAGCGTAGGACCAAGCGAAAGCTTGGTTGCGGGCACGGAGGAAGGTAGTGAAGGCCGTTTGTTCTGATGCGTTAAGGGATTGTCTGATCTTCACAATGTGAGGATCGTCCTCTGTGTGGATGTTGATTTCTATAGTCGACTCATTCAACATGGTTTGAGTTTCTGATGGTAAGGCGCGTTGAATATAAGAGTCGTCTGCACCAAGGTAAGTGAGGATGGAGTCGTCATCCTGGCACTCAACAACATGAATTGAAGGCGAGTCCTCTTGGATCATGTCGGGATGTAGAAGGGGAAGAGAAGATGGGTCTTCATTATCACGTTGATAAGTGAGAGGACCCAGGAAGATAGCGTTTATGAAAAAAAAAGTTAGGAGGAATGGATTCAGGGTCTATCGATTCTGCGGGTGACGATGGAAAAATGGGTGATGATGGTTCGAAAGGAGTGAATTCGTCGTCTTCCTGGATACAACGGATATGTGGTGTCTTTGGTGTAGGTGGTTCAGAGAATCCAAGACCACGACGATCTTTGTGTTTGCGTGTAGTTATAGGAATGATCGTCTATTGGCCTTGTTCGTAAAGACCGAAACCAAAGCCCTTCCAAGAACAACGCGTCAAGAAGGTGAGGGCGAAGTGATGATTAGTTAGATATTGAAAATCAGATTGGAAGGGAACCACACCAAGGGAAGGTTCAGGGGTAATGGAGGATGCGTCGACACCCCCATATGTTAGGTTGGTGCGGCAATTAGGTGATCCGTAGGAGATTATCTCCCCCACACGACGGTCGTAGGTAGGATGCACATGTAACTGTCCGTACTCTTGTGGGGTATGGAAAGAGCTAATGTTATATAGGCGATACTCCCCCAGCGTAAGGCGTTGAAAAACATCTACTAATGGGTCTGAGGTTGGGATGTTTTCCGTGGGGAAGGAAGCGGTATTTGCGGCGGCGGTTTTGTTGGTTGAAGGTGTAAGTGCGGTTGAGGTGGATGGTTCAGGTGTGGTCAAAATAAATGGTTGGGTTGAATGAATGGGTGTCTTAACTAGTACAATCACATCATTAGGGCGATATAACATATTGCAGGTTTTGAAGGGGGGAGGATCAGCTCTTACGGTGTAGGACTTCCCTTCATACTCAAATTTTATGCATCTATGTAAGGTGGAGGGAACACATCCCATAGCTCGGATCCAAGGGTGGCCTAATAACATGTTGTATTAGAATTCGCCCTCAAAGACATAGAAGAGTTCGGGTAAGGTCCGTGGCCCTACATGAATGTTAAGGATCACGGTGCCTAAGGTAGAAGTAATAACATCGTTGAATGAACGCAACATGGTGGGGTTGGCACACATACAACTAGAAGGGATTTTCATTTGTTGGAAGGCTTTGGAAGAGATGATATTTAGGCTGGCGCCCCCGTCAATCATAACACGGTGTACTCGGATGTCCCGGACGTAAGCTGAGATGAAAAGAGTGGGGTCAGGATCTTCTGCACCAAAGTCAACAATTTCATCTTTGGAGAAACTGACAGTAGCGGTTTGCTGTACAGGGATGGAAGTGGTAGATTGTTTGGTGAGAGAAGCAACATGGTTGGGTGTTAAGATGGTGGTAACAGGAAAGGTTTCGTTAGGTAAGACCTCTATCCCTTGAAGGATTTCAATGAGAGCTTGGTGATGAGATTCAGAGGTTTGAATGAGATCATACAGTGTCATTTTTACAGGTGATTGGTGAAGTTGTTTGATCATGGTTCGATGGGCAACTCCATCAGAGACGGGGTAGGCAGGTCCACGAATAACCACTTTAGGTGGTGGTGCAATCGGGATGGTGGACGAAGAAAGAGAGGCCGTAGGTGTGCTTTCTTTAGCTTTCCCATTGTTTTTCTGCCCTCGAGTAGCAACAGAAATCATATTAATCTTGTGAACATGAGAAGAGGAAGACGATAGGGATGAGTCATTGTCTTCGAGAGGTGGGGTTGTAATAATGATAGATCTTGGTAAGGCGGGGATGGGTGGTACATGAGAGGGGATTGAAGCTAAAGGTTTCTCCCTTCATAAGTTGTCTTTCTTAACCTTTCTATCCGAGAGAGGTGACTGACGAAGTATGGCTTTCAAAGCTTTGCATCCCTCTACATCATGTCCTGGTGTGCGGTGGTAAGTGCAGATTTTAGACTCATCATAACCTATAGGTCGAGGTTTAGATGGATCATAGGGTCTAAGTGGGGGTAGGGAAATGGTTGCATTCTCCACCAATATATCAAGGATCTTGGCGTAAGATCCTTTGAGCAGGTCCAAGTCAGAGGAAGATGAGGCTATTGATTGGGTGGGTTTTGGTAATGTTTGGGTATGGTTGGTTCGTACGGGTGGTGGCTTAGACAAGGGGTTTTGATAATTGAATTTAACTAAACGTGGCTTCTTCAGTGTAGAAGTTATGTTTAGCTGGTTAGATGATGAGGCCACAGATGATGTGGTAGCAGGGAACAACCACAGAGAAAGAGGAGTGATAACAAACAAATCCTTTGATGATGGAGTTTGTTTAGGGTTGATAGGTGGATAGGATCTCTGTATGGGTGTAGAAGGTGCAGGTTGTTTTAAAGAAAACACAGGAGGTATGATGTATAGAGGCAAGGTGGAGGGGTGAGGTCCAAATATAGAAGGTAGGTGTGACGATGAGGGTTTTAGTTGTGACAGAGGCAGGGATTGGACTTGAGAGGATTGATTTTGTCTCCTAGATGGATGGACGGCTTTATTTTTGGATAAATCTAACCATTTAGGTGGGTGTGTTAAGCTAGGTATTAGTGAAGTCCCAATCATAGGGGGAGGTTTAGTTAGGTTAATAGAGGTGGATGAAGTATCCAATGAAGATGAGGACATAGGAATTTTGCTCTTTTGTAAACACTTTGGGTATATGGTAGAGGTGTCTGGATTGGTCATCTGTATTTGAGTAGAGCATGGTGTACTCAAACGCTCCCATAGGACTCGCCTATCTTCTGGGGGATAACAGTCTTCACATGTGAATAGGAACTTTTGTATGGAAGAGAGGTGGGTTGTGATTTCGGTCCACTGTGGGTGTGATACAGGGGGTAAATGAGGCACTGTATCAATGGGCGTTAAGAGGTCAACCGGTCGCTGAAAATATTTAGGCGATGAAGAACTAATAGGTAGGAGGGCATGTTTGAGAGGATCCGTCATGATTAAAGAATTTGGTGATGTTGGTTCAAGGGGTTTCTCATCTAAGGATGATAGAAAAAGTGGCGAGCCTTCCTCTTGTACAACAAGAGTGGTAGAAGGAGATGTTTGGGAAATAGATAAGTTAGATAACATCCGTTCACAATCTTGCAGGGATGTGGTGTAAGAAGGCTCATCTATGAGAAGAGAACTCTGGGTGGTTAATTCCTTTATGGGTAAAGGAATGGCAATGATTTCGTCTTGTCTTGATGGTGGTGAAGGGGGTTTGGGTCCCTGCGTTAGTGAAGAAGCTTGATTCAGAATTTCCTCGATAGAAGCTTTTGGTTGGGAGTCAAAAAACTGCATGGATTTCATGAACACTCTCCTCGGCTAAGATATCTTGGTTTATGTTACTGTTAGATGAGTGGTTTGGGAATGGTTTGTTGAAGATTTTCAAATTCCGGTTAGCAGGGGCATTAGGATTATCGAGGGTTATATCCCCTGCATCAACCATTTCCTGCACTATATTTTTCAACATCTTGCAGTTTTCGTGACTGTGTCCCTTCACGCGGTGGAAGTTACAGAAGTCATTTTCTTTGTACCAAGAAGGTATAGCACGGGTGGAATCAAACCCAGAGTGAGGTTTAATAGGAGGTAAGGTGATAGCTCCCGCTTTGAGCAATTTTTCCAAGATGACACCATAAGTTTCTCCCAAGGGAGTGTAATTGATGGGTTCGGCTTTATACTTATAGGTGGTTTTTGGTGGGGTATTAAACGGCACTTGGGATTTGACCATCACCACGTGTACAGCCCCTTTTGATTTCAAAGTAGTCGATGCATGAGAATTGGTGGTGTTGGGTTTGTTGGTGGAGTCTTGGGTTTGGAAATTAGGGTTTTTGTTGCGCAACCGCAATTTCTCTTCCTCTAAGGCTCGAATCTCTAGTTTTCGAGCCATAGTAAAGGCCTCATCAAAGGTGCGGAAAGTTTGAATTTGGAGGGTAGGAGAAATGTGCTTAGCGCAGGCCCGTGTAAAGAGTTCGATAAGTTCGGCCTGAGGCAAGGCATAAGTAATTTGGTTGATAAGGCCCCGCCATCGTCCAACGAAATATGCGATAGATTCATCGTCAAATTGTCGGATGGCATAGAGGTCGGTGATAGATACTTTCGTGGCAATGTTAATGGAGAAATGGTCCAAGAAAGATTGGGATAATTGGTTAAAAGAGAAGATTGAGTGCTGGGTTAAAGCACTGTACCATTCCAAGGCGGGTCCTGCTAAGGACATGGGAAAGGTGCAGAGTAGTAAGGCATCGTCATGAGCAATCAGGTAGTAGGCATGTCTAAATGATCGCAAGTGTTGTTGAGGATCCTCCTTACTATTAAAACGAGTAAATTTTGGTAATTCCCATTGAGGAGGATATGAATGAAGGGGGACAGAAGGATGAATAGGCTCTCGACAAACTTGTTCATATGTCAGGGTGTTACGGCTTCCTGAAACAGAAGCCTCCAGATTTTGCATCTTGTCCATCATTTGTTTGATTAAATCAGTGGTTGGATGAGATGATGGTGCGGTTGCCGTAAACGGAGGAGGATTGGGCCAAGGGCCACCACTAGACAATGGTGGGGTTAAATGTTGATAAGGTATTGAGGATGAATATGTTGAGGTGACCGAATAGGGATGTCCTATATAAGATGTTGAAGTCACCGGATACGTGTGTGGAAATGAAAAGGTGGGCGGAGCTTGAGAAGGAAAGCTTGTGTGGATAGGTGGCAGAGAGAAAGTTATGAAAGGAGCAGTCTGTGAGAGAGATGAGGTAGGAGCAGTCAGTGGTAATGATATGTTGGGCCCCAGATTAACCAAAGGAAAGCCAATCTGTGCCGTATGAACCCCCGAAGCCACTGAGTTGGGAGACGGGGCTAAGGATGAAGAAGGCAAGGCGGAGTTATCAGGTGGGGAAGGAGCTAAGTGAGCTGGCTATACTAATAGGCATGCCAACAAGGAGTTGACCATCGGGTGTACGGTCAAGGGCATGAGACAAATAGTACTGTACAACGCTAGGATTAGCGTCCAAAAATTTCACAAATTCCTTATCTCCTACAGGGATTTTGGGAACCTCACTGGTGTCCGTAGGATTCCCCATAGGATGTGAAGGGGGTGATTCAGGCAAAGGCACGGAGCAGGCATGTGAAACCATGGCTGCAGCTTGTTTTCGAGTGATAACAACCATGGACAAGAGTACACAGTAGGGATGTAATCTATCAGGAACAGAAGCAGCAACAAAATGTTGGAATTGGTAGGTTGCTGGTTTTGGGAACTGTGAAAGACAGTAACCGATATCGGTCAGGTAACCAATGTCGGTCAGACTGTAGCCGGCGTCGGTAAGTTAACCGATGTTGGTATAATAGGACCGGTGTAAGAAGCTGTAAGAAGTTTCTGATTTGGGGTTAACAATGCTTAGTATGCCTACCAAACTGTTCTGAAGTGATCACAGAAACAGTGTATGACAGAGAAACAGAACTAAAAACAAGCAAGATGCACAAGCAAATCAAGAGACTAACCCTAGGATTAGTTTTAATTATTGTGGGCTTATGCCTTAGACGCAAGATGATGTCAATCCTAAACAAAAGACCTAGGGGAAATGTCAAGTTTGTTTTGGCTTATAAGGTTACCTCAATCGGGTGGAGGAATACCGCGGAAAAGGGGGATGTTTGAGCTGTTGTGTTAATTATGATGTGATTTGGCATGTGTTGTGCAGTGAAAGTAAGATTAATTTCTTGTCAATACTGTGGATATCACCCCCACGTGTATGATCTGTTACTTAATCTACGTTCACTAGAATTGAAAACAGCAAACAAGAATGTGATGCACGTGTTTTAAACCCAAATCGAAAATGATATTCAATGAAGCAAAGAAGATGACTTTCACTAATGCAAAGATGTGAAAGCAAGACAAAATGTTTCACCAAAATAACAAGATATCTTGCGAATACTTAGCAGAAACAAACAACAAGTATGCTCCCTATATGAAAGCAAGCAAGAAAGAAAGAAACCCGAAATGGGTCCCACCGGGCGTGCCAAAATGTTTCACACAAAATGTTTCCGTTCTGGAATAGAGTTGATTCTATCCTTTCATTGTCTTGAGAAACAGATAAGGGTTAGGGCTAGGAGGAATACCTGTTGAATGTTGAGAGGGTGTGCACGTACCGTAGAGAGAGATTAGATCGATTGCGAAGAACTCCTTTTTGTCTGGGAAGGACTACCTGCAAGTAAGAATACAAGACCACCAGATTTTAGTTAGACAATAAATGAGGGAACTGCCTTGGGCCCAGGAAATATTAGACTTCCTTTCGAAGGTGGTCAGTTCCCCTTTTAATACAAATTAATACAAATGATAATAAAGAAGCTATTACGAAATCATGATTTAGGTACCTCGTTACCAAACAATAGAGACTAAACTACCGATAATAAAACGTCACGTTGTTTGTTTGGTCAATGGTCGTTGATACGTTCAGGTCGAGTTACAGGGATAAACCAGACTAGATCTGAGGTTGTTAGGAGACAAATAGGTGAGAGGAAGGTTTTGGGTATAAGTCACAGTGACCGATGCCGGTCACTAGATAACCGACTGCGGTTAGAGAACCGCTGCCAGTAGGGGATAACCAACACCGGTAAGGTCAGTAATCTAGGCACTTCTGGATAGAGGTTGGTTGCAAGGTGATTGTGGGGTTATTAAGACTGGTGGATGGCTGAGGGGAATAGTGAGATGACGGGGAAGACTCAAAGTGTGATAAAACTGTCTTCTGGGCAATACAAGGATGTATGGATGAAGGTTAAGTGCAGGGTGCTGGTAGGTGGTAGATCTAGGAGTGAGCTTATAATTACTATCAATCAAAAGGCTCAAGAAATGGTGCTTAGAAACATACCAGACACTACTTACTCGTCCTTGATGAAGATTCAGGTCCAAGGAATGTGGTAGTGACAGTAAGGCTCAGTTGGGATGATCTGGTATTGGAAAACAAGCTGATGAAGCTATCCTCAGTCTTTTCCAATGCTTGAATGGGGTGACAGCAATCCAGTGGCTCGGTTGCAGTCTTCGGCTCGATGCTCTTCTCTTTTCTTCACTTGTCTCCGCCCTGTCAAGTGAATTCCGGATCTTTCAAAATGAATTTTCCGATCCCTTGTTTTTGGTTGGGGGCGGCCATTTACAGGGAACCGATGGTGGTTACGTAACCGATGGTGGTCGAGTAGGAACCGATGTCGGTTAAGTCAAAGTGGGCTATTTTTAGTAAAATAGCCAACTTTCCCTCCTTTTCTCCCGAGAGATTAGTTGTGGGCTTGGTCAAGTCATTATTAGGTTGGTTTTAGTGCGTGTCAGGGGTAATTAGTCATGAGTGTGGATGTAGACCAAGTTATAGGTCTTAATTAGGTTAGTTTAGGGTTAGGGCTAGGTCATGATGAGGTGGAAAAATGAGGTGGAAGGTTTGGAGATGTGGATTTATTAATTATAAGGTAATTAATAAATAATTGTGTAAGGTTTAGGTGGTGAGGTTAGGTTGTGAAATGAGATGCGGGGCACAGGGTGTCGTGAGACAAAAATTTGGTGTCTAAACTTGTATGTACTTTCTTCATTTGTTTGGTCTTGATGTTTTTTGAGATGGCCTAAAAATTAGGTTTCTTGGCTTGTTGAACCATTCTTGATTCACCTCCAAGAAAATATTGTACCCATGGGAAGGTTTTTACCAACATGGACACAAATACAGGAATAGGATAATTTTCAGGTGCTTGATAAGGAATCCTATCCTGCCTAAGATGAGGTGATCCAGTTGCCGAGGAGGACACACTTGGATTGTGGAGATGGATAAGAGACTAAGATGGATCAATTTATCTTAATTCAAAGGGATCAATGGGTTTTTGAATGATCTTTTCCCTCTTGTGAATCCTCACAGGGGGAGAAACTTCATTGGACTATGTTTCCACAAGTTTCCTCTAAATACATAGATTAAGTGGCTTTCTCAGATGCCTTGAGAGAATAAGTGTGAGACACTTTCCTAGATGGAGATAAAATACCATTAGAATCATTAAAAGAAGACATTTTTTTTTGAACTAATGCTTTGAAATTTGAATTATTGTCATGGTTCTTTCTTTGACGTTACCCAACTCTCAGATGTTCCATGGAGTAGGAGGAAGAGGATCATAATTTGACCACTTGATATTCACGATTGAAAAGTTCTGACCCATCATATTTTATTCCATACAAAAACTAATATAAATTGAAGTCTCTCATATTATCTAATATAATTCACATATAATCTCATTTCTTGACCTTAAATTCATCTGCATAGTTGATCAAATAATCCTCAACTTGTGGAACATGATGCAATCCTCGAAAGATGAACGTATTTGGATTCTTCCTAATATAAAAGTTAGACTGAGATATGTAGGAATACAAACTAAGATCAGTGAAGGATGTTTTGATGTTTGTGGCATCTGTAATATTATTGCATGATTAGATTCACAAAGAGATAGGAAAGGAAACACCTTTCTTCTTCGCATTCTTGTACCTGATATGGAGATGGAAATATTTTCTACATAATTAAAACATGATAATATTATCACTCGCGTACCTTGGTATCTTGTGAGGAGAATGATAAAATCTGCCGATCCTTGTGTAGGTGAAGGAGGGAAATAAGATGAAGTGACTTCCATACTTGTTGATCAATTTAATTTCCTAGGATGACATTCTCTACTTGGGATCTCCTTCAAGTAACCTTATAATGCGCATGAAGAATATATCATTCACCCTAGAATGGTGAGAATTACTCTCCCAATGTGTGAGTTGTGGATATTTCTTGTATTTCGGTGATTTCTGTGGAACATTAGGAGTAGTGGATAGGTCTCGGAAGGGTCTTGTGAAAGTGATGGCATACATGAGATAATAAGTCATTATGAAATTCTTAGAGGTGTGTAAGTGCATTAGTTTCTGATGAATGTTGTTACTTATGCTTTTCTTCCAGTCTACCATTTGGTATCCTTCTACAACCACTCGAATGTACTGAGCCATCCAATCTTGGAAGTCCTTTATTATTTCTTCTCCCATCACTTTGTTCAGTAGGACAATAACATCATAGTATGCTTCATGAAACTCACTTTATTGGACTGAAAATTTGGATAAGTACATGACATGCATGGAGGTGGAAGAATGCACACAGAAGGGTGTGCATGAATTGAGATAAAACAACTAAGGACAAAGTAACATGTGGAAGCACGCGTTAATGCAAAGAAAAAATAAAGAGTTAAATCAATGAACAAAAGGTATGCACACAATGGGGATGAAGAGATCATCGTGCAAGGGTTTGCACATACAAACACAAAGGTTTTAGGAGTTAGCCAAATTTCCAATGGAGGCTAAAAATAGGAAAAGTGGGGTTGGCGTAGAAATAAAAAAATGTCCAGAAATAGACATAAATAGGATAAGGCACCAACTATAGGTAAATCACAAGTGAAGATAGATACGGAAGATGCATGGATAAAGCTAAATATAGGATAAAATCATGGATAAGGATAAGAAATTTATAGCTCAAGTTGAAGATTAAAACAAATTTTTAAAGGAATGCAACCTATATTTAGGATATATATTGTTATAATTAAAGCATGTAAATGGTGAAGGAAAATTTCCCACCCAATATAAATAGGTTTTGTACTCATTGTAAGGTGTGGAGATATAGTGAATGTGCGTAAGTTCCTACTGTTAAGTATTGGATGAAGGTTGTGTGCATGGATGTAATTAGATGTGGGTATATGCAATAGATTGTTTATGTTATGGATAACTTATTATGGATTGTGAGGACTAGAAGGAATGAACATGACATAATGGTGTTATAGATTATGTTGTTAAACATTTATATTCATGTGTAGACACCCAAAATTGGGCCGTAACCCTCTAAGCCCCTATTATTTAACACACCCCTTACCATGACCCCTTTCACACATTTTTATTAATCTAATTATCAATATTAGGTCATTAATCCTAACATTGAGTCATCACTTCCCCTAACTAAGATTCTTTCTAAACCTAATATTTATTGATAAGCACTTCTTCTATTGATTTCCTACATGTTTAAATGTGAACCAAGACTCCTAGCCCACAATCAAATATTGACCCATGCCAAAAAGGGAATAAAAATGCTATTTTGAGAAAAATTGACTATTTCTCCCTAACTAATGCTAGTTATTCCTCGGTCGGCACCGGTCAAGTAACCACCATTGGTTCTTTTAAAGAAGGATTTCCAACTCTTTCCCTAGGTTGTTCTTCCTTTGGTTGGTTTTTGATTATTCATTTGCATCCTTGCATTCGATTGAGCATCCCTATGATTAAACACAACACCGGAGCATCCAAGTTCTTCACCAGCAACTAACCCCTTACTCCACAGCCTTAGAAAATTCACACAGGGAAGTGCATAGGATTTGTTTCCATAGCACTGGATCTAGACCCATTTATTCTATGAGCACCCACCAACCACCGCCATCTACCAATATGTAGATTTTCAAATAAGTATCTTAACCAGGTTGTTAGTTTCTTAGCTTTGGTCTTAGATATCTTATTGTTTACTGTTGTACTACTTCTTTCTTATCCGAATACCATCCTTCACCCATCTATCTAATACCCTACCAACCTGAACCTCTCTTCCTTTCCAATCACCTCTCTCACCCTTGCTGAGCCTTCACCTAAATCCCAACACCTTGCCTAAGCCTTCCCAACACTTTGTGTAATCACAGAGAGCCTGAACCAACCCCTTTTCACCTTTTGACACCTAATTTCCCATACCATGATCAGTTGGCCAACCGATCTCGCCTATAACCAGTTACCAATGTTGGTTTCCTGACCGCCATCAGCATCTATGTATGACATTTTCCCCAAACCAACAAGCTCATTCACTCACCCAAAACCTCTCAAAACCTCCCACAAATTCACCCAGAATTCTTGAATACCCTCTGCTACACCTAAAACCTTAACAACCCACCACCCAATTTAAATTTAATCTTGTATTCACTATTTATATTAGATTTAATTTACTGTGCTTGTGTGAGATACCTAAATTATACAACTATAGTAGGACTCTCTATTTCATGTTCTTATCAGGATTTTATTTGTTGTAAAACGTGGATTGATAGCCTTCTAGGAGGTACCTCGCTTCTCAGATCTAATGCCCGCTAGGAAATCCACCAACCTATTGTTTTAATTCTATATTATGGTCTTTCTTTACTTCTCAGGTAATCCTTCCTAGATAAAAATGAGTGCTCTCGATTGTCCTGATCTTCAACGATGTGTAACCTCTTCACGACCTCCAGGTATTCCTCACGCACCCAACCTTCTACCTTAAACATTTTTCTCATACATATGCTTCTTATTGGTGAAACATCATGATTGATTGATTGAGTTATGTTATTGCATGCTATATTTATTATCCTTATCATATGGCAATGCTATCTTTTTATATGAGATAAATGGATAAATACATAATAAACATCCTAATAAGTAACTAAAGAGGGGCCTAATGGTTACACGTACTTCATCTGAGCATTTAGAAAATTTTCTAATTGAATTTCTAGTGTGCCAAGATAGGTATTTGTAAATAAAAGACTAAATTTCAGTTCCGTTGCTAGGACCTCTTTTCATTCTACTCATCAAGATGTGGTGTGCATATGACGTTCTGACTATCACTAGAGAATACTAAGCATCAGGTACACAATGTCCAAAATTAATTTAATCAGATAAACAACATTGGATGGGGTTTTAATGCATATAAATGTGTTGAAGATAATCTATACAATTCATTATATGAGAGGATCTTCAATTTCTTCCTAGTAGAGTTATATGAACGATTAGTGGACTATGCAAATGATAGGGGTATCTGGCCAGGGAAAAAAACAAATGTGGAGTCAGGATAAGTATCAGGAACTATTTGATTTAGATGAACCATGGATGTGTTCTATAGATCATTGGTGGGAAGGAGTGTTGTGGAACTACACCTTGGAATACACAATTTCAACATATCTGTGCCTGGAAGAAGAAAAGTTTTAGTTTCTATGTGAGCTAAGAGGATCCTACTTATGTGTGCTACCATTAACAATGAAGACCTTAATGATTTAGATGGGGATGGAGAACTTACCTATGGTAAGTTGAAGTGCCATTGTGCACAGGGGTAGGATAGGGTTTTGGGAAGGACGGTGTTATTTTAAACGGAATAAAGAGACAAAGAAGAGAGACTGTGTAGATATAATGATGCATTAGAGAGGGAAGTTAAAGAGGTGCTAAGAGTGAGATGAATGAGGACAAGCGGAAGTGATGAGAACCCTACAGAAGGTGAGGGAGTGCAGGACCATGTCCCTCTGATATTGGGAAAGCACAACAAAAGGACCCCTTCAGAATCTGATGAAAGTGAGTCTGAGGAAAGGATGAGAACTGTTGGTGTGCATCTAACCAAACATGGACCCGTATCCCTTGTGCTTATTGTTTGGAATTCAGAAGTTGTTATAGAATACCATGATAGTGATGGAGAGCAAGAAGGTAACCAAATATCTTCACATTGGGTTAGAGATATAGGTAGGCATGTTATAGTATCAATACCTGAGGCATAGAATATAAAAGAAACACATATGAAAAAAAAAAAAAAACAAACTCCCGTATTTGGGAAGAGTTTGTTTGGAAGAAATTATGTAGGTGTGAATTGAGGATAAAGCAGTGACACACTATCCATTGGAGGTACTCCTATAGGTGGAATAGTAGGTCAACTAATTGTTGTATAATTCAACACTACTATGGGGATGGAAGGTAGTACTTCCAAAAGTACCTAGGTCGCGGTAGGAGGATTGGGAGGCTCAGGTCCTCCCTCATAGGGAGGAAATCCTAGTGGAGGTTTAGGATCAAGATCTAGTCCCACTCCAAGACAAGGACCATAGGAACTAGCACAATAACCTCAACAACTACAAAAACAACCCCCTCAGATATTTTTTGAGATGTCCATTAATTTTCCAGAATATTTAAGTGTGGAAGATGTAGAAGAGCATGTGCACAAGTGTGAAATTTTATGGAAGGAAAAAAGAATAACAACCCCAGATCAATAATCTAGTCAATTTGAAACAACACTTTAGGGATGTACACATAGTTGGTATAGGAAGTATGATCCACACCAGATAACAATGTACTATGATGTGTTGCACACTGATTTCTTGGAGGAATTCCTCATACCTGAATTTGAGTAGCAGAGCATTAGCGCTCTGAAAGACATTCAACATGGCTTGGATGAGAATATTAGTGAGTATGCTACATGTTTCAAGACCTTGTTGTCCAATATTTATTCTGAAAACTATCAGAGTCAACATGCGTAATGGTTTGTATGAGGTTTATTTGACACCTTTCCAAAGTGTGTTATCAAATAAGACATTCACTGATCTACGTGAGGCTTTAGAAGTAGCACTACATGTAGAAGTAGTTGGGAGTGTAAAAACATGGGTAAGTCCATATATATGTTAACTCAGCTCATGAGATGCATAATTGACTCTCGTATACTAATTGCAAAGTAGAGGGGAACTTGAAGGATAGATTTCTGTGTAGGAATGTGCATGCACTACTGACATCGTACGAAATTCATCACAAGAACCATGCTGTTTGTAACTGTCTGCTTTTGCAGAACACTACATAGAAGAACATTTCTTTGTATTATTAAATATATGATGAACACACTCATGACATAACCAATTTTCATCTGATTGATTAGATTCACGAGGCTCATGAAATAAGGTTGCGCCAGACTAGCTCCTAGGTATAAGAGAGATAAAATAATGAGGGATGAAAAAATGTTATTGGAGGCTCTAGAAGCGAATACTGAGGGAGAGGTTGTGATAGCCAAAAAAGGTTCACATAGGGCACATGTTACACTTGTGTTTCTCCTGATCATTATCAATATGACTACCTGAAGAATCAAACTTATGTATATTGTGGCAAGGCACATAAGGTCAAATATTTCATGGATTTGTATGCCCACATGTGTAAAAATAACAAGAAGGATAAGGGTGTAGCTATGATTTAGGTTGAGCATGCCAATCAAGGGCATTGGGAGCCTAAGAAATTGGATGTAGCGTAACCTCAACCATTATTGTTCACTATGTGTGCATATATAGCTCCTACGTGAGAAAGAAAAGTACACACTAATCATTAAAAGAGAGGAGGTTGTTCATATAAGGAATCTAGATGCGGGCCAACATAAGGAAGTATAACAAGAGACTATGGGCATCATTATAGAGCTCCAATGGGAGATATAGTTCCTAAAGGACCAAACACGTGAGAGGGAACACGTAAAGAATGTTGAATTACCTTTGAAGGATGCGTATGACCTCAGAGAGGTATGGAAGATGCTTAGGGAGGATAATATCATACCTCAGTTAGGATAATGGTTACAAGACAAAGTACCACGAGTAGGTGGAAAAAGGGAGCATCAAATCCTCCATGCCAATTTACCACCTCAAGGTCATGAGTATGAAAAATAAATCACATTTGATGTATTCATTGATGGATGGCTGGTAAGTAACATCCCTATTAAAAAAATGCATAAGTAAATGTCCTCACACTCAATGCTTGGAATCAAATGGGAAGGCCGCCATTACAACCATCCTCAAATGTCATTTACATAACCAATAAGACAAGGACTATTCCCATTGGGGTTTTCAAGGATTCTTCTATAACCATTTAAGGATCCATGTTTAAGGGTGAATTTGAGGTCTTGGAGCTTGTAGAAGTAGAAAAATTCCCTGTGCTACTATTCCATCCTTTAGGGTTATGCTAATAACATAAATTTGTGCTTTAACAATTGTTACATGAGTTTTGAGAATAAAGAGGAGAAAATTGTGATACCAATGGATGAGACAAATATTACTCCTTACATAAAGCCCATCAATGAAGAATATCTTAACAAGATCTAAGGGCATATAATGCGTGACCCAAAGAATATGGAGCCATCAAAGGAAGGCATACTTTACTGGGAAGAAAAATAGTCCATAAGTGATACTACTAGTGTGGATTGTGATAATTGGGCTCATGAAATTTATGAGATGGTTAGTCACGAGGTTTGGGGAAGAGTGAGAAGCGTAATTACACCACAACCATTTAGGAAATTGGGGAAGGTCAGTTTTATGAAGTATACTAAAGACAAAATTCCGGAATCATTCTTGTGTGCAAGGAAGGAACAATGGCATAATGAGGGGGATAGAAGAATGATTTTTTTATACTCGTAGAGAGGGACATTAATGCACTGGTGGGCTACGCATAGGGAAAACCTACTTAGTTGGCATGAGCTAAGAGTGGCCTTCTTGACAATATTTTTCATGAAAAATTGTTAGAAGCACAAAGACTGAGTGGGGGTGAATCAGTCTTACAAAAATTTTACTTCAAACACCTTAGCTTGCATAAATCATTCATTGTGTCATTCAACATACATCATTAATGTGAGATTATAGGGAAAACCTACTTAGTTGGCATGAGCTAAGAGTGGCCTTCTTGACAATATTTTTCATGAACAATTGTCAGAAGCACAAAGACTAAGCGGGGGTGAATTAGTCTTACAAACATTTTACTTCAAACACCTTAGCTTGCATAAATAATTCATTGTATCATACAACATACATAATTAATGTGAGCTTATTAGATGTGTATTGACCATTCACAAGATCATGAGACAAGAGAGATAAAAATTACACAACATATAATGTGGGAAACCCTCAAGGGGAAAAAACCCAGTGCAATCTATACTAATATTACTCATAAAAAAGGACTTGAAAGTATATTAAACATCAAGCAAGATTTATTTAGTGAAGCACCCACTTCACAAGGATCACCCACCCCTATTTAATTTAACACCAACTATACAAGGAGGATACTACCCCCTAAGGTGATCAAGCACCCACTCAACCACCTAACAATTATTACCACTAATGTATGTTACTCCTATAATAGATTGTGATCACAAATTAAACTCATACACTTCAAAACATTTTTCAAACACACTCTCTCCTAATTCAATCAAATATACACCTTCATTTTTTGATTAGGTCAATTGACATTGTGAAAGGAACGATAACTAGATCGTACCAGCCAAGAACACAAATGCTAATCAAACACCACGATCAATAAGATGAAAGTGATTCACCAGAGTAACTTTACATAAACCTTTGCAAATAAATGAGTAGAAATATCATATATTATTATGGAACTCAATGAAATACAATGAGAATGGGCCTTGCTTATATAGGAAAGGAATAAGAATCTAAGAACCAGTCAAGGTCGTAGATCAAGCCATAAATCATAGAAAGAACTAGTCATCAAGGAATTAGTCAAGTCCATAGATTTATGAGATAACTAGACATCAAGGATCTAGTCAATGCCATAGATCAAGGAAAGAACTATACCTAACAACTAGATAATATCTCATAATATCTAAATAAATAAAAATAAATATCCACACACATAAGTGGGTGCGGATAAATACAATAAAGGTAAATAATGTACCTAGGTGAACATGAGCTAAGGTAAATTCCTAATCTAACACCCCCCCTCAAGTGAAGCTAGGGGCCAAAATAGAAGTGGCATGTCCACAGTATGAGTCCCGACAACTAGGCCTAATGAGGTACTCATGTACAATATATCTATGAAGAAATCTTAAACCAAAAGAAGGAAAGAATCCTGCTAGAAGGAAAGAGAAAGAAGAAGAAGAAGGAAGATGTTCTCACAAACACCCCCTAAGAACAACTTCTGAAACCCCAAGCATTCCATGCAAATCAAAGTAGAGAGGTGATACAAAAGGCTTCGTAAAGATGTCTACAACCTGTTGCTGAGTCAGAATGTACTCCAAGTAAAGAAATCCATCCTGAATGCGCTGACGAATAAAGTGGATGTGTATCTCAATATGCTTGGTCCGCTGGTGCTCAACTGGGTTGTGAGAAATTTGAATTGCACTTTGGTTGTCACACCAAAGTACAGTCGGTGAATCCTGTGGGAATCCAAACTCTTTTAATAACTAGCAAAGCCAAAGAATTTGCTGACTTGCTGTAACTACTGCCCTGTACTCTAGCTTTGAAGATGAAAGTGTAATAGACTGTTGTTTTTTACTTTTTGCCTAGAGTACATTCCGACTCAGTAGTAGGTTGCAGACATCTTTATGAAGCCTTTTACATCACCTCACTACCTTTAGTTGTGTGGAATGCTTAGGGTTTCATAAGTTATTCTTGGGGGTTGTTCATGATAACATCTTCCTCCTTCTTCTTTCTCTTTCCTTCTTTTGGTTTGAGATTTCTTCATGGATATATTATACATGAGTACCTCATCAGGCCTAGTTTCTGGGACTCATACTATGGACATGCCACTTCTATTTTGGCCCCTATCTTCACTTGAGGGGGGGTGTTAGAGTAGGTATTTACCTTAGCTCATGTTCACCTAGGTACATTATTAGACCTAGTTACCAGGACTCATACTGTGGACATGCCACTTCTATTTTGTCTCCTAGCTTCACTTGAGAGGGGGGGTTGTTAGAGTAGGTATTTAACTTATCTCATGTTCACCTAGCTCGGATACCATCTAGTTAAGCGCGCTAGCCCCAGATTAGTGCTGGGATGGGTAACCTCCCGAGAAATTCCCAGTATCACTGCCTCCTAATGTTGTTGGGCCTGATTAGGTGTATACCCAGCTCCATCGTGTAGGAGGGTGTCGGCGTAGAAATTTTTTAACATGATGAGATCTCTCTCCACCATCAGTTCGAGATTTTGGTGTGACAGCAAGTCGTGTAGCTCTGATACCATGAAAGGAATGATAACCAGATCGTACCAAGCCAAGAACACAGATGCTAATCAAACACCATGATCAATAAGATGAAAGTAATTCGCTAGAATAACTTTACATAAACCTTTGCAAACAAATGATCAACAATATCATATATTATTATGGAACTCAATGAAATACAATGAGAATGAGACTTTCTTATATAGGCAAGGAATAACAATCTAAGAACCAGTCAAGGTCGTAGATCAAGCCATAAATCATGGAAAGAACTAGTCATTAAAGAACTAGTCAAGTCCATAGATTTATGAGAGAACTAGAAATCTAGGATCTAGTCAATACCATAGATCTAGGAAAGAACTAGTCAATACCATAGATCAAGGAAAGAACTATACATAACAACTAGATAATATCTCCTAATATCTAAATAAATAAAAAGAAATATCCACACACATAAGTGGGTGAGGATAAATAGAATAAAGTTAAATAATGTACCTAGGTGAACATGAGCTAAGGTAAATACCTACTCTAACACCTTGAACATATTATCCTCAAGCCTTAATCACTCTTCTTAGATCTATCCTTGACCCCTCACAACTCTTCTTCCACATTCTCTAGCTTGTTCACATTTCCACTAACACATGAGTCATTACAACTCACTTATATACATAAAAATAGCTCATAATACCTCTAGGTCAGCCATGACCATATAGGTTTGTCATCCAAACTCAAAAAATATCAGCATCATATAAAATACTCCAAGAGACCTAATTAGGTTGGAAGGGGTCACACAAACAAGGACTAGCTCACACATATCTTCTAGGCTCAAAATAATGTCTTCTAGCTCCAAGAAATGCATCATGAACATCAAGGGCACACACCAAATTTGTCAACGCTCCAAAATCTCCACAAATTTCAGGGAAAACCTCTCAACATCAATAATAAGAATAAGAATCCTTGCAATAGCTACCAACACCATGAAGCACACCAAGAAGAAAACATGAAAAAATATGTCTTCAAGCATCTAAAAATCAATTAAAGAAAAAAAACAACTTCACCTATCATGAATATTCATCATGGCTCATGTATCATACCATTGGAAAGGTCTCTCAGTCTCATTTTTGGAACAACTCATTTCATCCATCAAATCATATCACAAGGCCTCCAACCAACTTAATATTTGAAACATGTCAAAACTACCAACAAGGGCTCAAGAACCAGTCTTGATAAAAACATGATCAAAGAACTCTAAATAAAATTACAAGCATTAAAACCACTTGGAACACTTAATTAGGACCATGAAACAAATTTTCAAGTACTTACATGAATATGTATCATGGAGAAATTTCACTCTTGCATACCCATTTCAACACACCTACTTGAGAAGCCAAATAGGGCTAATTAGGACTCCAACACATTATATGATATGCCAAAAATTTATTCATGACCAAAAACAACTGCTCCATGATGTAAAACAATCAAACTCGCCACAAACCACAAGACTAGGTTTGTAGCCCTTATAGGAAAAAAATTATACATAACCTTTGAAGACATGTATATTTAAATTTCCTCACTATACCCACATAAAATTTTTCATGGATATCTAGCACATATCCCAAGGAATTCGGAACAATTCACTTCTTATCCTAAAACCTCCATCTTAGCCATGAATATGTAAATCTCCACAAAACAAGGGTTTTTCTCTCACTTTTTGAAACACTTAGAACATGAAACCACCACCATCAGGAGACCTGAAGAGTCATATACAACCCTGAGTCATTACATTTTCCTTTCAACCTCATTTGGAGACCATACCAAGAAAATATTCCATATCGCTTTGCTATGAGGGTTTAACTAGGGTTTAAAACTATATATCTTCACAATTGTTTATAAAGATGGGAAAACCAAATCAACTCATTATTTTTGTAAAATACTCTTATCTCAATATAGAAACATCCCCAAATCCTAAGGATCCCATGAAGAACCCATACATGTGGGTGTACAAAACAAGATGACTTATCGAGATGGATTTTACTCCTCAAGAGCTTGATTTTTACAAAATCATCATAACATGCAAGATATTAATCTTATAAACCTAAAATTTG
This sequence comes from Taxus chinensis, assembly GCA_019776745.2. Taxonomy (NCBI): domain Eukaryota; kingdom Viridiplantae; phylum Streptophyta; class Pinopsida; order Cupressales; family Taxaceae; genus Taxus; species Taxus chinensis. The sequence continues at coordinate 11,960,524 of CM034156.1, forward strand.
AAATGAATCACCATGATGACCTCATCTAATATTCCTATATCACATTCTTACTCAAATTCATTTGAAACTCTCCAACCACTAAGACTTACATGTGCAAACATGCCTTGTTCTCAAGAAAATTACTTAAAAAAACCTTGAAACAACATCAAACCTCTAAATACTAACCTAAAAAATCCTTCACTTAATATGAAATGTCATAAAAAATTTCACATGCTTGTACATTACTACCCTACTCCATATCTCATGCCACCATGCAAAATCCCATGCACTAGGTCTAGGAATAGGTCTAAAATGACTCGACTCATTACATACTTCACATGAGATGACCATGAAGACCTCTTACAAATTGATTAACACCTATAACACATCACTCTGAACGTGTTTTACCTCATGAATATTTTTTACCACCTTAGGAGTATTCATACTATGACCATGCATATTAGACCATGCTCCAAAACACCATAACAACACCAAAACTAGACACTACCAATCAACCTTCAAACTTGACTATGAATTACACATTAGAGAAACACATATGAAACATAGACTCCCTTTTCCATCAATGACCTTTGACATCAATGACAAAACCATAGACACAGTGGTCAACAATCTCCCACTTTGTCATTGATGGAAACCACCTTCAGAAAAATTGATCGCAACCACAAGACCAAACACCTACAAGAATTGATTTTCATGTTTCTAAACCTAATCTCCTCCTTTGAAATCTATGTAAAATGAACAATGAAAACTCAATATGAAAATGATGATAAGACACAATGAAAAAAATGCATAGACTCAAATTTACTTGCTCACAGCCCCCCTTGGACTATACTCTTCTTTCTTGGCCTCAACAACATAAAATAAGATCCATGGACCTGATATAAACATGCACATATCTCCCCCTGAGAGTATATTTTCCATATTTTATCTTCATACATATTGTACACCATCTTCTAGGTTTGTACCATATTAAATCCACAAACACTGCCTCTAATCACAAGAATTGCATCTTTTTAGGGCCTAGATCCGTAAAGCTCTCCTTGAGATCAAATTTGCCAAAATTCTCAAAGTAATAGAAGGAAATACAACATATAAAATACCATATTGATTCCCCCTAATAATTCACCATCATACTCTCAATGTCAAAGAAAACATAAAGTCTCATACTTTGAAAACACCCCCTTTTAATATGCCTATAATTAGTTATGAGATTGTTCAACTATCATATTCTTGCTTACTTGCATTGGTTGACATAGTGTATATTGAAATGAATGCTAAACAAATTGTTCCAAGCCATGAAGATCTCAGATGATCATAACACACCACATTTGACAAGCTAAAAGGAATTTGTTAGAATAACCTTACAAAAGGATTTTCTTTTAAAATGAACAATAATATCATATATTATTATGGAACTCTCTTGAGTACAATGAGAATGGGTCTTGTTTATATAGGTAAGGAATATAAATCTAAGAACCAGTCAAGGCCATAGATCAAGAAATAAATCAAGGAAATAACCAGTCATCAAAGAACTAGTCAAGACCATAGAATTAAGAAAGAATTGGTCATCAAAGAACTAGTGAAGGCCATAGATTTAGGAAATAATTAGTTATAATAGCGACATAATATCTTCCTAATATATAAATAAGATCAAAGAAATATCCACACACAAGTGGGTGAGGATAAATAAAATAAAAGGTAGATAAAATACCTAGGAGAACATGAGCTAAGGTAAATACATACTCTAATAGCCCCCATCAAGTGAAGCTAGGGGACCAAAATAAAAGTGGCATATCCACAGTATGAGTCTCAATAACTAGGCTCGATGAGGTACCTACGTACAATAACTGGGAAAAATGGACATCATAAGGTACCCAAAACTAGTAATAACAAAGTAGAGAGATTAAAAACCCACTACAAGGTATCCTAAAAAGCTCGACTCAAAAAAATCGTATAATGCTGAAGAAGTTTGGTGTGCACTATGTTCTAAATCCAATGCTCGATCAAAAACATAAAAAAACAACTGACACTGGGCTTCAACATAATAGCTCCATACAAGGAGACTGTTAATAGAATGATTTCGAAAGTTAAAAAAGAAACAAAAATAATTCGATCAACTGCTAAAAATTGGTGTGTCATGATCCAAGAACAATATCCAAGGAAACAAGGAAAGAACACAAGATCCAAATAAATAGGAGTGCCACGATCCAAGAAAATCCAAGGTAAAAAGGAAAGGACACTGTACGTACCCAAAATTGTAAGGTACTGTACTGCGGAACGGTGTAACAAGTGCCCCAATGATGATACAGGTCTCCTCGAAAGGTGTTCGGGATCCAGAAAGAGCTCTTCGGATATGCGTTAACATCCCGCATGCCCTGCTTAGCCCCCGCGTGCTTTGTTTTTCCCTTTCTTTCCTCTTTCTTTGGCTTCTTGGCCTTCAGTGACGAAACCGCCGCCCTTCAGGGCGGCGGTCCTGCAACCGCCGCCCTGCTCAGAGCGGCGGTCCTGTGCGCGTTTTCCAGAACGCTCTTTTGACGCGACCCGCGTGAAATATCACGACTCACCAGCTTTTCTTGCCGACTTGGGCATGCATTAATGTTTTTGGTCCCCTGGAACAGTGTTTTTCCTTTGTTTATTGTTTAGGAGTTCAATTTGATTTTGGTTTTTGAGTGTTGGAATTCCTATAAATGCATGGTTTGTGCACATGCAAATGGCCACCATTTTTCATTCCAACTTTCTTATTTTTCAGTGCTGTGGTCTTTTTAGTTTGCTTAGGATTGGTAGCATAGTTTGTTGCAGGTTTGTTTCAGTTTTGTGTTGCAGCTGGTAAGCCACATATCCAACTTGTGCAAGTGCAAACATTACTTTGGCCTCTGAGTTTTGCTCCAAAGTTTGCTTTTGAATTTCTTGTTACAGCAGATTTAGTTTTCCTTTGCTTAGAATTCTTAGTTTTCTCATTGAGTGCTTTGGTTAGTATTGTGTTGCAGCTGGTAAGCCACATATCCAACTTGTGCAAGTGCAAACATTATTTGGGCCCCTCATTCTTGTTTCAAACTCACCATTTTCAGTAGTTCAGTCTTCTAGTTTGCTTAAGTTTGATAGTTTAAATCCTTTACATGCTTGGTTGCATTACTCAGCTGTTGGTAAGCCACAGATCCAACTTGTGCAAACAGTATCATTGTTTTTGGAGTAGAATAGTTTAGGCAGCCATTAAAGTTGCAGGTTTTGCTCTTCATACAGACTAGTTTCAGGTTCTGGACGCTTTTGTTGCATGATTCGCAGTAGACCCCGCTAGGAATTGCATAGGCCAAGCTCTGTACTCTTGCGCTATCCCTCTCCTATCCGCATTCTATTCTGTCTGCATTCTGAAGGCTGTCCATTGATCCAAATATCTATTCCTGTTGATGCAAGCATTCCACGCTTTTCTGGATTCACGTGAGCACAAAGAACGAAGAGATCATACTGAGGGGACAAGAACATACACACTGTCGGATTCGCCACTGTTCTGTGAAATCCAGGTTCCATCTTTCAAAGTTTTAGTTAGAACTTATCAAATAAAGTAGTTAATCGCTTTATTTCAGTTATTTCCATTCTTGATATTGCCAGGGAGGTTGTGGGGATTGATAGTTTCTGAGAAACTATGATTCATTCCTCACTTCTGAGGTAGGATCGAGAATCTTGCAAATAGATTAGTTATTTCGTTGTTTAGAATAGATATACAAAATTGCACAGACAAATAGCTACACTCGGCTATTTTGTTTGTTTTACGTTATTAGTTTAGTTGTCAATTCTAAATATTTTAAATAGCTGCTTTCTTATAAATTGCCAGAAAATACAAAAAAAAGAATTATATATGCTAGAAGTGTACTTAGATTTTACTTTATTATAGTTTGTTTCATTACTGCTTTTGCATGACAATTACGGGACCTAGGGAGCCCAGGGAATACATTTTCGAGCCAATTGTGCCCCAGCCCAATACCGTAGTGGCAATAACTGACATTGACCAAAACCTTAGGATACAAGTCTTCCAAACAACAACAGACTTCCAACAGATCAGGTCACAGTTGAGAGGGTTAAACATCGAAGACGACCAAGCACACACATTTTGGTCAAATCAGCCAAACTATAGGTTATCCTAGAAAACATCCGCATGACTGTAGAAGGATTTGAAAGAGAACAAATATTCGGGTGCGATCCTTTAGTTCCACAGCCAGACGCTGGAGATACCCTCATAGATATAGATACCAGCTTAAGAATTCAAGTTGCTAGAACACCTGTAAGGTATTCTGAGAAAATCACACAATTGCTGGTTCTAAACGTAGAGGCCGAGAAAGCATACGATTACTGGATACTAGGGATTAGAACTTGATCTCGCGTATGACCATAACAGGACCGCAACAACCAAGAGTCTACGGTTGTGATCCACAAATCCCACAGCCTAACGAATCCATAAGAGAATTAGACATAGACACTGGCCTACGTAAGTTAGTATTTCAGTCTACTCCGATTCCACCTATCATCATTCAACAGTTATCCCTACTAGACACAACAGCTAACGAAGCTAGAGAATTTTGGACTAGGCCAGAGAATCGTCCATAGAGTTGACTATATTCGCCATATGACCCTATCAGGAGAAATACACGAAACCATCCCGGGTCATTTTCCACGCATCCCACAACCCATAGATCGAATCACGCCAGAGCTCGATATTGATTGGAGCCTTCGAGCAGTCATCCTCGCTGATCGATCTATCACACCAGTCCAAGTTAGAAGGGCCTTCTTTGCCTTAGATTCGCAAATACCATTAGTGCGTGTCGAAGACATTAGACTCCCCAACTAGTTTGTCTGCATATTCTACCCCCACCGGCTGTCTCGGCACGACCTCGGGAGGTCGGGTACGTGGAAGAGTCACTTGTTGATTCTCACGCTCGCCTGTTGCTTTTCCGACGTACAAAATTGGTGAACCCGACGTGAAACAAATGAAATTAGTAAAGCTGACGTAAAACTTCCTACCTTCTCGTTCGGAGTCATAAATATCACGTTTCCCTTCACAAATCACCTTCGCTCCTTCCCATTATTCTGCGGGTATTCATATACCCCCCGAATATGTCGGGATTCGATGCATACGGCAGACCCCTCCTGGGTCTTGAGGCATACTATGCCCAACAGAATAGGGAGTCATCACCCTCACTCTCAATGTGGGGCGACAACTATTCAACTAATCAGTTGTCAACACAAACGCCAAGGATTAGATATAGTTCGTCCTTCCAAGCAGAGGGGTTGGAGCAACAACTCGCTCAAACACAAACAGAGCCTTCAGGCTCAAACAATATGACATTGACTGGAGAATCTGCTTCATCTCCTCAGGTGCTACTTAGACCACATATTAGCAGACAATCAGATCCATACTCAGTTCTAGATGACGAGTACTCAATACGTTATCCTAGGAATGAACAACGCTCTCAAGGCATGTATCCACCTGTAGGAATTTTGCAAATACAGCCCGAGTTCTCTCCTCAAGAAAATACCTCTATGCCATCACGTATAGAAAATACTCTCAGAGAAACTTGGCAAGATAGCAATCAGTTCATGACAGGCTATCACATGCCTATACAACACCAGGATATACAACAAACGCCACCAAGGCACGATATCGTGACTTCACCAAACGAAGTCATTTCAACGCTAATAGAAAAGGTTAGAGGATTAGAACTTGCCCAAGCAAATCAAAATTTGAAATTCATACAAACAGGGAGTTCCAATCCTCCGCACCATCCTAGCCAAGTAGATCTCCTCACAGGAGTAGGCACGTTAGGTATGACTCCTCAGTATTCACAACAAGTGCCAACTAGACCCACTATCGCTAGCACAGTTCCTCCTGGTCCGGTACAGAGCAATCCATTCCTGGATAGTACCCCTTCATACTTAAACATGTATTCCAAATCACCACAAGGGGATATGTACTCATCCCCCGGCATGTTTACTCAAATGCAGGGACTGCCTTATGCCCCTGCCAACGCGTACGTTACGCCATATCAACAACCCGTTCCGCCACCGCCTCCTCAACAGGCACCATCAATGGTGGAGACGTATGCAATAGGGACTTATTCAGAATATTTAAAGGAGCCCTTAGATTTCGCCATAAGAAGCGTTATGCTTCCAAGGCCTCTTCCCGATTTGCCCAAATACAAAGGAGAAGGAGATCCGAATGCGCATATCAAAGCTTACGCTACAGCCATTCGAGAATTACTCCCATGGGATGGGGTCGTTGCTAAAATATTCCCCAAAACGCTGGAAGGCATCGCTCTCGATTGGTATTATAGAATACCTGAAGCTTCCATACATTCATTCAAACAACTCGTGTCGGAGTTCATCAAAGCCTTCGACATGAACAAACTATTAAGGACAGGAATCAGGGAGTTCTTGCACATCAAGCAAGAACATAACGAGTCTGTCGCCCATTTCATCCAAAGGTGGCGCACAGTCCTTTATTCCTCGGCAAGCGCTCCAAACATGGATCAGATGGAGCTATGCGATTTATTCCTTCATTCTCTTAGCAAAGAAGTGAAGGAAGAAGTCCAGAAGTTCCCACTAAGGACTTATGATGAAGTACTTGAGAGCGCTCTGCGAATTGATCAAGCAGCAATAGATAGTGGCCGTAAGACGTATGGAGCAAACGGGAGGTTAATCACCTCTACTCAAAATACTACAACCACCACAAGCGTCAATCAAGGACCCAAAATCCTTAACAAAAATCGTGGGGTAACAACAGATGGGGTAACTGACCAGCCCAAAAGGGTAAATGTCGTTAATACTCCGTCACAAACAAACAACCAAAGAAACAACAATTTTACCCCGACGGTCAATACGGTGGATTTTAATAATCCACAGCAACAACAACGGCGAAATCCCATGCAAGGGCCAAGCCAAAACTCATTTGGTTACCAAAACCAAAGTCAAAACCAAAAACAACAATTCCAAAACTTTGGTCCTAATAGGCAACAGTTTGATCGGAATTTTAGGCCACAATACACACCAAACCAACAAAACGGGAATTATAATCCCAATTCTTATTGTGGTTTCCATAAAATTCATGGTCATGACACTAGAACGTGCCGTGACTACAACAAATTCATGCAACGCTTGCCAAATGAGCAAAAACAATTTTTTATGAATATGTTCCTAGCAGATCCTACGTCACCAACGGCAAGTACCTTCGCAGGGGCAGTTTCCCCTCAGAATGCCCCTCTCAAGATCTTTAATGATCCACTCCCAAATCATGATAACAATGGGTTGAAACCAACTGGAACAAACAAAGGCGCAATGACAGGAAACAACGATCACGAGGCCTCAACTTCGCTAAATCCGTTAGTCGCGCCACAACTAGGAAGTCAGCCGCGACCTAAGGTAGTTGGATTAGTAGAGTTAGACTCCGAATTACCCGTTGAAGCAATTACGAGGACACGAGAGTATTTCTCTCAACCAAGTCCAAGCCATCTACCGGAAACAGATAACATCCAGCAAACCGTAGCAAAACCTATGGGTGCTTACGATCTAATTAATGATCTAACAAAAACCTTCTCGCATATTTCATTCCTTGATTTACTAAAGAATTCCCCTGCTCACAGGGCTGCTCTTTTAGAAGCGTTAGGTTTGGGTCATTTAATTAGTATCACTCCACCACCAGAAGCACAAGTAAATCATATAGACTTTGATGTTTATCCTCCGGGACAGGCGGATAGGGATGTCGAATTCATATTCGAGATAAGTAAAATGCCTACGGATGCCGAGATCGCACGCCGAGGCGATCCAGCCCTACACTTGCAAGTACAGGTTTATAATAATTATGTAAAACGGGCAATGGTTGACGATGGAGCTGCGGTTAACATAGTCCCTTTCTCTTTTCTCCAAAAATTGGGATATGGAGAAACGAACTGTTCTACTACACGAAATACCTTGAGGGGCTACGATAGCCTTAAAGCCACATCGATAGGAACCATAATACTACCGGTCACCTTGGGACCTAAAACAATCCTGACTGAGTTTTATATTATAGATCGGGAAACCAATTATAATATGATCCTCGGCCGACCATGGATACACCGCATGAAGGCAATCCCTTCCACTCTATTTCAAGAAGTAAGATTCCTGCATCTGGGAAAGGTATTTGTAGCCAAAGGTGATCCAAAGCCGTTTGACGTACACCTAGCTGATTTAAAGAAGAGACCAGGTGTACACTCAGAATTCGAACTTCCAACAAACCAACTTAACAAACCCTCTGACCCAAAGCCAGAGGAAAAGTTGATACCTACGACGGATCTTGAAACTACCAACATAGCCCAAACAATTCCAACCCCTAAAGGTAAAACTAAAGAAATAGTATCATTAGGGACTACTGCGAAGATCGTTGAGTTGATAGAACAAGATTCACCAATGTTCTTACCATTCGATTCAGTAGGCATAGGATTTTCCCTAGGTGTTGGTTCCTTGCCAGCAGAAGATCTCTATATGGTAGAAGTAGAGTGTGCAAACACAGCAGATACACCTACATCCATACTCCCGGCTAAGTATTGGACTCTCCATTTCGATGGAGCTAAATGCCGCTATGGAGCGGGGGCAGGTATAATTCTTACCTCGCCCGAGGAAAAGGTCCTCCCATTCTCTTTTAAGTTGAACTTTGAATGCACAAACAACGGCGCTGAGTACGAAGCCCTCCTCCTTGGCCTTACCTTAGCCAAAAGAATTGGTATTGATAATATCAGAGTTTTAGGAGACTCGCAATTAGTGGCAAACCAAGTTTCAGAGGTATATGAAACTAAAGCCGAACACTTGCAACTTTACAAAAACGCTGTATTAGATTTAAGCAAGGCGTTCAACTTCATATCCATTGAAGCAATTCCGCGAGAGAAAAATCTTCTCGCCGATTCAATAGCAACTTCGGCATCACGCTTCACTCCAAGCAATGAGCTAGAAGATACTCATTTCACAATATCCATTCGAAACGAACCATTGATAAAAACAATGATAAATCCTCTTTCAAGCGGAAGTGAATCTACCGTCCTAGACCATGTTGGAAATGATGCGGCTACTTTGGATTACTTAAATGCCTATGCAGCACTACATCTCTCCTATCACACGCTAGATTTATCTCTGATCCCGCATTCATCTTCCTACTTCGGAAATCCTGTAACGGATCTTCCCTCACAAAAAGAACCTAATATATACGCGGTGGAAAACGGGGATGATTTGGATTTACCCCCAGCACCGCCTGAGTTCGAAGAGGGTAACGCCTCTTTAATTGAAGAAACAATCGATGTCAATATCGGAACGGAAGATGAGCCAAGAATCTTGAAACTAGGATCTTCGTTAACCCCAGAAGAAGTGGAAATACATACTCAAGTTCTCAAAGAACATCAGAAGGCATTTGCATTTAATTACAAAGAGATGACAGGAGTCGCACCCCACATTGCGGTGCACAACCTCGTCACTAGATCAGATGCAAAGCCAATTAAACAGAAATCAAGACCCATGAAGCCCAAGGTAGCCCTTATGGTAAAAGAGGAGGTAATAAAACTCCTTCAGGTAGGATTCATCAAGCCAGTTGACTACTCCCAATGGGTATCAAACATCGTTCCCGTTCTCAAGAAGAATGGAAAGATACGCATCTGCATAGATTTCCGGGACATTAACAAAGCATGTCCTAAGGATGACTTCCCATTGCCATCTATCGATGTCATTGTTGATGCAACAGCTGGGTTTGAGCTCTTGTCTCTCATGGATGGATTCTCGGGATACAATCAAATCAGAATATCCGAGCAAGATCAAGCTAAAACCACCTTTATAACTCCTTGGGGAACCTATTGCTACGCTGTTATGCCATTCGGTCTCAAGAACGCCGGTGCTACGTATCAGCGGGCCATGACATACATATTTCACGATCTAATTCATAAAATCGTGGAATCTTACGTGGATGACTTATTGGCTAAGGCCAAAAAGCGCTGTGACCACCCTGAAGTACTCCGCATCATTCTTTCACGTCTAATAGAATACGGAGTCACGCTAAATCCAGAGAAATGCGTATTTGGTGTAACAGGAGGAAAGCTCCTAGGATACATCATATCGTCACGAGGGATCGATGTTGATCCAACCAAAATTCGGGCTGTCCTCGAAATGGTCCCGCCCTCGAGTGAATCTGGAATCAGATCATTTCTTGGAAAGCTGGGTGCAATCCGGAGGTTTATCCCGGATCTAAGCTTCGCCGTCCATCCAATCAACAATTTACTCAAGAAGGACTATAGCATTGATTGGACTGAAGATTGCAATGAAGCTTTTGATGCAGTCAAGCGTTTCCTGCTATCACCGCCTACGCTAATGCCACCTAAGTTAGATCGCCCATTAATTCTATACTCACGGGCTACCGATGTCTCGCTGGCCTGTATGTTGGCCCAAGAAGACGATGACAAGAGAGAGCGTGCGATTTATTTCATTAGCCGAACATTGCTCGACTATGAAACACGCTATACACAAGCAGAGCGAGAATGTCTTGCCATAGTCTTTGCTACTAAACGCCTAAGACACTACATGCTAAATCAAGAGACAAGGGTCATGGTAAAAACTGACCACTTACGAACCTTCCTCACACAAGGGTCCCTGTCTAAAAAGGCAGGACGCTTTATAACCTTAATGGGAGAGTTCGAATTAACTTTTGTAAACCAAAAGTCAGTTAAAGGGAAAATCATCGCAGATTGGTTAGCTGATAACCCGCTAGACGGAGGTGACTTAGTAGACTTAGACTTTCCAGATGAATGCGTGTACTACGTCGAAACCCGACCTGCTATATCTGAGTGCCCTTGGTACGCTGATATCATTAGTTATATCATGGACCATAGGTACCCAGAAGGAGCTACACCTCAACAAAGAAGACGGTTACGCATTATCGTAGCTAAATACGTCATTATAGAGCAGGTGCTCTATCGGAAAGCATTCGATGGAATGCTCTTAAGGTGTATTGACACAGAAGAGTCCAAGAAGATTCTCCATGAATCCCATAGCGGTATATGTGGAGGCCACTTCGGTGGCCATGCCACTGCTCGAAAAATACATCGAATGGGCTATTTCTGGCCCACTCTAGAACATGACGCAATAGAGTTTGTACGCAGGTGTCATAAATGTCAGGAGTTCTCTCATGAGATCCACATGCCGGCACAAGCTTTGCAACCGATCGCTACTCCGTGGCCCTTTTCTACATGGGGCCTGGACTTGATAGGGAAGTTCTCTCCCTCGTCCACAGACGGCCACAATTTTATAATCACGGCCACTGAATATTTCACTAAATGGGTAGAGGCCATGCCTCTTACGACTGTACCTGGTTCTGTAATCGCTAAGTTCATTTTGAACCAAATCATTTGCAGGTACGGTATCCCGCAAATCATTATCTCAGATAATGGAACTTCTTTCAAGAATGAAGAAGTTCGTGAGCTATGCAACAAATTTAAAATCAGCCATCATACGGCTTCCTTGTACTATCCCCAAGCCAATGGGCAGGCTGAAGCAACGAACAAAACACTGAAAGCCATTCTCCTTAAAACAGTGAAAGAAAACAAGCGGGATTGGCATTTAAAGTTATATCCGGCCTTGTGGGCCCACCGAACCTCAATAAGAACACCAACGGGAGCAACTCCTTTCTCGCTAGTATTTGGGGCAGAAGCAGTTCTCCCACTTGAGGTCGAAATACCCAGTCTCCGTATTTCGCTACAAGGGATTCTGGATGAGGACGCTTACAGAGAAGCACGTCTTTCTCAATTAGAAAGCCTGGATGAAGCTAGGTTAGATGCTGAACAACGACATAGAGTCTATGCCGACCGAATGTGCCGGCAGTATAACAAGAAAGTCTATGAACGTGACATATACGAAGGTGACCTAGTTCTGAGGTTAGACAGCCGGATCGACAAGAAGACCGGCGAAGGAAGGAAATTCCGGCCCAAATGGTTGGGCCCATACCGAGTCATGAAGGACTACGGAAATGGTGCATACCTCTTATGCACGCTAGAAGGTGAGGAGTTTGGCGAAACAGTCAATTCTCTCCACCTCAAACGTTTCTACGCGTAAGCAGCTAGCGCTGCCTATATAACTATCTACATCGCATTTTCATATAAATTAGGATCATTTTGTCCACTTGTTCTTACACAAATTGTGATCAAGGAATCTATTCTCAAAGCAATTTATTACAAACTCGTGATGTTTCTGGCATGAAGTTCTTTAATCATACTTCTCTGTCTTCGATATCATCAATCAACTCAGAATCTTTTATCTAAACAAAATCGGACATGATGAAGTCCTAACGGTAACCATACCAAGATCTGCAAGTTCGTTCTCGCTTTGATTTCTTCTTAGGATAGGTGTCTTGCCTATGGTCTGTTCTAGAAGCTTCATGGTGTCACATCTATCCCATATACACATCTCTTTGGAAAATAAGCATATACTGACATTTTACTCAAATAGACAAGTCAAGAAGTGATTAAACAGAAAATTTTATTTTACACATTTCCTTGCCCCACCAACCTTCGGTGATGAGCTTGCGTCTCTTACTAGTGACGTAGGGTTGGGAAAGGATGGAAATGCCCTTACTCGCCTATGCCTTGCCCACGGTGATAAGCCCATGCTTCTTACAGGTAGCACGGGGCAAAGTGTAGGGGGTCCTCTAAACAAAGTAAATGTTGAAAGGTCATAAACAATCAATTCAAACTTTGAGTCAATAACGAATGAATCAGATATTCAAAATTCCAAAAAGAGTTAAAAATCCTAAAAACCCAGATTTTGTCTGCTATGTGGCCATCTACGGGTCTAAGTCTGGATAAACCGCAAAGCAAGTTGCATCCAAAACTATGAAGTCATTCAGGTAGAATAAACTTGTAGTTTTCATTTGGTTCCACCAAAACTTCGTCTGTCTTTCATCACTATCACTTCATCACATTTCATAACTTGCGCCCTTCTTGGCTCTTGGTGATGAGCCCTCGCATCTTACTAGTTGCGTGGAGTTAGGAGTGGGGCAAATTAATCTGTTCATCATACTGGTTGTTCTCATCACTTTGCCAAAACAAATCATGAGGTATCCAAATTGCTAAACAAAAGTTAAGATTCAAGATCACAATATATCTACAATATCATGTATCAGCATCATGAAACACAAAAAGAAAGCAAACATTTGCATCATCTGTTTTCCATTGCATACATTCTAGAAAGCATATAAAACATACATCGTAGTATACACGAATAAGCTGGAAACAGAAAGGGAAAACACAAGTGACAAAGTTTTGATCCAAAATCGGCGCATATATATAAATAATCAATATTTGTATACAATGCCATCATGCACTAGGCATGGTCAAAATGCTCAAAGAGCCCGTAATACACAAAAGAATCTATAACACAAAAGGTGCATAGGAGCCAAGTGGCCTCTCAACCCCTACGCGATCCCGCTGAAGGTGCGCGCCCTCGCCTAGGACTCCGGCTACGCTGACGCTCTGAATGGACGGAGGGCTCAGGGTCTCAAGGAGCGGTCGTGGTCTCGCCATGAGAACGGCTCCTCATAAGGCGCTCGGCTGTCCTATAGCCTGCCAACTCTGTACGGAGAGTCGACACCATCTTGGCCACATGCCAAACGGGAGCGAAGACGTCGGTGTGCCTGCCGGCTGCTGAGGGCTCCCCGGCATCTACAGATAGCTCCGCACGGGTCTTATCCATAGGGATCATCAGAGAATCAGTACATACCCTACGGATTAGATCCCGCCACTCGTCAACGGTCTCTGCAAAACAAAGAGGAAAGACGAATTAGAAATTAGGCAAGAGGCTAAAATGTACAAGATACAAATATAAGGAGAGATAGCAGTTAAAACAAGTCCTAAATCAAATTAACACTGAAAGGGAGAAAGGATAACTTACTCGGGTCACCGGGCCTCCAAGATGGGTCACTAGGGCCAGCACCCGCTGCAGATGCCGCCGCCGACTGAGGAGCTGCTCCTGTAGTTGGGGCAACATGACGCCCCGCAACGGACTCATCATCTCCACCATGGCCCCGGGAGAGTGGCTCCTCGGAAACCAGAGTCTCTCTCTCTGCGCTCTGCTCCGCCCTCTCCGCCTGCATGATATCCTGAGTATCATGCCACTCAGGATCACTCTCGTCCGTCTGCTCCTCCGACCCTCCCTCTGTGGACTCCTCAGAATCAGAGTCAATATCTATAGGGTCATCGCTACTATGAGCAGGACCCGCGGTAATCCGAAGTAAAGGTGCCCGAGGCGCACCAGCTCTCCCTCTGGCCCGAACTATCCCCCTGGCTGCAATAGGAATGCCAGGGGTAACCACTGTCCAACCACGGCCTCTAGGCCCCCCTCTAGCCTCCCGAACTGATCTGTAAACTGGTGCTACTGGAGGAAGCATACCCACATATGGGAGGCCGAACTGCTGAGGAACCCTGCCAAAAGGATGTACCTCCACCCGTCCCACACGGTCAATAAGCTGCCCTGTGGTGGAGCAAGAGATCAATGTAAGAGCCTCCTCTCCCCAAATGCCGGCCATGAGCTGGTACGGTATGGCCTCCATATCTGCTGTAGTGAGGGAAGCTACTGGCTGGTGAGGTGCTCTAAGCACCGACATATCTGACCACCTGGCTGCCCTCACAGCCCCAGGATCTGCCACCTCCACGCCTCTGCCATAGGGAATGAAGCGCTCATACACCCAACTCATAACTAGAGTAGGGTGACTCAAAGACTGTCCCTGTAAACGGACCACCCTGTATAAGTCGTGATAGGTGGTCCCCAAAATGTCTGCCCCCCAGGCGTATATCCGGCCATGCCCCTCTATCTGTGCAATGATGGGGGCCCAACAGTATAACAAAGTGTCCCCTCCCTTGTCCCCCGATCAGTCTCGAGGCAAGGATCCCCATGATGGCCTGTCGAAATATGGGGATGGGCAAAGAAGGAATGGATCTGACTCTCACTCCCTTCTTCGGCCCCGTGGAGATAGCTGCATCCCCCATGTAGCCTGCCCACTGTACAATCTGTGCTCTGGACCCAGCTGTCTCCAGTGTGAGTCTCCTCCCGATGATCGGGACCCCCAGGATACGGTAAACATCCTCTAGAGTAATAGTCCACTCACCGCGGACCCCTGGCAATCGGAAAGTGTTCCGATCTGCATCCCAGTAGGAGAATAAGTCACAAAGTATGTGACTAGACGGAGCAACGTGAGGCACACGCGATATCCGCAATATGCCGGCCCTCTGCAATGTGTCCTCCTCATCTGCTGAGAGGGCATCCAATACCCCGGGCAGCCAATCACACTCTCTCTCCCGGCTCCATCTAATGTACTCCTCCCTCGCCTGCATACACCCAAAAACACACAAAACAGAGCAAGTTAGTATCTAAACAATGTCAAGAGAGTCATAAAAACATACACAAATGCTAAAAAATACAAGTGAAAGTTTTTAAGTGAGGTTCTTTTGCATTCTGTGCAAAACCGCCGCCCTGGGCAGAGGGGCGGTTTTGTAACCGCCGCCTTGAAGGCGGCGGTCTCGTAACCGCCGCCCTGGACAGGGCGGCGGTCATGTAACCGCCGCCCTGGCCAGGGCGGCGGTCGCGGTCCGAAAACCCGCGCGGGTTTTTAACCCTAAAAAGTCCAAAAAACGCAAAAATAGATCATTTTAGCTTAAAAAAAGAGCCTACCCAGTAGGCGCCCCCCTAGGTGGACCTTTTGAACCTAGCATTTTCAAAAATTTCCCCCCCATTACAAAGAATTTGCCATTTCAAATTTAAAAGGGGAAAAGCACAAAATTGAAGAAAAACCAACCTGTGATCTCGCGGGGTGGCGTTCCGCACGTGGAGGCATGATCACTATCTCGCTGTGGACGTTTTGACTCTACTCGCATGAGAAACCGTTACCGTGGGTCCCAAAGCTCAAAATCTATCAAATCAACTCGCGCAAATGAATAGGAAAATGGGCCCACTTTGATATATATATCGTTCTGTTTCGTTTTACAATGGCTTTTTCGCAGGTTCGGAGCGCTGACGGAGGTAAGTTTCTATCCTCACACTAATGGTACGTCCTCTTCCCCTATTATTTTAGCGTTTATTTTCCAAATTATTGTATCTATCTGCACTTGAGTTCTCTTTTCATTTTGCAGGTGGCGGGAATTTTGGATGGCGTCATTTCGACACACGGACGTGTAAGGTATAACTTCTAACTCCCCATTTCGGGACTGCCATACTCGGACCCACCGTTTTATGCCTCTTCATGGCTAAAACGCTTCTCCGAGGGGGCAATATGTACGTACCCAAAATTGTAAGGTACTGTACTGCGGAACGGTGTAACAAGTGCCCCAATGATGATACAGGTCTCCTCGAAAGGTGTTCGGATCCAGAAAGAGCTCTTCGGATATGCGTTAACATCCCGCATGCCCCGCTTAGCCCCCGCGTGCTTTGTTTTTCCCTTTCTTTCCTCTTTCTTTGGCTTCTTGGCCTTCAGTGACGAAACCGCCGCCCTGAACAGGGCGGCGGTCCTGCAACCGCCGCCCTGCTCAGAGCGGCGGTCCTGTGCACGTTTTCCAGAACGCTCTTTTGACGCGACCCGCGTGAAATATCACGACTCACCAGCTTTTCTTGCCGACTTGGGCATGCATTAATGTTTTTGGTCCCCTGGAACAGTGTTTTTCCTTTGTTTATTGTTTAGGAGTTCAATTTGATTTTGGTTTTTGAGTGTTGGAATTCCTATAAATGCATGGTTTGTGCACATGCAAATGGCCACCATTTTTTCACTCCAACTTTCTTATTTTTCAGTGCTGTGGTCTTTTTAGTTTGCTTAGGATTGGTAGCATAGTTTGTTGCAGGTTTGTTTCAGTTTTGTGTTGCAGCTGGTAAGCCACATATCCAACTTGTGCAAGTGCAAACATTACTTTGGCCTCTGAGTTTTGCTCCAAAGTTTGCTTTTGAATTTCTTGTTACAGCAAATTTAGTTTTCCTTTTCTTAGAATTCTTAGTTTTCTCATTGAGTGCTTTGGTTAGTATTGTGTTGCAGCTGGTAAGCCACATATCCAACTTGTGCAAGTGCAAACATTATTTGGGCCCCTCATTCTTGTTTCAAACTCACCATTTTCAGTAGTTCAGTCTTCTAGTTTGCTTAAGTTTGATAGTTTAAATCCTTTACATGCTTGGTTGCATTACTCAGCTGTTGGTAAGCCACAGATCCAACTTGTGCAAACAGTATCATTGTTTTTGGAGTAGAATAGTTTAGGCAGCCATTAAAGTTGCAGGTTTTGCTCTTCATACAGACTAGTTTCAGGTTCTGGACGCTTTTGTTGCATGATTCGCAGTAGACCCCGCTAGGAATTGCATAGGCCAAGCTCTGTACTCTTGCGCTATCCCTCTCCTATCCGCATTCTATTCTGTCTGCATTCTGAAGGCTGTCCATTGATCCAAATATCTATTCCTGTTGATGCAAGCATTCCACGCTTTTCTGGATTCACGTGAGCACAAAGAACGAAGAGATCATACTGAGGGGACAAGAACATACACACTGTCGGATTCGCCACTATTCTGCGAAATCCAGGTTCCATCTTTCAAAGTTTTAGTTAGAACTTATCAAATAAAGTAGTTAATCGCTTTATTTCAGTTATTTCCATTCTTGATATTGCCAGGGAGGTTGTGGGGATTGATAGTTTCTGAGAAACTATGATTCATTCCTCACTTCTGAGGTAGGATCGAGAATCTTGCAAATAGATTAGTTATTTCGTTGTTTAGAATAGATATACAAAATTGCACAGACAAATAGCTACACTCGGCTATTTTGTTTGTTTTACGTTATTAGTTTAGTTGTCAATTCTAAATATTTTAAATAGCTGCTTTCTTATAAATTGCCAGAAAATACAAAAAAATAATAATTATATATGCTAGAAGTGTACTTAGATTTTACTTTATTATAGTTTGTTTCATTACTGCTTTTGCATGACAATTACGGGACCTAGGGAGCCCAGGGAATACATTTTCGAGCCAATTGTGCCCCAGCCCAATACCGTAGTGGTAATAACTAACATTGACCAAAACCTTAGGATACAAGTATTCCAAACAACAACAGACTTCTAATAGATCAGGTCACAGTTGAGAGGGTTAAACATCGAAGACGACCAAGCACACATTTTGGTTAAATCAGCCAAACTATAGGTTATCCTAGAAAACATCCGCATGACTGTAGAAGGTTTTGAAAGAGAACAAATATTCAGGTGCAATCCTTTAGTTCCACAGCCAGACGCTGGAGATACCCTCATAGATATAGAGACCAGCTTAAGAATTCAAGTTGCTAGAACACCTGTAAGGTATTCTGAGAAAATCACATAATTGTTGGTTGTAAACGTAGAGGCCGAGAAAGCATACGATTACTGGATACTAGGGATTAGAACTTGATCTCGCGTATGACCATAACAAGACTGCAAACAACCAAGAGTCTACGGTTGTGATCCACAAATCCCACAGCCTAACGAATCCATAAGATAATTAGACATAGACACTGGCCTACGTAAGTTAGTATTTCAATCTACTCCGATTCCACCTATCATCATTCAACAGTTATCCCTACTAGACACAATAGCTAACGAAGCTAGAGAATTTTAGACTAGGCCAGAGAATCGTCCATAGAGTTGACTATATTCTCCATATGACCCTATCAAGAGAAATACATGAAACCATCCCGGGTCATTTTCCACTCATCCCACAACCCATAGATCGAATCACGCTAGAGTTCGATATTTATTGAAGCCTTCAAGTAGTCATCCTTGCTGATTGATCTATCACACCAGTCCAAGTTAGAAGGGCCTTCTTTGCCTTAGATTTGCAAATACCATTAGTGCGTGTCAAAGACATTAGACTCCCCAACTAGTTTGTCTACATATTCTACCCCCACCGGCTGTCTCGGCACGACCTCGGGAGGTCGGGTACGTGGAAGAGTCACTTGTTGATTCTCACGCTCGCCTGTTGCTTTTCCGACGTACAGACACAAAAACTTGAAGAAGTAGGATAAAAACCACACCCTCCCATACTACTGAATGGGTGGAGTGACGTTAAAAATCTATAAGAGTTATCAAAACAACTACTCGAATAATGACAAACTAATACTGGACTTCACTAGAATAACTCCCCCACAAGAGAGACTATCAACATGCCTAAAAGTGTTGAAAATATAGATGCTAAATATCTTAAAAATAAGAGATATATAATACATCTGCTAAAAAAAATTAGCTCAAAACAAGGAGCACTATAATGAAGATAGTGTAGAAAGTGGAGAAAGAGACCGAATGGTGGAAGAGCCACGCCTATAGATTCCTCTCAATGAATGTCTATGTTGCTGCCATGAGCGATCATAAATCCACCCCAAATTAACATAAATGGATAAAGAAGATGCTTTCATATGATTCGGTGTGAAATGCACGATGGGGTAATGCAAATGAACATGAAAATATGTGTCAGGTCGATCATGTTTAACAGTTGAAATCTCAGGTTTCTCAAGCTTGAGTGAAGGTGCAAAACTCATGTGTAGCTCATGATCCTTATAAAGAGTCGAGTGAACAAAAATAAGAGCTTTGTCAATTTGTGATCCCAATGAATTACCTTCTCAAAAACCAATGCCATGGTGAGAATTCCACTTAACATGCAGAATAGGGGAAGTAATACCTTGTGAATGTATGCTAATACCTCCACCAGTGAAACCCATAGAACAGAGCATGTGAGAACCGAATGCAGTGGTATGCTTCTCAAAAGAGTCAAGTAGTTGAGAAGAAGGAGATGATGTGGGATACTCAGAGTGTGTAACTACAATAGACAGATGCAAAATAACATGTAGTATTAAGCCTAATAGGCTTAGGAGCATTATGAGCAAGAAAAAAATCAAAAATTTATAGATCAAGGTTAGTGGGTGTAGGAGCAATAACTACAAGTAGAAAAGGAGCAAGGATATGAGAGTCCACAATATGATGGCAATATTGCAGGATAGCAAGTTTTTGTTGTAGGGAGTGTATGAGATCATCTTTGTCGTGGATGAGTGCTTGTAAAAGAGAATTCTGATTCTTGAAAGATCTAATTTATTCCACAAATTGTACTAGGTCCTCCTTAATGGAACAAATTTTAGAGAAGAACATCTCATTTTCATACTGTAAAGCAAATATGTCAAAGCATGAATCCAAGATAACAAATAATGCAACAGGATGTTGGGCCTAGCCAAAAATGCATTTGTGTATGAGTACAACACCCCCCAAATGTTGGTACTTTATAAAGTAATTTTTTTTATAAATTAAATGAAACCAATGGATAGGATACAATAAATCATACACTTTCCAAAAATGTTGGTACATAGTACTTTACAAAATACTATGTTTTCCTAGATCCGTACAACTTGTATAAAAAATAAAAAATATGCAGAAAAGAATTTTAAAAACTGAAAAAAAGCTAGACAGGGTTTTCGTGGAATGTTTTGGTAACCTTCCTAGCTACACAAATGGATCCGTACGTGAAGTTGTACCCTCAATTGAATTTACAAAAATCAAACTTTAAAACTTCATTCCAATGACAGTGGTCGAGCTTATAGTTGATGTAGGGGTTTTAACATCTTTTGGATCCAATGGTGCCCTCCGTTTCACACAGAAATACAAGTTGGAGAAACATAGTAAGCAATTTCATATTTATAAAATATAAAAACTCTCATTTACAAATGAATGTCTACATCATCTACGACTCTGATACCATGAAGGGAACTATAAATAGATTGTTCCAAGCCGTGAATATCTCAGATGATCATAACACACCACATTTGACAAGCTGAAAGGAATTCGTTAGAATAACCTTACAAAAGGATTTGCAAACAAATGAACAACAATATCATATATTATTATGGAACTCTCTTGAGTATAATAAGAATAAGTCTTACTTATACAGGCAAGGGAGATCATTCTAAGAACCAGTCATGCCCATAGATCAAACCATAAATCAATGAAAGAACCAGTTATCAAAAAACTAGTCAAGACCAAATATTTAGGAAAGAATTGGTCATCAAAGAACTAGTCAAAACCATAGATTTAGGAAAGAACTAGTCATAACAACTAGATAATATCTTCCTAAATATAAATAAGATAAAAGAAATATCCACACATAAGTTGGTGAGGATAAATAAAATAGAAGGTAAATAAAGTACCTAGACAAACATGAACTAAGGTAAATACCTACTATAACATATACACCTAAATTTTTACACTTTCTATTTTCATACATGTTACTAACAATTCTCTTTTCAGGTTAGATGTTGCTAATGCATCTATCTCTGGAATGGGTGGCTTAAGGGGCTTGTTCTGGGATAGGGGTATGGTTATTCATGTAACCATTGGGTTAGGGATCATACATGGAGAGAGAGAGAAGTTTTTTGTCCCATTTATGTGTTTCTTTTTCCCATATTCCTCTTATTCTTCCTCTTATCTTCTTATTTTCCTCCTCATTCTTATGACATCTTACTTTCTCATGACCCCGTTTCTTTTGTTTTACACCATCCTTTCTTCTCATGTCTCTTTTGACATCTCCCCTTGCATTTTCCTCCTTTTTTGATGACATCGCCCTTAGGCGTTTGCGTCAGTGCAAATTTAAACTCCTTGTTGATTCCTTCACCCATGGGAGATGGTGTCGGCATAAATACCCCAACTCTTATTTACACATTAGGACATCAAATATTTTCATACAGGATCTCACCATTATCTTTTCTATCTTGTACCAACTTCCACCTGCTCGCTTAGCTTTTGGATTTCTTGCATATTAACTCCTATATTGGAGCTTCTTCTTTCTTGGATAGGTTTTATTGCACTTTTGGGTCAACTATAATGATTTAGGGTTGGATTGTTTCCCCTTATCCAACTGACAAGTTTTATCTCTTGGTGTATGGTCCTTTTGGAGATGGATGCATCAACGATCGCCCCTAATAGGTAAGCTCTCTATCTTGCTTTGTCATTTTGTATACAGTAGTTTCCTATATTCAATACATGCTTTATGTTAGCTTAGTATTTTATTGTCATACTAGGTTAGCATATTGCATTTCATTTCTTTACTTCATGTTACATGATTTCCTTAGGTTAACATAATCTTTGCATGATTTTTTTATCTTTCATTTCCCCTCATAGTGACGATACCTCCGTAGGATTCATTCCTCTTCTTCAACCTAAGGCCTTGGAAACCTTAG
Source organism: Taxus chinensis (assembly GCA_019776745.2). Classification (NCBI taxonomy): domain Eukaryota; kingdom Viridiplantae; phylum Streptophyta; class Pinopsida; order Cupressales; family Taxaceae; genus Taxus; species Taxus chinensis. Next base: position 11,982,776 of record CM034156.1, read on the forward strand.
TTTGTTGTAGTGTAAGGGTTACTTCTCTTGGGGTATGCAATAATAATGGTCCATTTCTATCTATTTGTGTGCTAGTCTTGGTGTGTCCTTTACTCATTGCCTCAAATACCCTCATTGAATGGATGATAATATTTCATGGTGTCTAGACACATTTTTTTCCATCACACATTCTTGGTAAACAGTCAGAAACTCAGATCTACGGAAATATACGGGTTTTTGTAAAAACTCAGCAAATTAAAGATCTCTAATTAGCCCAGATCTATGGATCTCAGAAGAAAATTTTCAGTTTGGGTCACTTTTGCAAAAAATTTGGATTTTAAGCAAAAAGTTTAAGATTTGCAAACTGGTAGTGATTTTTATAGTTTTATTGATTTTCAGTGTCTTTTAACCGACACGACACTCACATAGATCTGGTTCGATCCCTAGTGGAGTCGCCAAAAACTGTTGGTCTGAAAATCTATCGGGAAGGTAGATCTATTGATAGATGAACCAACAGTGTGCAAGGCATAGCCCCTCTTTGAGACAGCAAAGTGAAACTGGTTTATTGCTATTCTACTAGCAGGAATCTGCGTAAATCCTATAGTATTCCCCCTTCAGGGGTTTGGGATTTCATCCCAGACGGGGTATTTTCCTACTACAAAAAGAAGGGAAAGAAGTGAGGAGAAAAGATAGGATAGATTTTAAGGGAGAAAATAAATGAATTCCAAAGTAGAAAGGTTAGAGGGTCTATGTTTTGGGATGGTAGTAAACATAGCCAAACCTACTTCCATAGACGAACAAAGCAATACTGATGAACAAATGAAAAAAAAGTAGAGATAGATCTAACAGAATAAACACACAGATTTGACATAAGAAATATTGGATGCACATAACACATGCATTCAACACAAAGTCTTAATATTTGTATTAATGTTTTCTTCTGTTACAAAAGTACAAAGCCTTTTCTTCTCACTTCTATTTTTCATCTAAAAAGTGTCCACCACTTGAATACAAAAACATTCAAGTATATATAAAAGGAGAAGGAGAGAGAAGGCAAAAAGAAAACAATGACTTAATTAAAAAATATCTACAAAATATCTAAAATTCAAATGTTGACTTTGGGGCAACTTGGTGCAACATCATCCCATACATCCCATGGTGCAACATAGATGATGTCATCATTTGTGTCAACATACTTTTAAATATTTTACAAAAATGAGAAGAAGGCCAAGAAGAGGAAGGCTATCCGTCATCATCTCGTGGCCGGAAAGGGGTATCCTGCTTCTGATTAGGAGAGGAAATGTGAAATTGAGCCCGGTACTCCATGAATTTTCTAGTCGTCAGTTGAATTTGATCCTGGGTAGAACCCTTGGTGTGATCACCGATGACTTCACAAGTCTCCCGTTCATCCCTGAGCTTTTTTGGGAATTTGAAGTACTCATTTCCTTCCTCCATCAGGTAACCCACAAATTCATGGCAAGCCAGAAGGTTATTGATGGATTCTGCATCAAAAGTAGCTTCTAGCCCTAACCCTTGCAAGACAATCTCTTTGAAGAGCCGAATGGTTTCATCTTCCTTCCTCAAGGTGTATGAAGGAGTGAGCAATCGTGGAGACATTCTCAGGAAAATTTTCTCCATTTGATGCATTACATCCAAGGCTTCCTCCTTGACTTTTTCTATCTTTTCCAAGACAAATTCCATCTGATCGACCCGATAGTCCAAAGTAGCAAGAACTTTGTTGGGTGCTTTGGGGTGATCAAAGACGTCGAATTTCACTAAGTCATTGACTGAGAAATCAAGCATCTTCTGGAACGTCTCGTGTTGTAACCTAGCATGGTCCAAATCTTTGGAGATAGGTCTCGCAATCACCTGGAGTTCCTTGTTCACCTGACCAACGTTCTGATATAGCTCAGTGAACTTCATGATTACTTCTTCACTATCTTTGAGGATTTGGTCTCTCCAGGCAGATACTGCCATGCCTTATTCACAAATCTTGGCGTATTCATTTATCTTTTCCTAACTAAGGGCCTCAGGAGTTTCAGTGGTAGTTATGGGAGGTGCACTTCCCATTTTTTGTAGGGCTTTGAGAAGATGTTTGTTTTTCTCTTTTAGTATCCTCTTCTCTTCCTTTGCTTCCTGAAGCTTTTTTGCAAAGGGAATCCACTACAGATAGGGCCTCTCCTTGTAGGCTCTTAGAGGATGTTCCCATTGTGACCTATGTCACTGTGTAATCTGTAGGAGACATATCCTTTTTATCCTTTGCGGGATCAGGATACACGATCTCCATTACTCTTTCACCTGAGGTGCTCTGAGAGAAGCGGGTTATCAGATTTTTCTTCTTAGCTCCTTTAGTTGGAATGATAGAGAAGTCCATAGGTGCAATGGGGACTTTCCTTTTGTGCTGGCTCAGGTGTTGGGAGATCCATGCTAGACTTAAGGGAGTGGGACCAGCAAGAGAAGAGGGAATGACATAAGAAGAATGAGAAACTATAGTGTACTCGGGGAAATGGGTTGAGACGCTTGGTGGTGGAATTGATAAAGAAGCCGAATCTCCAACGCTTACAGGGGTAGGAGTTACTATAGGAGAGGAAACTGTGGGGGCAGAAGGGAGCTAAGAGATGAGGGAAGAAATATTGGGGGAAAGCTCCACAAAGGAAGAGAAGATGGAGGAAGAGGAATGGGGAAAAATAGAAGATGGGGGAGAAGACACAACCAAAGGAATGTTTGCTTGAGTGACGCGAGGAGGAGCGAGAGAAGGAGTGGTGGGAACCTCAGTAGTTATAGCAGTGGAAAAATCCTGAGTGGATGTTCCCATTGGAATACTTACTACTGCTTCTTTCTCTAGAGATACTAGGGTTACAACCTGTTCCTGGGTGGCGGAAGGAGGACTCTTGTGAGATTTATCCTGAGCGGAACTTGACTCCCCTTCCTTTTCTTTCCCTTTACCCTTTGGAAAATTCTTCGGCCTGGCAGGTGCATTATCTAAGGGAGATGTAGTGAAATCTACCCCAAGGTAGATGAGACCATTAAATCTGCACCAATGTTCTGTGCGCTGCATAGTGCCTTCAACCCTTTCCTTGATAGTCTAAGGTTCCCTTGTTCTATCTATTTCGGTAAATGGCCAGGTTTCCCCATCTGTATCTAGATAGACTTGATCAACTTCCTGATCAGTCATTTGGAAACCTTTCGGGATAATGGCTGCACCATACTGGATGATCTCTGATAAGGACAAGCAGGAGTGGTCTTTCCTCCTGACCTCGACCTCGTGATACAAGTTGATGTAGATGTCCTTGATTTTTGGGACATGGATTGGATCAAGCTTTTCCTTTGGGAGGTAATTGCATGGATCAAAGGTCAGCCTTGCCGGGAAGTTTTGTTTTAGGTTGAGCAGCTCCAGTTCTGCAAACATTTCCTAGGTCTTGGTGTGAGAAGTGCAAGTGTACCTGCCCACTGTGAGGGGGAAAGGAGTTCCACCCTTCTTTCTTTTCAGGAACTTCTCATGATATGTGATGAGCTGTCTAGACAGCTCCAATAGGATCAACTTAGGGCCTACATATCTTGGTAACTTGGTGGGCTCCCTCAAGAAGTTAGCAACTCTAAGATAAGTGAAAATGGGGAATTACGTAAATAACGCTCCCCATTTCTCTGTTATAGTCACTATGCTCTTGTTCGTCTAACCGTGAGTCATATTGGGCCTCAATAGGTAGATGATGCCATAGAAGAAGGCATCATTGATCTTGCTGAACTACGGAATGTTGTTTTCTAGTTTCAATTCTAGATAATATTCATATATTTTCACCTGGGGCCATACCCCGCATCGGCTCAGTGCCGGATAATCTCTCTCTGAGGCGGCAGCATATACCACGTAGGAGTTCATGTAGAACCTCCCCATTGTTGAGAGTTGTTGGATTTTTTTGGAGATGGTGCTGCTGATGATCTCTACCCACTCAAAACGCTGATCAGGAATGTTTTTGTTTAGTATCTCTAGATACCTAAGCATCCACTTGTGGAAGTAATGGGCGTTAGGAAGCCCAAATACCCTGCTTAGGAAGGTAATGGTGTTTCTCAGCTCCTCCGAAAAGTTGCTGCGATGAATAACCTGGGGCCACCTGGTTATTACCTTCTTATTTTTTAGGTATACTTCATTCATGAGCTGCATACATTTGTCCTCATTTTCATCTCATGCCTTTATGCAGTCTTCCTAGCTTACTGCCACAAAGTTCTGATGATGGGGAATACCCAGCATAATTTCAAAATGTCAGGCAGTGAGGTTGATTATAACCTCACCCTTTTCGTTCTCGACACACCTCGTGTTCTTATTATAACAACAGGCCACCACCATCATGAATTCGTTATTTACTGCACTTACGGGAATTCCCCCAGTGAAGTGTAGACCACTGACAACCAATTTTTCCATCCAAGGACTGCCTGTGACCCTCCTGGTTCTGGCCCAAAAATCTTCCATGTCAATGTGGCCAACTTCAGCCTCCTTGATGTCTAAGTCACATTCTGCATGGGACTCGGGCATCCTGACCCTTTGATACTTATACTTCATTTCTTCCTCTGTGAGTTTGGCCTTACAATTTGACTTGGTTGGCCTCTTACTTGATGAAGACATGTGCGAATCTGAATTTAGTTGCTGATCCAAAAGAAGGAGCAAAGTCTATATAGACTGGAAAAAATGATGTGGGGTCCACGAATGTGACGTAAAGCGACACGGGGATGATAGGAGCGCTGCCAGGTGCAAAGGAATAAACTTTTCATGTGTTTTTCAATTGTGAAAATTACAGGTCGGATTCGCCTATGTATATAAGGTGCAAGGAGAAACGTAATGCAAAAGGTGCAATAAATTCGCCACCAACTTTTTTTAAAGGGTGCACAAAAATGAATGCCAACATGAATTTATTTACACCTTTGGCATGGATATGCATCTGTCAGCATGCAGAGGGGTTTTTAGTGCCTTGGTGCACCACTTAAGGGCACAAAATTTTTAGTGTCGACAGGTTAGAGCATGCACCTCGACACAAGTTAGAAGGGCGTAACATGGGGAGGCGCAACAATTTTGATGTCAACACTCCAAAGGATGCACCAAAGGAATAGAAAGGGGTGCAAATTCATTTGGTGTTGCATGAACAAAATCTATGCCCAACCAAAAAAGGACCAAAATGACTAAGTTCAAAAAACCAGATTCTCCGGAAAGGGATATTATTCCATTCTGAATGCTAAGGTACTTTGGCGGGGACCCAAAACAAAATTTTGGTATGGTTACCTGCAAAATTGCCCTTGTCAATTTAACAGGATAACAGTGTGAAAGTAGAAGTGCTAGCGTGACATCCTCTAGCATCAAAATGAGAGCATGAGTATTAATGTCCACACGCTAGCATGAAATGTTCTAGCATGAAAATACATGCACTAGCTTCATACAAGATGCGTTAACATGAAAGGAGATGCGCAAGCGCATACTCCAGACTTTAGAAGGATTTTTAGAAGAATTTCAAAGATTTTGAGAAGTCATTAAAGGAATATAAGAGTGATTAGAAGACCTTAGAAGATGATGTAGAAGAAATGATGTTCATTGTTTATGTTTTGGGTGATCTGTAGGAGAGACCACTATCTCTGGACGTGCGGGAGCATCACAGGCGCTTGTGATCTTATGAGATGACCTTCTCACAATGTGAGATGATCTAGCTGACTGCATTACTGGAGGCTACAATTTTATAATACATTGCACAACTTCCACACTTTAGGCTGGACCATAGCCTTTCGACTACCTTAGTAGAGAGATGATATAATGAGATCCAGACATTTCGGCTACCCACTAACGAGATGACAGTGACCCTAGAGGATGTGCATCGGATTATTAGAGTACCAATCCAGGGGTGATTAGTTGTGTATGATGATAACTATGGGAGGATTATAGGGTACATCTGGTATCTATTCCTGTGATAAGATACACCCCGACGAAGAATGACCATGAATTTATACAAATGTTTCAATTACATACATACTAGTTTATCTCATGGTTCTTATCAGTGGCTACTTGCTACCTGATAAGATTGATACTCACTTGCCACTTGGTTTGATAGGTGTGGTTTCGAGACTAGTGGAGGGTGAGGTATTTTTTCTGGGTCAGTGCATACTGGCCCATTTGTATAGAGATCTACATTTGATAGCCTAAAGGGAGATGAGGATCTTAAGTCTCACAACTCTGCTATAGATTTAGGCATGGGATCAAATTGTTATTGGATATCCACTTGGAGTGTTGCGAGTTAGAGTGCCAAATGAGCCCATCTTGCATGGGCTGAGAGTCAATAAGAGCTGATATTAGGTCTCACTTGGGAGATAAAGCTTACTATAAATGAGTTGTTGACGACTTACAACTTGGTATGGTAACCTGGAAACCATAACGACTATATTAGTGGGCCACAAACATGACAGAGATGAGTATTGTAGAGGTTGAGAACTAATTGATAGGAATCCATCAACATATCTTGGAGTGGTACCACATTGAAAGAGTTCAGTGACAACTTGGAGTCATCCAGGCTATTCTCAGGGATGAGAGATGGTACGCGCAAGTAGTGGGTGAGACATTTGATTTTGTGCCCAACATCAGACCGCGAACTACATTGCAGAGTTTTATGGAGTTGTGCTACATGTATGGGATGGACAAGCATAAATAGTGGACTTAGGGACCGCAACATATTATGGAGCATGTTCACAATAGTGGTGTATTGACAGATCACTATTCTAGCAGGGATGATAATAGCTAGTATAGCTGTAGCAACAACCAGACTCTAGGGACAAGCATTACGAGATAGGGCCTGATTGGGCTAACCAAAGGTTGAGGCTACAGGTAGCCCAGGGATAGGGAAAGGGTAAGGGATAGGGACATGTACCGAGACAGACATAACCACAGTGGCAGACATAGCCACAGGTACAATTGGGTCCATAGGCACAACCCCAGATTTAGATACCATAAATATAATAGGTGTTTGTTATTCAATAGGTTCATGTACACATGGCTTAGGGTAAAATGATCCTACAGATCCCAGTATAGGGTTAAAAGGAAATGACACAACAGGTGCAATTTATATAGGTCCCACCATCACTCCCAGAGTAGGGAGTCCACATATTGGTGATAGAGATGGTGATGGAGTGGGGGATGCACAGGGGCCACTACATAAACAAATAAAATTCCCAAGATATAGAGTGATTCAAGGAGGAGGTGTGCCATCATTAGTTGCATTGCAATTATAGAGGGGTATGGCAATGATGTGGGGTGATGTGGCCTTCATTACAGTACAGATCTTGCATAAACAAGTTGAGAAGGGGTCTACAGAGTAGGTTGACCTTAAACAACAGTTACAATAGGCCATCATAGAGTGAGACTAGGCTATTATAGAGAGGACCTAGGTAGTAGAAGATAGGACACAGCTGTGGGTTGATGTAGCCCAGATTACAACAGAGTGTGATGCGCTTCAACATGCAACATGGGTCGGCCCTGGGGATTTGGTATATAAGTTTTTAGTGAATTCAGAAGAGGCTGGATATTATAGAGCCTTGAACCATGTTACGGTACTGGAGGCACAAATGGCATCTCCATATAGTCAGATTACATGCATCATATCAATGAGGTCTCATAAGCATTCTTGATCGGCTAGATCCATGTAGATGCCTCCACCTGGGCACAAGTCAGGAAGTTCTGGAGATTAGGAGATTCAGGGTTGACTTGTTTATTCAGACAGATTATATACATGTCTTATTTTTGGTATATGCCTCAAGATGAAGGTGCATTTTTGATCCATGACCATGATGGCATACTTTGTATCTAATTTATATCGAGGCACTTTATATATGGACAATGATGTTTTGACATGGATATATGATGATGGAATTTTGATATCTGTTGCAGTTTATGCTATAAGATAACATGTTTAGCCCATGTTTTTATTATGGTTTATGATGAGGGGGGATACAAATAATCTCTATTTCCCTATTGATGATACTATATGATGGTAGCTTAGCATACATGTTTGATTTTGATTTTATGATTATGCAGATTAGAATTTTATTGATGTGGCGATGCTATAGATGTGAATGATGAGATGAAAATACATAATGTACAAGAAAATAAACCAAGCACAAAGAATAGTCAACAAAAGAATTTATACATACACGGAACAACACAACAATATAAATAAATAATTAATCTAAGAAAGTAAGGAACCTATTTGAATGTTTTTTGATTTTTTCTGAATTTTTTATAAAACCATGGACAAGAAAAAAAAATGCATGGATTCCCCCAGTAATAGATGGGAATGTACACATGTAAAACCCATACATATGTACAAGAATAGGATCAACCGGATCAAGGCCAGAAAGGATAGGCTGAAAAGGATCTCAGACATAGGAAAAACACTAGCTTAGGAAGAAGTGATCATGCCCCCAAGTGTGAGATACTTGTGAACAATGAATCCTTCTATGGTAGTGGAAACTAGTTTTTGCCAAAGGAATTTTCCACGTGCCGCCATTGCATGGTTTTCACTCCTGGACGAATTGATTTCTCTTTATTTTTCTGTTTATTTTTATGATTTTTATACTTTTTTTTAATTTTTGAAAGGTCCCCATGCTTAGGCGTAGAAATGTTTGAGATGCATGGCATTCATGTGTTCCCTAAGTTCATCACCATCAGGATAGGCAAGTTTATTTGCACCACATATGGTCCTAACCAGTTTGGTTCAAACTTACCTTTCTTCTCATGATCTTTTGTGGTGTTGAAATGATTCTCCTTAAGAAATAGATCTCCTACCTCGAAATGGTGAGGTATGATACGTTTTTTGTAGCTCCAATGTACTCAATTCTGATACACTTTAAGGTGATTTAATGCATGAATGCGTCTTTCATCGAGTAACTCTAGCTCGAATAGCCTAGCCACTCTATAGTCTTAATATTTTTCTAGATAGTCTCTCAAGGATATCTATAAGGAAGGAAGATCAATCTCCATGAGTAAAATAGCTTCAATGCCAAAGACAAAAGAATATGGTGTCATACCTGTTGGTGTATGGATAGATGTCATGTAATCCCAGAGGGTGTGATGGATATGAAGATGCCAATTACGGTTAGTTTTTTTGACCATTTTCTCAACGATATGAATAAGAGTCTTGTTTGAGGATTATGCCTATCCATTACCTTGAGGGTAATAGGGAGTTAACCATTTCTAGAGGATTTGGAAGCATTGACACAATGCCTTCACTTGCTTGTTCTTGAAAGATCTACCATTAATTAGATATAATGGCATATGTCATAGTGAAAGATGATGTGCTTCATTATAAACTTGGAAATTTATGCACAGGTGACATAAGTAAGAGGAACAACCTCTACCCATTTGGTATAATACTCGGTGGCAGTTATGATGTGGTTATATCCATATGAGGAAGTTAGAGTGAGATTCTCTATGAGATCCAATCTCCATTTAGAGAATGGCCATAGTGTCATAATTGGTTACAAAGATTATGTTGTAGCATGAATTACATTGCCATGTTTTTGACACAACAGACATTTTTTGTATAAACTGAAACCAACCAGTCTCCATGGTAGGAAAATAATAACCTAGTCTCAAAAATATTTTAGCAAGATCCATTTTGCTTGTATGTTCCACGTAGATGCCTTTGTGCACCTCTTTGATTATGAGGAAAAAATCTTCAGAGTTTGAAAAACATAATAGATTCCCATCGTAGCCTCTTCGATAGAGAGTTCCCCCAAGTAAGGTATAACGGGAAATGCGTTGGATGAGATTCCATTTTTTGGAATGGGTAATATCAGGAGGGAAGGTTCCATCTTGGAGGTAGTTAAATATTTCATTGTACCAAGGGGAAAAGGGACCAACAACTTCACATACCAAACACGTTTCTGGTATGTCATACATAGACATTGTTAGATGTTACACAAAGAAATGAATTTCATTATTCACTGGTGGAATCTGCAGTAATGAACCAATAGTTTCCATAACATCTGCCAAACCAGTTTGTACCCTGGGTACTTGTTGAAAGGTAACTTGCACAAAGTATTCTTTTAGAGTTTCAACCATTAATTTATATGGGATGAGATTTTGATGTAGGAACATCACTCCCAGTTTGTATATATAGGTGATAATATCAATTTTTGGATTTCTTAGTATTTAGAGGGGTTCTAGGGGGTCATTCAAGTCACTTAGATTTTTTGGCTTAGTCTAAGTCCTTCAAAGATTAAATTTTTTCCATTTCCCTCCAAAATGCAAAATTAATCCTCGATCACAATTTTTGTTTGAAAATGGTGTTGTAATGAGTTCTTGGAGCATTAGAATATGTAACAAGACTTAAATTAGGCTTAGTGACTTCTAAGGGTATTAGGATGATCATAGTTGTGATGTTGTTCTTAAACTCCTAAACTTCTAGACTAGGAGGGTCATTTAATGAGTAAATAAATGTAAAAACATGCACTTGAAAGGGGATATGAGCCCAAGAATTGGTTGAAAAGCCTAAGAGGCATATATAAACCCCATCTTGTAACTTTGTTAGGCATCATTCAAATGATCTAATTGGAAGGAAGAACTCCATGAAGGTTTGAGTCAAGAAATCTGTGTGGACACATTTTTGTCATGATATTCCATTGTTTTTTGTACAATTTGGTGAACAAAGAATACTTATATGTAATAGAGGAATAGCATATGTAAGACTAGGAACTTTATATTGTGTATCTCCATTAACAATTGAGGGATTTATAATTACATGTGTGTGAGAGTTGAAGATAGGCTATGCTTTGTGTTTGAGAATTTGTGTACAGGAATAAAAAAGCAAGATATGAATTTGACTATGTGAAGGCTTAATGAAATTGGAATTTGATATGTAAATGAAGGCTATCATAGGGTTTTTGTGTAAATAAGTTGAGCATTATGCTATTTCAGAGATTATGATTTCTATATCATTCAGTTGTAGACTTGATGAACCTTCATAGAGAACTAAGAATGTAAACTATGCTTATCCCCTACTATGAATGAAGAAATGTATTTGTGCATGTAATACATGAATAGTGGTCCATCACTAAACTCAATAAGGAGTTATGTTTTGTGGGTGATTGAATGACTAAGCTCCAAGGAAAGGAATTAATTTGAAGGCTCCAAGAAAATGGGTGTGTATTTGTGCAAGAATACCAATTATAGAGTATTTCTATAGTTTGAATGTGCTTATCATGAGAAAATTCAGTGTATTTCCTCATCATTGAAGAGGTCTCTGTGTTTAAAATTTCTATATATCTCTTGGTATATTTGGTCTGAAGAGAGAAATGATTCAGGGTTTGAAGAAGTGTTCATTGGTTGACAAATGCACTAGGTAGAATTCTTTGTTAGGTTGTTTCCATAACATGTGAGGGAGATCAAACCAAGGCTTGTATATGGCTAATATTGCATGTTCATCTTTGTAAGGAAATTATAAATGTGAAACAATTTGTTTAGAGACCATAGTCCCATTCTGTTAACCTTGAACAAAGTACTTGAGCAATATACCTATAACTCGTATTGGATATTGTTCATGGAAGATTGGATATTTGTAGAGTTTTTATAGAGTAAGAACTACCTTTGAGGACCATCAAATTCGAGGAATATAAAAATTAGAGTGCATTTCATTCGAAATTGTGCTTCTCGGGCTTGATACAATCCTTTTACCCTATAATTAGGGTTTTAAGAACAAAAAATATAATATCTCGAGATTTAACTAATTAAAATTTCTAAAAATTTGAAGTAATGTATGTATATGGTTTGTGAATCAAATAAAAAAGAAATTATATCGATTCATGGAGTTTTGAGGAAGTTTTTCTTTTCAGTTCTTCGGGAAAACTATGTCAGTCATTTTAAACCAAGGACGTTACAGTTCAAGGAAATATTTTCTAAATTTTGAAGTCTTGAATCATTCATTTGGGATAAATGGAGTGATTTGAAGCTTTCAATTTATTATTTTATGTTGATAGCTATTATGTGTTGAGGAGACCCTCAACTGTGGATGAACAAAGATTTGTAAAGGGAGATACAAGATTGATAAAGGGGAGATAACCTTCTATGTAAGAGCTTGCTTTAAAATTTACCTTCCTGATTGCTACTACATCTCCAATAGTTTTTCAATTCAAATACAACAAAGTTTGAGTTTGGTGTCATTACAAGTTTATAGAATTATAGAGGTGTGAGTGTAGCAGTCCATTGATATCATAGAATAAATTGTAGAAATGGTTTTCTTGGAGCCTAGTTAGAGTGAATGAGATAACTCAGGATATCCTTGACTACATCATATTGGTATCAAAGTAGGTATCTGATTCTTTAAAAGGATATGATTTTTTTCATATGATTGCAGGAAAGAGAGACAAAATGGTGCAATTGAGAGAAGAAAGAAAGTCAGATCGGGAAAAACATATGGAAGTTATGATGTGCAGGTTAGAGATCCTGGAATAAATTCAGAGAAAGATGATGATATAAATGAGCTCTATGTCAAGGAATGAAACAAATAGGAAGGTGCAATTTGTACGAAGATGTTATAAGTGTCAAAGGCATGCAGGGCATAAAGCACATGAGTGTAATGAGGTGAATGTATGGATGAAGAAGGATAATAGAGATGCTGATCAGATTTTACAAGAAAAAGGTAAGTCTTTTTTGTGTAGAAGAGTACTTTAAAACCTAATAAAACAGTGGAAGAGATAACCCAAAGAAGGTGCTTATTTATAACTGCATGTAAGGCTAAAAGAAAAGTTTGTAAAATGATTATTGATAGTGGAATCATTGAAAATATTGTTTCATTTGAGATGGTGGAGAAAGTGGGACTAAAAAATACCATGCAACCCAATCCATATCAAGTTTCATGGATGTAGAAAGGACACTGTATTCTGGTTAGAGAACAATGTCAAGTCGAGTTTCAAATTGGAAGGTATAGGGACAAGGTGTTGTGTGATCTAGTTCCTATGGATGTTTTTCATGTCTTGCTAGGTGGAACATGAAAATATGATAGAAAGGTAATGTATGATGGAAATAAGAATACCTACAGTCTTACAAAACTAACAAGAGTCAGCCATACACTTTTACCACTCAAAGGTGAATAAGAACAACTAAGAGGACTAGTAATGATGATGACAACCAAGAATTTTTTGACAAATAATAGAGAAGCATTTATAAAGACATTAAATAGGGATGTTAAGCCATAAAAATCAGATGTGAGTAATGGATTTGATCATGATGGATGTCATAAGTTTAGAGAGATTGAGATGGTCTCAGTGAAAAAGAGGTGAATGATAAAAATGATGATAAGAGAGAGGAAAGAGATGATAGATTGAGAAGAGAAGCACATGATGAAGTGCTTGAAGACCAACAAAGAGGTCTAGTAAGAGATAAATCAGCTAATGAAGTTGAGAAAGTTGACATGAAAGTGCTATGGGAAGAAGACAAAAGTGGGAAGAAAAGTAGAGCAAGAGGAAGATGAATGAGGCGTGCAAGCCTCTTGTTTTTTAATCTAACCTTATTTTGAGATTTTATTTTTTAGGTACAAGTGAGAAGAGTACATGTGTAGACTTAGTAATGAGAATAAAGAAGAAACCAAAGTGGAAAGAGCAAGATTTGCAAGAGGAAATGAGTAAGCAAGATGGAATAAAAAAATATTTTGTAGATCTCAAAGAAGGTGGACTCCTCGAAACATTGAATTTGAGAAAATTTGAGCAATAAATAGAGCATGAAGTAAAGAAAAATCAATAAAACACAGAGAATCAAAAAATAAATGATGAAAAGTGTGCTAAAACAATTTTAGAAGGCAATGATTTGAAAAACTTAGAAGAGGACCAAGACAAAATAATTGAGAAGAAAAAAAAAAGTTTGAAAAGTATAGTAAAGGAAAATAAAATCTTTTTGAATGATGAGTATACAATTGTAGTAGTTGAGATAAAGAAGGACATGTCAATGAGAGATGACTGTTTCAAGCCAAAGCAAGCACACTATCATTTTAAAGGAGAGGAGATTCAAGAGGGACTAAGGGAAGTTGAAGGGAATAATTTTAGGGTCATGATTGAGGAAAAAGAAGGGCATGTTGACTTAAATCAACTATATAAACTCTAATCCAAGTTGAAAGATATATTTTACAGTCCTAAGAGCATAATTTTGAACAAGAAATTGACCTTTTTAAGGAAGAACTAGTTAGTGGAAGATGGATAACAAATGATAAAGATGGAGCAAGGATGTAATACAATCAAGAGCTATTTTCAGAGGAGTGTATTTAACTGGAAGAAGAAGATTAAGATAACACAATGCATGAAGAATTTTTTCTTCTCCCCTTGGGAGTATGATGCAAGAACATCACTCCCAATTTGTATATATAGGTGATAATATCAAATTTTGGCTTTCTTAGTGTTTAGAAAGGTTCTAGGGGGTCATTCAAGTCACTTAGAGTTTTTGGGTTAGTTTAAGTCCTTCAAAGATTCAAATTTTGCCATTTCCCTCCAAAATGCAAAATTGAGCCTTGAAGACAATTTTTGTTTGAAAATGGTGTTGTAATGAGTTCTTGGAGCATTAGAATATGTAACAAGCCTTAAATTAGGCTTAGTGAGTTCTAGGGGTCTTAGGATGATCATAGTTGTGATGTTGTTCTTAAACTCCTAAACTTCTAGACTAGGAGGGTCATTTAATGAGTAAATAAATGTAAAAACATGCACTTAAAAGGGGATACGAGCCCAAGAATCGGTTGATAATTATAAGAGGAATATATAAACCTCATATTGTAACTATTTTAAGCATTATTCCAATGATATAATTGGAAGAAAGAAATCTAGGAAGGTTTGAGTCAAGAAATTTGTGTGCACACAGTTTTGTCATGATATTCCAATTTTTTTGTATAATTTTGTGAACAGAGAATACTTACATGCAATAGAGGAAGAACAAATGTAAGACTAGCAACTTTATTTTGTATATCTGCATTGATAATTGAGGGATTTATACTTGCATGTGTGTGAGCATTGAAGATATGATGTGATTTGTGTTTGAGAATTTGTGTACAAGAATAAAGAAACAAGATATGAATTTGACTATGTGAAGGCTTAATGAAATTGGAATTTGATATATAAATGAAGGCTATAATAGGATTTTTCTATCAATAAGGTGAGCATTATTCCATTTTAGAGATTAAGATTTCTCTATCATTCAATTGTAGACTTGATTAGCCTTCATAGAGAACTAAGAATGTAAACTATGCTTCTCCCCTACTGTGAATGAAGAAATGTATTTTTGCATGATATACATGAATCGTAGTCCATCATTTAACTCAAGAAGGAGTTAAGTTTTGTGGGCGATTAAATTATTAAGGGTTAGGAAAATTAATATTTACATGGGTATAATATATTTTACTATGGTAATTAGTTACAGGTTGATATTTACCTGAAGGTAAATAAGTATTTTTTTAGTTAATATTTAATATTGTTATATACAATATCCAATATTAGGTTAGAATTTATATTGTTAATATATATTGTTTATTATTGTAACAATATATTGTAATCTATCAAGGGAGATTCTTGTGAGAGAATAGTGGAGATTACATCTCCCTAATTATAGGAATATTCTCCCTATATATTTGTAATCAATTCGTATGAAATAATATTGAGCATAGCTGTGTTAAAAACTGCATTTTCTTCTGCAAGTATGATCCAAAGCTAAGATTTGGTATCAGAGCGGTTTGATATTTCCCTGTGATGGAAATTTAGAAGGAAAATAGGGGCAATGCCAAATTTGTATTCTTGCCCCAAATGCATGCGTAACTCCTCAATTCACAGTGATTTCATATTAATAGTTTGTTGAGAGCATATTATAATTACACCAGAGGTGTTCCTTTGAAGATGACTATGCTGGAAAGAGTCAAACTCCGGCATAACTCTTCACGGAATTATTTCCGGCACCAGGAAAAAACATCTTGTTCTTTACTCACGTCGCAGTGGATGTATGTCGTCCATGGAGAAAGGGTTTCTGCCACTTTTTTACCAGATTCGCCTGCAATATCTGCGATGATCACTTTTGCTCCGTGTTTTGTGAAGAGGTGAATAGTGGCTTCTCCAATACCTGCAGCTCTGCCTGTGATTATTGCAACCTTGCCGTCCAATCTGGATTAAACAGAGGCGCTAGATTAAAAATTGTAAACCAAACCCCTTGGAAAAAACAATGATCCCCCCAAACATGGTTTTCCTTAACCACTGCTAATCAATTAAGAAAACCCTAGGGATAGAACAAATTGAAGATTATAAATGCAGGGGATATAATCAGTTATGATGTCAGTAATGGAGGGATCTCCCCCATTTTTGTGGCACTGTAAAGGCTGTTCGCCTGCATTTCTATTTTATATTAATAATAAAAATTTATTTTAGTAAATATGTTGCATGACATTCGTGGATAGAAGTCATTACACAGGGAAATCAAATTTTTCCGGCATCCGTACTTCGAAGGAAAAAATTACCCGCATGTGTGGTGAGCAGGTGTAGCACATTAGAAGCGTTGTCGGCCTCGGTGTGGTGGTCGCGGAACAGGGCGCTGGGAATGTAGCACGAGTAGTGATCTTTCTCCGATGGCTCTGCTGAAAGCGCTGCTTGATTTACAGTTATAATCTTCAAAATGCCACAACCCACTCTCCAAAATCTTCGAATAAGAAGGGTAATAAAGAGGGGAATCCATCACAGAAGGAGTCGAACGCATGCCCGCGGGCTCATCCTCCCAACCCCTGAGCAAGCAACTTATTTCATCCCCCACGTCACGAGACAGCAACTACAGAAACTGATCTCTTCCTCCAGACTCTTCCTTACGCTAAACACAATCTCCTCGTCTGCCACAGTCCCTTCTTCTTCGTCTTCTGCGTCTGCATCCTCCAGCAGGCGGATAAGCTTCTCCGCTTCAGCGCACATCCCGTGAAAACGCTTACACAGGACAGTGGCACGCTCCATTCCACTTTCTTCTTCCTCGTTGCAATCCCTACCATGTGCTGCCGCTTAAGCTCATGGACGTCACCGATGAGGTCGGAGAGCAGGTGGAGCTGCTGCACAAGCAGTCGCGCAGGGCCGGGCTGTTCGTCGACCCGGCCGAGGAACTGCTGCGCAACGACGTGTTGTCTGTGCTCGACGAGTTCGAGAGAAAATATTTTGCAGGTGTCTTGACAGAGCAGCTACAATAATAGGTGATGATGTTAAGAAGGGTGTTTTTCCTAATCCTTGGTGGCTATGTACTGTGACCCAAGTTGAGGAACTGAAGATTCTCCTTCGTATGTTTCCAATTTTGGCAACTACTATTGTCTTTTCTGCTGTTTATGCCCAACTGATGCAGCTACTACAACAGCCTTGTTCCAAGAGTTGATCCATGATCATTGCTATGGTCTGCTACTTCCAAAACACACCCAACTGGAGAAAATGAACATAATAACTGCCTTACCTTTAGCAAGTTGAGAGTTTCCAAATCTCTGAATTTCCTTGCTGTAGTAGAATTACGAGGAACCTTTTGTGAAGCCTCTTCCACAAGCTTGGACGAACCTGCAACTTTCACACAAACAACCTCCAAATATAACATCATATACAGTTCTTACCTCCATAGAATTTTTTGCTTTTGCAAAAATGAATTACAAACAGCTAAATTATGCCCTCAACTGTTACAGCTCATTTAGAGCTCATGTAACCCACCCTCCTCTTGGTCTCTCAGGTTGCTACTTCTTTAAACACACACCTCTCTATTAATACAAAAAAAACCCAGCACTGGTCTCACTAACCACTATTATGTTTTGCACAATAACAGCTTTTCCGCTCACTCCTTTAATTGGCGCTCTATTTACAGAAAAGATAAGATATTGGGAGGCAATCCCCAAAACATTCTATTCTCAAACTGTAAGTGACCCTCAGGTTGCGTTCCCATGAAGGGGCTTCTGCTCCTACTGTATTCTGGGACAGGTCACTTGAAGTTTTTTTCCACCCTTCTACAAGAATAAAATGAATATTCCTCTGTAAAATAGGAGCCTCAAATTTTTTGCCTTATTATTTCCAGAGGTTACTTAGGAGGTGGGGTTGGAAGTCTCCCCCAATTGTTCAGGGTTTTATCTGCCCACATGGCAAGTAGCATGTAGACTCTGCCTTCTGGTTGGCTCCTTGATAGAAGAACAATGAAGTGGCACAGTCCAACAAACAGGGCTTCTATAGATCTCAAATTGGCATTCTTATAATTTCTCACCTAAATTTCTCAGCCGCCAGCTGATGGTGGTTCCTCGACTGCCTATATAGAGATATGGGAACCAAGCAGGCAAATCTGACCGACTGCCGTCTCTATTCTAGGGAGTCGCCAATGCTTTAGGCCCGCGAGCATTGGGGCATTCCATATTCCTCCGGCGTCATTATCCATATTTTCCACTCTCTGTGTCATTTTATGGATTCCAATATATGATAGTATAATTGTACCAATTGCACGCAAATACACTAAGCAAGAAAGGGGTTTTACAAAGCTACAGCGAATTGGAATTGGGCTGTTGATATCTGTAGCAGCTATGTTAGCAGCTGCTTTGGTTGAATTAAAGCATTTGGGTACTATAAAAACTCACAACTTGGTCCATGAAAATGTCGCTACAGTTCCAATGAGCATTATTTGGCAAATCCCCCAGTATTGCTTGATTGGTGCAGCAGAGGTTTTAACCGTCATAGGGAAGCTGGAGGTAGCCATGGTTTCGATGATTAATAGCTTGATCGGGCTGGTGCGTTCTTGTAAGTGCGTTCTCTTCGGCGTCGCGGAGGAGTGCTACGATAAGGACGAGCAACAGGCGGTGGGCTTTACAGAGGCGAGTTCAACGGAAAATATTCAAGTGCCGGATGATTTCAAGTGCCCCATTTCCCTCGATTTGATGCGCGACCCTGAGATTGTGGCCACGGGTCAGACCTATGACCGTGTTTCGATCACGAGATGGATCGAGGAAGGACACTGTACATGTCCTAAATCGGGGCAGAAGCTTTTGCACACGAATCTGATTCCGAACCATGCTCTCCGCAGCCTGATTTGTCAATGGTGCGAGAAGAACGGCGTTCCGTTTGAGAAATCAGAGAAACATGCACGGAACGGCACGCTGGAGAGCATCGCCACCACGAAGGCAGCGCTGGAGGCCACTAAGATGACAGCGGCGTTTTTGGTGGAGAATATGAGTACGGGCACGGCCGAGATGAAAAAGCGAGTGGCGAACGAGCTGAGGCTGCTTGCGAAATGTGGGATGGAGAAACGGGCATGCATTGCGGAAGCGGGGGCAATTCCCTTGTTGTTGTCGCTCTTGTCTTCCAATGACCCCAAGTCGTAGGATAACGCCGTCACGGCTCTGTTGAATCTGTCTATTTACGAAAACAACAAAGTTCAGATTGTGGAGGCCGGGTGTCTGGATGTGATTATACGGGTTCTGAAAGACGGTCGAAGCATGGAATCCTGTGAAAATGTTGCCGCCCCTCTGTTCAGTCTGTCAGTCATAGACGATTACAAGCGCAAGATCGGGGAAAAGGCCGATGCCATACCCGCCCTGGTGGATTTGTTGTGGAAGGGCAACGCGCGGGGCAAACATGACGCTGCCACTGCCCTCTTCAACCTTTCAAACTACTGCGGCAACGATGTCAAAACGGTGGCGGTGGGCGCTATTCCATTGCTGGTGACGCTCCTAACAGACAAGAGGTCATTGTTAACGGACGACGCCCTCGTCGTGTTGGCCGTTCTGGCGAGCAGAGTGGAAGGGTTGGTCGAAATACAGAAAACCTGTGTGAATCCAGTGCTAGTTAGGCTCCTAAGATGTGCCGCTTCTTCAAGAGCGAAAGAAAATGCAATAGCCATTCTAGTGGCACTTTGCCGGAACGGGGGCAATGATATTGTGAACGAAGTGGTGAGCATTCCGTCGCTGGTGCCGTCAATGTATATGTTACTTATTTACAGGGAAACTTCACCCCAAATAACGTATACTCTGGTAATGAAGATGCAACTTATCATGTCAGTCTGTGAAAGTGTTGTGTGTACAATAGACATGGTGGTCTATAAGGGTATCCCTGCTATTGTGAGAGAGGCCAATGCAAGTCCACTGGGTGAAGGTCTATATTATACTTCGCTTTTGCCTGTGTTGTTTGCTGACAGCTTTTCTTTATTGGGGTATTTGGTATCATCTTTCCTCAATTGGTTGCGAAATTTCCATAAGATTAATCCCGCTTCAACTCGTGTAAAAGGTGTGGTGATTTGGGTATCGAATACCCATTTGGCATTGACGATGGATGCGGGAGTTTTGGAGTACAGATCGTTATTCGTGTGTAACAACAACACCCACTTGAATCAAGGATACTGATTGGTAGTTATGTTGTCGCAAATATCAGCTACGATGCACATCCCTAAAATTATTTAATTCAAATACCAACAAATTTCCTCTATTTCAATTGCAACCACACCTCTGTACTGCTTCAACCTCAATTATCTGAGTCTATGTGTAACACTAACAATTACCTGTGTAAGAGGTTCGTTGAGTGTCCCACTCATTCATTATCTTGCTTCTACTATCCACAAACTTTATATTAGTTGAGATTCATGCTTGAAAACTGTGAATCATATGTCGCTATATATTCTACGGATTCTCTTGAATTATGAGATTCCCATCATGGCTAACACTCACTGCCTCAATTATCGCTAAGGATGAGGGAGTTGTGGCTACCACACACAATTTTCCACTTTTCTTTGTCTTTGTGATCGCACCAATCTCACCCTCACTCGGTAAGAGCATGGTCCCATGGAGGGGGGCTCCATAAATATCTGAGCGGGGGTTGCTGAAAAAATTTAGGAGCATTTTAGTAGTTTTAAGGTCTCATGTTCTTTTATCACCAAAAAAAAATGGTGGGTATGCATATTATATTCCACATAGACAAAAAATACCCTGAACTATAACGACAAACTCCTAGCCCCCCTCTCCAGCCACCGCTTGAGTTTAGGGGGCAAAAAAATTGGAACTCCTATTTTTAGGCCTAGATTCTATTATTCCTATAGGTGGCTTTAAAAATAATTGTGTGGCCTTCCGTTGCAAAAAAAAGGGAGTTGCAGCTCCTCCATGGGACCATGCCCTAAGTACGTCTTCCTACGTTCTTCCCTCTATAATCTTTGTTTTTCTTTTATATGGATGATGACATAAGTAGGGTGTTGTTACAGATCATCACAACCATGTTGGAGTAGCAGGGGTAGGTATAGCTACACTCCACACACTTTCTTATGCATTTCAACTTTGTATGCATGTTTTACTTAAGTATATTTGATGTTCGATGGCAACAATAGGCGTTGGTGCAAGGATTTTTCTCGTTTGCTATTTTAGTCTAAAGTTTGAAAATAATTCGATGTAAAATCTTATGCCAAGCTCATAAATGTTAGTTCACGGGTGAGGAGGGTGATTATGGAACCAAGGTACTTAGTCTGAATGATTTATAATAACAAGTGACACATTTCACAATGGGAGATTTACACACGGCATGTGAAATCTTCAATGTTAGTCAAATATTGACATTGTTTCACCTAATACAACCAACATGTGTCTAATCTTTTTCTAGCACATGCTCACATCCTGTGAGAAAAAAGGAGCTTCAAAACAGGTCGTGGACTTTCACCAAAGCATAATAAGAAATGTTTTTCTTTCCAGATGTTGTAGTTGTACTATATTTCTCCTCCCTGCCCATAATATGAACTTGAAACAATTTAAGATAGCATATATTTCACCACAAATTGTAACTCCAAAAACTAAACATTGTTATCCTCTCAGGAAAAAACATTTTCAAATTAAATTGGGTTTCTTATCCACGCAATGACAATATACAGATTACGGATGCCTCGTGAATGTCATCGCTGCAGAAACGAAGGCAATGACAGCGGATACCATTGCATTTGCGATGTGTGCGACTATTTTGCACACCTTCATCACCTTCTTCGTATTCTTATGACTGTAAGTAATATTTTCAATGGCCATAACCTGTAACAACACCAACACCACCCCCATTGACAAGAAAAAACTTAGTGCGTTTGTCACCACAAATATCTTGAATTCCATGCTTCCCATGGCTTTTGTTGTGCCTACGAAGCCAAGCTCCGTCTCGAGCCCCATTAGGCCAATGGGAGTGTCAACATGCTGAGAAATCCGAAGCAGAGAAGAATCATAGCCACCGCTATAACTTCATCATCGCGGCTCATGTCTGTGCAGACTTCCTCAGCCTCGAAGCCATTGCAGTTTAGTAACAACTGTTCTTCCATGTCGTCTGGAATGGTCTTGTGGAAGGCATTACTATTCTTGAAAAATAGAAATGTACGAGGCATTGTGGGAGAAAATTATACATGTGAGTTGGTGCAATGGCATTACCATTGACAGGAGAGACAAGGTTGTTTGCGTATCATAACAAATAATTTCATGTCGTCATATCTGTGAAGAGCAAGTTGCATGTGGCTTTCCGAGATGATAAAAAGTGGTAGTTACGCACATTCCACGCAATTGTATACGTTGCCGGCACGCATCAAGGCGGTCTTCTAGAAGTCCGCCTATCAAATATCAAAAAGTGATGTCAAACGTATTTGTTGTCTTAAAAATGCTTTACTAATTTTCTTTCTCCTATTGATGATCGTCGTTGTTTTTGGAGGTGTCTATTGGTAAAAGGGGCCGTGCCTAACGATCACTTACGTTAGCACAGGGCCCAGCAAAATCGAGCCTAGCCCCTGCGTGGCTGTGGCACCACCACATACGCCATCCTCTGCGCCACACATCATTTCAAGAAAATGTTTTGAAAAAGTCAAATTTATTCACATATGAGAACATACGTGAGACTTAGGCATAAAGGGTAAAAGGTAATTCTCTTTTGGCACTGTATTTTTTCCAGAATCTTTCTCTATAATTTTGTTGAAAGGTGGACTCTCATTTGTGATATTTTTACTTTTTAGTTTATCTGGTCTTTCACATAAAAATTTCATATCATACATATTTTACTTTTAATGACATCTATTTCTGTTGGCAATAATTGACATAGTAACTTGGTCAATTGCCTTTTGGTTTTGCCATCTCTTGTTGCATTTATATAAAATTTCACATCGCTTCACCTTCCCTTTGTATTCTTCGTTGTCACTGTAAAGAATTATCAGATGAATGAATAACATACACTCAATGATAAATTTAGGCTCTTTCTCATCATCCTTATAAATGGAACTGTGTAAGCAAATAATTAAATTCACCACCGCTAAAACTTTAACCTTTCTAGGTGCCATTTTAACATAACTTCTTCCTTCCAATGTCGCATTGGAGACTTGGGCGGATTGAATGGATTAGATGTGTCAGACAGACAATTTATATAGGGTAGATCAAATGCATCACACATCATAAGGAAGGTGTGAACAGGGGATGCGGGACAACTGATTAAGGTGCATTATTTTCAACAGACACAATTGTTATTTACTGCCTACATTATATTCTTCCCCTTTGTTCGCAATCTCTATTTTCTTGATTTGGTTCGATGGTTGTTTGTATACTACTATGGATTCATTATCGTAAGTGACTGTCTCAGGTAGGCAATGTCTCATAATCCTCCTTTCCTTGGTATAGAAAAAATCACCAGGTACGAAAACGAAATGAACGTTCAGATTCAATCCAAGAAAATAAAAAAAACACAAGCGACTACTGACTATCTTGCACTTGCACGAGTTGGCATAGTGCCGCACTCAATGCACATCGGAAATCTACAACTATAGGGTGTAATTAATATTAATATGGTGAACAAGTTCATAGATAATTTTTGTGATTGGCATGTCTATGTCATGCAATATGTCAATTTACATTTACAAGTTAATTGACCCGAGATCAAATTATTTATTAAAAAATATCATGATATTCTCTACATTATTTCTTGTTGCAAGCTTTGTTTGGTCCTATCGGATGTTAATCTTTGTTTTCTTCATTCATTGTTGTACTTGATGTGGATTTGTTAGGTGTAGATTTTGGAAGCTGAACAAAACATTGGTTCATTTGGAATTTATCTAAAGCATGTCTGAAACATTTACTCTACTTAATCTCTAGGTGGTGGCAAGATAAGAGTTTTGGAGCAGGGTATGGACATCTTTTACGACAAAATATATTTCACTCAAAATTACAATTTCAACAAATTTACCATTGTTATCCTCTCCGGTGTAATTTGCAACTCATGTGCAATTGCTAGTTTTAAGGTATTTATTTTGCTTTGTGTGGGTTTCTTGAGCAACTGGAAAATGTTGGAAGGAGAACAATGATATACTGGTTGACAATGATACCTAAAGAGATTGATTGCACTTGGCATTGATTGATGACTATAAGTTCATTTTAGAGTGTTATTTGTCACATCACATGTAATGAGGCACAAATTGTATCTGATCCTCACATTGGCCAACATTAAACATTATTTTTAGCACCTATTTACCAACATTTCATCACTGCCGTGAGATCCAATAGTCCACGTGGTTGATAGTTATCTCATACATGCAGTCTCGTACACCTAATCAAAATGCCCAACTATTGAAGTCGACAGTGGAGTGCATGCCTGGAATTTCAAATTATCTGTGGCTATCAAATCAAAATTCGTTGATGGCTTAGCTCTTTCAGGCCTGGTGGAGTGATTGTTTACAAGTCTTCCCATCTATCAAATAAATATAAATCTCTATGAGAGTATATGATGCATGATGGAAACTCCTGAGCTGGTCCCCACACATATGAGTGTACAAGATCTAACTTCGGATCCTTCTTGGTTGCCCCAACTTTGATAAATCTCACTCTCTTTTACTTTCCAAAGACACAATGCTCACAGAAATCAAGATCTAAATATTTCAAATCTAATAACTTACCCTTAGCCTTTAATATCTACATTCCTTTTTTACTCATACGGCTCAACTGATTATACCATATGCATGCATCTGAATCTGAAGTAGATAATGCGGAAAAAGTATTAGTAACACAGGTAGATAAATATAATGTTCCTACTTTCTTACCTATTGCCACAACAAAAGCACCCTGTGTGACTTTCCAAGAGTCTCCTTTAAATGTAACTCATGCAACAAACTGTACCTAGTTTCCCTATAGGAAAGTAAGAGTCTCAAATTTCTTTTTTTTAGCTCGGCACATGAGCCAATCACGTCTTTTACATACCCATGTATTTTCAGTGTCTATGTGTTTTGAGTCTATAACTTCCCCAAGTGTACTATAGTCGAATTCTTTTATGCTAGTGGGTTTCATCATCTTTGGAATTCATAAACATGATTCTAAAATTTCCTTGGACATGAATTTTTGAAATAACTCATGGTATCAGGGGTCTGCATTGGAAATGTCTAAGCTCCTGAATCTAAGACTAATGATTCAAAATTCTATTATCTAAAGAAAAGAATAATAGCATCTATGCATTACCTCTGTTGTAACAATATTTTCTTCTTTACCTTTGTTTGGTTGTTGGTTCTCTTTATCCTTTAACCAACAATATTTATTTACATGTCCTTTCTTTCCACATTTGTCAACAGGTGATTCCCTTGACCTCTGGATTTAAGATCTGTCATATCCCGTCAAAAAATTCGAATAATTCCCTTTACTCTTCTCTTACGTCATCAATCCTGTCAGGTTCCTGCCCATAGCTGATTCTACATTCAAACCATTCCCAGATGATGATTCCTCTGTACTCTTCCTGTCAAATTTCGTGTCATTGTCAATATTATGACTAACCACATCATCAAACTTCAAAATATTCCTTAAGGACGCATGTTCAGTATTATCCGATGTTCGGAACCATTACCAAGTTGTCCCACACTATCGGGAGGGAAGATATACATATGAATAAAAGTGGCTTTCAGTTCATCATTCAAATCTAATATATTGGCCGATTTTAGTAGCATGTTACTAATAGGATCTGAAATCATTCAAATGACTAGATGACAACCAATGACTTCTCATGCAATCTTAGAACTAAATGGGGTTTCTTCATAAAATAAAATTTATTTGAAGCACTAGGTTTTTCATATAAATGTGTAAGATGCTTTCAGTATTTGACCCTACCTAGTGTGATTAGAATTCACAGTTCCTGCTTAATATGTGAATAAGCCACAGAAATGCTTCACATTGAGGGGCCTAACATGTATCAGCATCCCAAAGCCTTTCTATCTAATGTTCCATTTTCATTATTTTTCATCTGAGTCATCTTTGATAGGTCTAGACTTCTCATCCAAATGGTAAACACAAATCTCTTTGATATAGACAAATAACTCAGTGAAATTCATCTTCCGTGAGGCTTGATGAATTACAATTGTCAAATTTCTCTACCTTGTCTCATACCTAGGTTTGTTGAGAAACAGGGACGGAAGCCTGTGTTATTTTATTAATCTCAATCAAGTAAAAAAGTACAGAGGATGGGCTGCAATATTTATAGATATTGCACAGCCAAATACATCCGGGAAAATGAGTTGCACAGGTGCAACCAAAAACCAGAATAAACAAGCTTCCAAATCACCCGGGAAGCAACATTTACATAAAAACAAATATATTGTTTATAACAATATAACAATGTGCATACAGACAAATATGGTTGATTAACCATATAACAATATAACAATTTATTATTTAATTAATAAAATTAATTAAATAATCTAACTATGCATAATTAATATTTAGGATAATAAAATTTATCCTAACATTCCCCCCCTTAATTGTGCATTGTCTGAAGAGATGAGGAGAGAAATGCTCTGAACAACTCGAACTTGTCACGTGCAAGTGACTTTGTGAAAATATCTGCTCGTTGTTCAGCCGTTGGACAAAACTGAAGCTGGATGTTGTGCTTCAACACATGTTCACGTATGAAATGAACCTGAACTTCAATGTGCTTTGTTCTCTCATGAAAAACTGGATTGCGAACAAGTTTGAGAACACCTTCATTGTCAACATACATGGTGGTCGGTTTGTCCTGTGGTATTCCAAGTCCTTCCAGTATGCGACGTAGCCAAATCGCTTCACAGACAGCTTCTCCTGCAGAACGATACTCGGCTTCTGTGGAAGAGCGAGAAACAAAGTGTTGTTTCTTACTTCCCCATGATATTGGTCCAGATCCCATAAAGAATACAAATCCAGAAGTGGATTTTCTATCATCAATGTTACCTGCATGATCTGAATCCGAATATCCAGTCAAGAAGAAGTTTTCATTCTTCTTGTATTCTAGACCAAGATCCACTGATCCTTTGAGATATCTCAAAATGCGCTTTGCTGCTTTCCAATGACAAATTTTGGGTTCCTGCATGAACCTGGATAGATAGCTCACTGCAAAGCTGATATCTGGTCTAGTGTAGGTCAGGTAAATGAGACTCCCAATCAGCTGCCGATAGAGAGTGGCACTTACCTCAGGAGATGGATCTGAACGAGATAACTGTAATCTGTTCTCCATAGGTGTAGCAATTGGTGTGCAATCCATCATCCTAAACTTCTCGAGCGTTGTCTTGGTATATTTCATCTGAGAAACAAAGATGTGATTCTCTTTCTGCCATACTTCCAGTCCAAGACAGTAGTGCATAAGCCCGAGATCTGTCATGTCGAATGATCGCTTAAGATCTTTCTTTGTTTCATCAATCATCTTCACTGAACTGCCAGTGATGACTAGATCATCGACATAAACTACAACAATCACCATCTCCCCCCCTTGCTTTTTGAGGTAGAGATTGGGATCGTATGGATTTCTGACGAATCCATGTTGTACGAGATGCTCATCAATCTTGATGTACCATGCCCGGGGTGCCTGTTTGAGGCCATACAGAGATTTCCTGAGTCTGCATACCTTTTCTTCTTGACCAGGTACAACATATCCCTCAGGTTGAGTCATGTAGACTTCTTCTTGTAAATCTCCATTCAGGAAGGCACTTTTTACGTCCATTTGGTGAACTTTCCATCCAAACTGTGCAGCTAGAGCAAAGATCATCCTGATCGTTTTGATCTTAGCTGTGGGAGCAAATGTCTCCTCATAGTCAATGCCTTCTTTCTGTGCGTACCCCTTTGCTACAAGTCTTGCTTTGCACTTGTCCACTGTCCCATCTGCTTTGTACTTAGTTTTGAATATCCATCTGCATCCAATGGGTTTCTTCCCTGGTGGAAGATCAACAAGCTGCCAAGTGTTATTCTTCATCACTGATTGATATTCAGAATCCATGGCATCTTTCCAAGCTTTTGACTGTAGGGCTTCCTGGACTGTAGAGGGCTCGTCTGATTCAATGACTCTACTCATCAAAGCAAAGTTAACTTCTTCTCTTGCTTTACTGTGAGTCCGTGGTCCAGGGGTGGATGTATCCGGTGGAGCATCCAGTCTTGCATCTCGTAATGTGCTTGTACACCATTTAGGCATACGTTGAGCTGTTCCCATGGGTTGTGGTTCTATCTGATCAACACCATCATCCCCATCATCACTTTCATCTTCTGAGGGAACATTAGCTTCAGTTTTTACAACTGGTGAAAAATCTACATCTTGCGAGTCCGGAGGAGGAGTCTCTGCTTCCTTCTTCTCGAAAAACTCAACATCTCTGCTTGTGTAGACTTTTCTGGTCTTAGGATCCATCAGTCTGTACCCAAGAGTCTCTTCACTGTATCCAATGAAGATGAGATTTTGTGACTTCATGTCCAATTTCTTTCTGTTCTGTTTGGGTATGTGCATGCTGGCTTTGCACCCGAATACTCTGAGGTGTGCAATGGATGGTTTCCTTTTTGACCATGCTTCTTGTGGTGTAATTCCATCAAGAGCAGTTGTGGGCGCTCTGTTTAACAAATACACTGCTGTTTTTGCTGCTTCTGCCCAAAATGTCTTTGCAAGTCCGGAATCATCGATCATGCATCGCACCATTTCCATGATAGTACGATTTCTTCTCTCAACAACACCATTTTGCTGCGGTGTGTGTGGAGGAGGCATTTGTCGACGAATCCCGTGAGTTTGTAGATAGTCTCTGAACTCATCACTGGTGAATTCCCCCCCTCGATCTGAGCGGAGAGTTCTGATGTGATGACCAGTTTCTTTCTCAACTGCCACTTTGAACTTTTTGAATGTTTCAAAGGCTTCACTTTTCTTGCGAAGACAAAAAATCCACATTTTGCGTGAATAGTCGTCAACACAGAGCATGAAGTACTGGAACCCTGAATGACTTGGCTGCATTGGACCGCACAGATCGGTATGAACCAGGTCAAGTTTACCATGAGCTCGAAAAGTACTCGTTTGGAATGAAACTCTGTGTTGTTTTCCTGCTAAGCAGTGAGGACACTTGTCTGTATCCTTCTGAAGAGATGGTAGCCCATGTACCATATTACACCGGCGAAGTGTTTCGAGATATTTGAAACTTACATGACCAAATCTCCGATGCCACAACTGAGCTGAGGTGGAGTTTTTAGCCACAAGTGCTTGATCATTTTTGTGAATGAAATCAAGTTGAAACATTCGTCCCACATTTGAGGCTTTTGCAATTATTTTCGAGCCTCTGGATTTATCTCGAATCAAACACATTTTCTTGCCGGATTGACTATCAAAGTCAATTTTCAGGTTGTGATCTAGGAGTTGACTGACCGAAAGAAGGTTCTTTGTCAACCCAGGGACATATAGAACATCTGATAGTCTGCATTTGCGTGAACCAAGGGGTAGAGAAATGTTTCCAATCCCCTGAACTGTATATGAAGAATCATCTCCCAACGAAACATGATTTTTCGATGGCGTGTCCCTCATTGAAATAAACCAGTCTCTGTGGCCGGTCATGTGTCGAGTGGCTCCCGAATCAACATACCAGACGTCACTAGATGACGTGGATGGTTCACTTGATCGAGCAGTGAACAAGAAGTCTTCATTGTCTGACTGATCTTGTTGCTCAGCAATATTACCTTGCTGGTGGGGTCTTCTTTTCCAGTTCCCCTTTTTCTGCCCGTGATAGTTGTTTGAATGTCCCTTGTAAGTTTGTTGTTGTTGTGGTCCAGAATTGCTTGATGAACCTTTCTTATATGTGTTAAACCAACATTCTTGCAAGTCATGTCCTCTTTTGCAAATTGGACATCGCTTCTTCTGTTGATTGTCCCCATGATACTGATTCTGATGTGGGGACTTCTGATAGGATTTAGGTTTTCCTTTACCTTTTCCTTTCCATTTTTGATGTGAAGACAGTGCCTGCTCCTCTTCATCATCCTTGTTGTGCATTGCTTCCTCTTGTTGCAGTAAGTTTACTAGCTTGTCAAAACTAATTGTTGTATCTGACAAGTTTAGAGTTGTGACAAAAATGCGGTAAGAAGAGGGGAGAGCTCTCAGAACAATTGGAACGAGAGATTCATCTTTGACCTCTTCTCCTAGGGCTAGAAGTGAAGCCCTCAACTCTGCAACTCTTCTTAGGAAGGCTTCAATTTTCTCATTCTGTTTGAATTTCAATGTATGTAACTGACTCTGCAAATTGAGTATGACATTCTTGTTCTTGGCCTCATATATTGTGCTCA
The DNA here is from genome assembly GCA_019776745.2 of Taxus chinensis. Classification (NCBI taxonomy): domain Eukaryota; kingdom Viridiplantae; phylum Streptophyta; class Pinopsida; order Cupressales; family Taxaceae; genus Taxus; species Taxus chinensis. The sequence continues at coordinate 12,013,288 of CM034156.1, forward strand.
GTTTATCCCAAGCTTCTTTTGCTGATGTGGCATCTCGAATGTGGGCTTGCACATCGTCGGACACTCCAAACAAAATGATGAGTTTTGCTTTCTGATCTGCTCTATCAAATTGTCGTTGTTGTGTTGCATCCGTTGGTGATCTGGTTAGAGTACCAGTCACAACAGGCCAGATTTCTTCAAACTCAAGTTGTGTTTTTATTTTTGTCTTCCAAGCAGCATAGTTGCTTCCTCTGAGCAATTGTGAATCCGGAAGAAAAAATTTGGGGGCATTGGTGCCCATTTTGCAGAGATCACTGACAGGGTTTGGCTCTTATCACTCCAGGTATAAGGTCTCCCAATCTATATACCGTCAGTCCGATATACCGAACCTTTCTATATACGTGCCCTTCCGATATACCCGTCGGTACGTGGAAGAAGCTCGCCCTTTCTATATACCCGGCGGTACGTGAAAGAGGCGTTAACGTACGTGAAAGAATTCGATACGTGGTACCAAGACAGTACTGATGGGGTCTGTGTGATTATTGACACCGGCTCAAAGAAATATCCTCATACGCGCGCGTAACTTCGCTATATACTCGGATAATTTCTCAGTCCGGATTTATGTCTTGCAATCGTTCACAGACGGATGGGATGGTTCATAGTGTGTGCACTGTGACCTTATTACTCCCCGTCGATTTATAGGGACGATGCCCAGATGACGTTGTTGCAGCTATATTAGGCGTTAAGTGCAGTAGTAGTCGCGACGGCTTTACCCGTAAGCGCTTCCCAGAGGCACTGTATATACCGAACGCTGCGAATGAGATCTAGGATCTCGTGAGTGTTACAGAACCAATTTTACTATTTTTTATTACAATTCTACCAGTTTCTGAGCAGTTACAAAGTTTTGCAGTTGACTATGGCAACCTACAAATTAGTACAATATACAGTACAATTTTGAATAACAGGCAAAAAATTTCAGTTTCGGGGTCCTGGTGACCTCCTGAACCCAAAATGCTAAAAATTGCAAAAAAATAGCTGAAAATGCAATTTTTAGGTGGGTCTCCTTTTGCAAAAAATGTCTGGAATGAGAAACAGACCAGATAGGAGAATTTTTTTTTTTTTTTACCCTAAGTTAGGGATTTCTCCGCTAAATTTAGTTAGCTGTAACTAAATTCAAAAAAACCTGCTAAGTTTAGCAGTTCCGCCAGAATTTCCGCCAGATGCAAAAGGAGAGTTTTTGAGTGTTTTTGGTGGGATTTGATCCTCAAACCTCTCACTCCCAAGGCACATGCACTAACCAACTTGCCCACTTGGGGCGCTTGGACTATGAAAGGAAGGAATTTGTATTTATTGACAAATAAATTGACTTACCTCTTGGAAAATGAATGCCACGTGGCGCATGCTGGTGAAGAGGCGTTTTTAGGGTTGTCTTTGCCTAAAAAATGGATCTGAAGCTTTTCTTTTCACCTCCACGCCTTTGTATTCTCCTATGGCCGCGTTTTTTTTCCTTTCCACGCACTGTTGCATGTACAGGCCACGTTTTTTGTGTTTGGGCGTGTTTTTTGTTCTCCTTGGCCGCGTTTTTTCCTTGGCCGCTGTTTCTTATTGCCCTGGCCGCATTTTTTATTGCCTGGGCCATATTTTTTACTGTTTATTGCTTGCTGTTTGCTTGGGCGCGTCTTTTTTGTTGTTCTTCTCTTGTACAGGCCGCGTTTTTTGCTGTTTATTACTATCTAACCTTCATTTGCTTGTGCAGGTCGCGTGAGGAGTATGTGGCACGGGCACTGCTGCTGCTGCCGCCTTTTTCTTGTTTTCTTTGCAGGTGCGCATGGTGGATGCAGACGTCCAGCAGGCCGCGAGGAGGATCTGACCATAGTCGCTGTTTTTTATTGTCAAGGCTTCACTGTTAGATGAAACCGGTTCAAGCTCATGGGGTTGGTGTGTGGGCTCGACCCCAAACAATGGCTCGCCCAATGCTTAAAACAAAGCTCGATCTACTATATCCCCAACTTGGCGTGTTCAATAGACCTCCAAAACAAGCCAAGCAAATTCCAAATACAGTAAAACAAAACCCTTATTGGGAATTTTTTTTTTATTATTATTATCAATACCTGGAGCAATTTTTGCCTGGTGCTGAGTGCGCCAGTGCAAAAAAAATTTGCGTTCCAAACACCTGGAACGAACTGGGGGATGTGGAAAGGTAGAGATGAGGCTGGGAGGTTGCAGGAGGCTGCACAGGCTCTCTATTGCTGCATACTCTTCTCCAATCTTCTCTATCTCTGCTGCTCTCTCTTCCACACCTTCACAGGGCCAGAATTTCACTCTGGTACCAAATGTAGATTGAGAAACAGGGACGGAAGCCTGTGTTATTTTATTAATCTCAATCAAGTAAAAAAGTACAGAGGATGGGCTGCAATATTTATAGATATTGCACAGCCAAATACATCCGGGAAAATGAGTTGCACAGGTGCAACCAAAAACCAGAATAAACAAGCTTCCAAATCACCCGGGAAGCAACATTTACATAAAAACAAATATATTGTTTATAACAATATAACAATGTGCATACAGACAAATATGGTTGATTAACCATATAACAATATAACAATTTATTATTTAATTAATAAAATTAATTAAATAATCTAACTATGCATAATTAATATTTAGGATAATAAAATTTTGATTGGTTGATAAGAAGATGATTCCTGAGTGTGATCCCATCTTCGTCGGTCCGATGTGTCCCCGAAAGTGAATGGTTGATAAGAATTTGATGTGTTCCTTCTTCTACCTTTAGTTTGAGTGTTGTACCAAGATCATGAGAAAACACGAGCGATAAGCTACAAAGGAAGTGTGAAAGTTCTTTTGCTACCATGTAAAAATTAAGGGGGGGAATGTTAGGAAAATTAATAGTTACAGGTTGATATTAAATTAATAGTTACAGGTTGATATTTACCAAAAGGTAAATACGTATTTTGTTAGTTAATATTTAATATTGTTATATACAATATACAATATTAGGTTAGAATTTATATTGTTAATGTATATTGTTTATTGTTGTAAAAATATATTGTAATCTATCGAGGAAGATTCTTGTGAGAGAATAGTGGAGATTACATCTCCCTAATTATAGGAATATTCTCCCTATATATTTGTAACCAATTCATATGAAATAATATTGAGAATAGCTGTGTTAAAATCTACATTTTCCTACGCAAATATTATCCAAAGCTAAGATTAAGCTCTAACGAAAGGAAATGATTTGAAGGATCTAAGAAAATGGGTGTGTATTTGTTCAAGAATACCAATTACAGAATTTTTTCATAGTTTGAATGTGTTTATCATGATAAAATTCAGTCTATTTAGTCATCATTGAAGAGGTCTCTGTGTTTAAAACTGCAATATATATCTTACTAGATTTGGTGTGAAGAGAGCAGTGGTTTAGGGTTTGAAGGAGTGTTCATTGGTTGACAAATGCAATAGGTAGAATTCTTTGCGGTGTTGTTTCCATAATAGGTGAGGGAAATCAAACCAAGGCTTTTATATGGCTAATATTGCATGTGCATCTTTGGAAATTAATTATAAATTTGAAACAATTTTTTCAGATACCTTAGTCCCATTATGTTAACCTGGAACAAAGTACTTGCGCAATATACATGTAACTTGTATTGTATAGAATTGTTGGAGATTGTTCATGGAATATTGGATGTTTGTAGAGATACTATAGAGTAAGAGCTACCTTCTAGCACCATCATATTCGAAGAAGATCGAAATTAGAGTGTGTTTCATTCAAAATTGTGCTTCTCGGGCTTGATATACTCATTTTACCCTGTAACTAGGGTTTCAAGAACAAAAATTGTAATATGTCAAGATTTAACTGATTAAAATTTCTAAAAAATTGAAGTAATATCTGTATATGGTTCGTGCATCAAATTCAAAATAAATTAGATCGATTCATGGAGTTTAAAGGAAGTTCTTCTTATCAGTTCTTCAGGAAAACTGTGACAGTCATTTAAAACCAAGGAAATTGTTGTTAAAGGAAATCTTTGCCAAATTGTTATGACTTGAATCATTCATTTGGGATAAATGGATTTATTTGAAGCTTGTAATTTCTTATTTTGTGTTGATAGCTATTATGTGTTAAGGAGATACTCAAATGTGGATAAACAGAGAGTTGTATAGGTAGATGAGAGTTGTGGATACTCATCTCCAGTCAAGAATGACAAATGATGAAAGACATCATTGCGGGTATGTAAAAACAACACAAATAATTTAATTTTGATGAATTTTGTCCCTACCCTTTTAATATAGACATCTTACGCATACCCTTCCCACAATCTTTTGAGATGCCCAAATTCAACAAATACAAGGGCAAAATTGATCCAAGACAACATATCAAATAATTTTCCATAGCATGCTACGAAGTGGCATATAACGATAGCTTTCTCTTATGAATTTTCCCTCAAAGTCTAGGAGAACAAGCTTTGGATTGGTTCTTACACCTTCCAAAGGGATCTATTACCACCTTTGCGGACCTCTTAGAGAAGTTCGTCAAACATTTTCTTTCAACCTCACTCGCAATAATCACCTTACTGGAGCTTCTCACAATGAATCTTGGTACATGAATCACAACTAAAATGTCATCACTGCTGGTGTCATGGATAATCACAATATGCCCAACATACATGACCAATCAATAAAAAATCCAATCATACAACCTAACTAGGACACTACGCCACGCAAATTTAAACGTAAGTTTACACCCCTTGGTGAAAGTCTCTCTAGTGTATTTCAACAACTCAAAGTGGCTAAGATAATAAAATATCCCCTTACAAGAATTTTGATTGAAGGAGAACCTAAGCCATACTGGTATAAACCTCATGCATATTGTGATATTCATCGCATTGATGGCCACTCAACTGATAAATTTACACGTTTTAAGAACTATGTCCAAGACTTAATTGACGATGGAGAGATATTTGTATATCTTGACAATGAAGCTCTTATAACCGATGACATGTCAACTTCCACACCTTCAAATGAAGAGTTGAAGGTTATTCCCCCTTCTATTCATACTGACATTCCATAGGATCATGACGAAGGTCAAGTATCTCCCCTTTCAAACCAATCTATTTCTTCTATAGATTTTCTTCTGTTAGTCCAAACAGACATTGAACCTGTTTTGGACAACAATCTTCTAACACCTTATGAGAAATTGAATTTTATTTAAGACTCTATTTCAGCCCTTGACATGATAAAAGAGGGTCCATCATCAAAAACCATTGAACTTCATTCTATTCTTTCCATTCTAGCTCCTATGCCTCACATCTCTAGTCATGTTGTCAAACCACAACAATAAGAAGCTTAGACACTTGCTTCAATGCAACCTTCCATGTCTATTATACCTCACATGATCCATCCTGTAGGAATCTCATCAATGATGATTCTTACTTGTTAAGATATCTACATGTGCACATTATTTGAGGTATGTATACCCAGGAATATCCTTATTCAACTGTATGAAGCTTTAATTACAAATATTTTTTCTGATCAACTAATTCACAACCTAGAAGGAGAAACATTGAACATCTCCTCTCTACGGCCTATAAAGAATCTTGGGTTTACATCTAGAGATCAATCCTTCTTTGCTCACGCTTTTTATCTCACGGGTGAATATGTATCTCAAAATCTTCCCTACATCGAAAATCTTCTTCTAACATCACATATGTCTTTTGATCTCATCAAAGACTTATCTAATCACTTATTGAATCCTTTGATTCAATCCTTTGACTTGGATCATGTCCACCCAAGTCTAGTACTTGAGGACCCATCAAATCATTTGATTCAATATTTTGACTTGGATCCTATCGGCCCAAGTCTCATATTACAGAACTTATCAAAACTTCAGTTTCACTCCTTTAACTTGGTTCATATTCACCCAAGTCTCGTATTTCAAATCTTATCAAATCTTTTGACTCTCCCTCTTGACTTGCATTTCATCTACACGAGTCTTATATCTCAGGACCATTCAAGTTCAATAAACATTGACATCTTTCTTGACAAGTCCATTTCAAACCTTCATCCTCCAAAATTTAAAAAACTCACAAATCACAAAAAGAGAATAAAACTTTGTATTAGAGCATTGTTTTCCTATCGGCAACGGAAAAGTGTGTACAAATAATGTTAGGCATTCCACTCCATTGGCATATATTTTAATCATACCATTATCATGTACTCACATTCTTCACTCATTCATGATGTGTGATAACCTTATTCCTCTTAGGAATTATGTGTCTCATCTTTATTATGGTTCTTACCATTTCAGATCTTTTTTTACCTACAATTTTGTCTTGAAGCTTACTGATGGAAAAATCCTCCTTTCAAATAAGTTCTCTCTTTAATAGAAATCACTAAACTTCTTTACCCGGTCCTTTTTGAGCACCCATCTCAATCTATGGTGTTGAACCCTTGTGTCCTACTAGTCGCAAGAGAATGAGACTTGGGGGTAGAATGTTCCTTCTTAACAAGCACGCTATCAACATATAAGGAAAAATTTAATCAATCTAAAAAATAAAAAATTTATAAAATCAATACACCTTTCGTCCTTCACAGACTTCAGTGATAAGCCCATACTTCTTACTGGTGGTATGAGACTAGGAACGAAGAAATCCCTTACTCGCCTATATTTTTTCTTCGGTGTTGAGCCCTTGTCTTTTACTGATGGCATGGGGAAACATGTAGGGTGTCCTTCACAAAAATCAATAAATAATCATTCAATAAAGTCTTTATGAGATCTAAATCAAAGTGCTTAGTCAAAAACATCCCAAGAAGTAATTTAGTTGCTCATGTTATAAAGAGACACCAATTCCTTCAACAGGATGTTTCTAATCAGCAAGCCATCAATGGATCTAAGTTGATTCAAAACCTATAAAGTGGAATCATCATGTAATCGATCAGATATTCTTGACTGGATATGAATTACATTTTTCTCATATGGATCATTATTACACCTTTTGTCTTCGCATCCATTATCATCACTTCTATATCAATATTCACCTCATTTTCACATCCTTTTTGGATCTCGGCGATGAGTCCTTGCATCTTCTTAGTTGGGTGGAGCCACGAGTGGAGTGACACACCCTAATCATTTTATCATCTACATTTCTACCAATGGAATAGAATGACTTTTAATTATTTGTACCTACTTTCAAGCAGTGTACCTTTTTTTTTATCGAGTTGTACAATTATAAAACAAATTCTCAAACACGTCTCACAAAAATTCAACAATGTTTTACAAAAACTACAAAAACAATATAAAATTGTTCAAAAATATAAAAAACAATATAAATTTGTCTAAAACTCTAAAAATAGTTTCAAACTCTCATAATCAAAACATTCAGATCATGTTTGAAAAACTTTCAGCAACTAGATAACACAATTCAACAATTTCACCATTTGATGGCACTCCTCATGATTATTCCAGATCATACTCATATTTATTACCTGTGGTGTATATCTATGCTCGAGGAAATCATTTACCCTTTTTCAATATAAATTTACTTGGGGCACACTTGGATTTTACATTTTAATCCAATACAATCAAACTTCAATGGGATCCGACAAGAGTATCTTTCAAAGTAACTAAGTATCACTCCGCTCTTCACCCTGATCCAATCCTCTCGCCTGTTGAGCTATCACTTAGGGGCATTCAAATATGTCTAGTTCTTCAATGTGGAACACATTTGGAGTGTCATTAGACGTATTTTTTGCACATTGTTTCGTATTGTTACGGTTTGGCAACATTGTGATGATGTTTTCGCTTCTTTCAGTTTCTTATTGTGTTTTACTTTATTTATCTTTACTGTAGACCAATTGCAGGAAATTTATTCACATCCTAGTTCACATATAACTTTGGTATGGTTCTTTCCTGTTCATATGGGGTTTATTTCTATTACTTATTTTATATCTTTTTTTCATGTGCACGTGTTGTGTTTTCCTCCTGGTTTATTTAATCCATGAAATGTCTTCATTCTTGTTTGTATTTGTATTTCAAAACTTGCAAAAATCCACAAAAAATCAAATATTTTAAAGATCCAAAAAATTAAAAAAATTACCAAACTTTTGAACAAATATTCACTTATCAAAAAAATCCTATAATTGGAAAGCCCTTGAAGTTAATCCTTTAACATCTCAATACAATCTTGATAAACGTCATAATTTTATCTATTACCCTAGTGATTGTGTTAATCTTACAACTATCACTTTCTTCCCTTTGCATGATATGTTAACTCTACTTGGGGCAAGTCACACAATTATTTATCCTTTGTGATATAACTTCACTTGGGGAAAGTTCAACTTTGATCATTTGCACAATAAATTCAACAAGAGTGTCATAAGGATTCACTTTAACTCCACTTTTCCACTCTGATCCTATTCCCATTTAGGAGCATTTGTATCTACTTAATCAGCATTGTGGCACACATTAGGGGAATAGATAATTGTCTTCATTTTTGACTTTGTGTTGCATTGTTGATGTTTACTCTTTTTGGACCACTTACAAGTAGTGTGATCACATCTTGGTTCCTTTATAACCCTGATGTCAGCACCTACTTTGTATATTGGATTTGTTTTATTTTTTATCTTTTCTTTTCTATGTGTGTTTGTTTACACGCATCTGGGTTACCCATCTTGATTCTTTTATAATCATGGTGACAACTCTATTGTGCAATAGCAAAAATTGGGATGCTTTAAAAATTACTCTCCAAATAATGCTCATATTACTAACACAGTCCTTTCCCATCCTTGTTTTAATCCCTTTTTTCTTTCATATCAAGCAATTAGCTGCCACCTTGTTGCCTCATCCACCCATTTAATGTGGCATTCCTCTACTATTCTGTTTGTTGGGGCATCTCAATGCTTCACACTTTTCCACTCGCCAATCTGCATGCGTCTACTATCTTTAAAGCACTATTACTTTGCAATAGCACTTTAAAGAGGGGAAAAAATGTAGACACCCCCAAAATTACACTTATGTTTCCACTTGTTCCCAGTGTTATCCTAATACACCCTTTTATTCACCCATTTGCGATTAATTGATTAAATTAATTAATTAATTCACATTGTACCCCTTTGGATTAATTAAATTAATCCCATGTATCCTTAGTACCCCTTTATGGAAAAATTAATTGTTATTTATTATTTTAAATAATTAATTAATTAAGTGTGTGCACATCCTAGTCATCTGCCACTTGCTCAAACTCCACCTAGACTCCACTTAGACTCAACTTGGACTCCATATCCTTATCCTAGTTAACTGCACTTCTAGAATCCTAGAAAGGTGGGGGAAATTAAATTGTACATACAACCACCCTTCCAGATGTAGCTTTTTGTAATTAATCCATTTACTTCCCTGGACACTATTGCAACTTCCCACAATGTTATTTTTAGCATACTCATTTATCTGTGTGTAACCGATTTCAACTACCTTTTACTTTTATAAATTACATGCTTACTTTCCTTTCAAACCGTCTCTTGAATCTGACATACAAAAACTCTGTTGAATTCACTGTGTCTATAGAATTTACATTCAAATCTTGGAGAGTACTCAAGAGCACCCAAAAATCATCTTTGACATCCATTTTACAAGGTTTCATAGGAGATCCTTATTTGAAGTTTGCATTAAAGGTTACTCGAAGGTTTACATTATTTGTTTGTTTATCTTTCTATTACAAATTTTTTTCTCTGCATACATATACATGATTGATAAAGGGGAGATAACCTTCTAGGTAAGAACTTGATTTAAAATTTACCTTCCTCATTGCTATTACATCTCCAATAGTTTGTCTAGTCAAATACAAAAAAATGGAGTTTGGTGTCATTACAAGTTTATAGAATAATAGAGGTGTGAGTGCGGTAGTCCATTGATAACATAGAAGAAATTGTTGAACTGATTTTCTTGGAGCCTAGTTAGAATGAATGAGATAAGTCAGTATATCGTTAACTATATCAACTTCTCATCCTTGACTTTATATTCATCTGTGACTTGCTTGATGATCAACTGTGAGTCACCGATAACCTTGAGTGGTTTGATATTCCATTTGATGACAACTTTAAGTCATGTAATGAGGGAATCATACTCGGCTATATTATTAGTACATGAGAAGCCAATTTTGAAGGCTTGAGGGATTAGATCACCTGTAGGGGTTATAAGGATAACACCCACTCTGGAGCCATTAAAAGTCAAGAAGCCATCAAAATAAATCTACCATACAACATATTAGTCAATATACATCATAAAAGCATTCAAAAATATAAACTCAATGGTTCTTTTATAGGTAAAGGAGCTTCAACTAGTTGATTTACAAAATTTTGTCGCTTAACTGATTTATGATCGACATACTCTATATAAAAATCACTCAATAAGATGATCCATTTGGCCATCCTACTAGTAAGCGCGGGTTTGGATAAGAGATATTTAAGCGGGTCAAATCTATATATGAGTTTGGTTTTATTGTTTAGCAGGAAATGACGAAGTTTTTGGAAAGCAATAACAATGACCAAGAAAGCCTTTTCAATTTGGGCATAGTTGAGCTCATAAGTGATCAACGTGCAACTAAGATAATAATTTTTTTTAATCTTTTGAATTAAAATAATATTGATCCAGAAGCACGCCAATTGTAAATGGAGTGGCTGAAATATATAGTAGAAGGGTTTTGCCTGGGGTAGGCAGCATAATAACCGATGGTTTGGCCAAATAATCCTCGAGTATGGAGAACATTTGTTGATGTTGAGGACCACAATGGAAATCAACATCTTTCTTGAGAAAATGTGTGAAAAAATGACATTTATCAACAAGTTGGGATATAAATCTGAGTATAGTTTGGATCTTACCATTTGTTAGTACCTAATTCTACACCACCTTGTGAGCTAAACAATATATACAATCTGATTTCAATGCTTGGAGAAAGACAGACTGAAGATTTAGTCATTTGTATCTAGGGACACATTTGATAGACTCTTTGAGACTTGACTTGGGAGAGATTGGATTGCACTGACAAAGGGGATGACCTTCCCTCCTACTTTAGGTTCTTCCTTTAACCAGGGTGAGAGGAATCATTTTGTAACTTGTGATTGTGAGAAAGGTGGATGAAATTGTAGTCTTTAAGCTTTCTCTTGGAAATATAAAGGATAGTCTTGAATGAAAATGGTCAATGAAAGCATCATTTAACTCTCATGAGTTCTCACACTAAATAATGTATATGTCTTTCATAAATAGGACTCAGGTCACTCTAGACAATGTAAATCTTAGCTTACTTCTACATATTTATGGAAAAGGAGGGTAGAATTGGCAAATTCCCTTTACAACGGGTTATAATCAGGGAAAACATGGGTAATTCAGAAGGATTTAATAGTTTTCAGATGTAATTTTTGTGTTTGAATGGGAGATTACAGAAATATAAAGTTAATTATACAATTTTCTCAAGAAAACATTAGAAATGTTTGGAAATTGCCATCAAGGAAAGAAGAACACCTCACACAACTAGTAACAACCCTTTAACTAGAAGATGTGCACTCATGGAAGCCAAAGAGTACAAGATTTCACACAACCTTTGAGAATTAAAAAAAAATATTGTACTAAACTCTCAATAGAATACTAACAGTTGCTGTTCAACTACACTCAAGATATATTTAAAAGCTTACTGAGATCCTTTCAACCAAACAAAGGCAATATGAATTTAAAACTATTTATCACACCATAGAAATATCTATCTACAATGTAATTGCAGTTGCCAAAATGCCACTAATTAAGCTAAGATCTAGTGTAGTTCAAATAAATTATCAACATAAGATTGCAACAGGGAAGAAAAATAATTGATTCAAAGTATTTCACATCAAGAACAAAGACAACATTGCTCAAGAGAAAACACACAGTTAATTTCAAGGAATTCAAAATTTTCAACAAGGGGCTATAAATCCTATGGCCTCAATGCTTTCCAATGACTTTACACTTGCAATCATCTTGGCATGAGAAGGTTTGGACAAAATAAAATAACTCACAGGTCTCTTGGTTTGATTTAGATTTTTCAAGAAGAGTACAATCAGTTTTTCTCTGTTTTCTCTAAGAATTTAGAAAAATTTAACCCCCCTTAATATGAGAACATTCCTCTTGTATATATACAACTCTCTCTCTCTCTCTCTCCCTCTCTCTCTCTCTCTCACACACCTTTGCCTTCCACCCCCCAAAATGTGAATCTTTAAAAGAATATTCCTCTTTTCGGCACACAATTTGATCTACTACCATTCCTTTGAAGATGTTCTAATGTCGTGATGCCATGTGGAGGAATTACGGATGATATTTTATTGTTTAATTATCTTAGAATGACTGGGATTCCATGTCCCCCTTTGATATCATTTGTTTAATTATTTATTTTTTAGGTAGGTTGAGATAATTTTTAATGATTTTTGAGTGCTTCCAAATGGATTGATTTGATATTTAATCATTCTCGACTTTTGGGAATCCACCTCGAGATACACACAATCATTGTCATATCTTTTTGATATGAATGTTTTTCCATGTATTGTATCATATCAAGCCAACTTCCACGTTTTTGTATGATATTAGTTTGTTTCACACTTATCTCATTCGTGTGAGTATCACAAACAATATCAACGATCAACTCATCATGATTGTGCTTAGCTTAACTGACAAGATTTTTTTTTGTTATAAATTCCCATCACTTCTCTTACAATTTTTCATCCTTTCTTCTAAGTATGAAAAATCTTGGTTGATTTCTCTATCTGAAACATGACGGGAATGACATTAGCATCTAACTTGAAGGAGGTCTCCTTTGAAGATTTGAATAAATTTTTTGACTTGACAGGCCCCGATGAGGCATTTGTGAGGATGTTATTTGATATTGCAGAAGTAGATGATTACAATGGGCCATTGACCACCTAAGTTGTTTGCGTAGCATTGATTTGAAGGATCATTAGAATCAGTCCTGTCTTTTCTGTCTTCCAAATGATGTACTTTCACCTTTTCAGGTAACAACATTACAAAACTCCCGAGATACTGAATGAATTCTGGCTCAAGAGCAAGCCGTTCATGAAAGGTGCAATTGACAACATATTTCCTTTCATTTGCAATGAAGAGTTCACTACGAAGGAGATTCCTTCAAAATCTTATGATATTGGTGAAGGGGTTTGTATAGACACTATGCATACTCTTTTTCACAAGGTGAATGATTTGGAACAATGTGTTTCTTATTTGGAGAGAAGGCCCACATAATCTCCACCTTCTCAACCTTCCGAAGTGTCACCATTTTTTAAGTATAAGTACAAAGGTGAATCCAGCTCCAAACCTCCCACTCATCCAACTCCAAGGACCACTGTACTTGCACTTCCAGCCATGTGAATTGTTCCTACTTATCCCTTGGTCTACAAAGAAAAAGGGAGGAAAGAATTTCCCACAGGTGTCCTGGATATCCTAAATTGGGTCTCTTCTTACTAGAATAAAATGGAATTGATGAGTATATTGGATGGCCCTAGGATGAGTATTGAGGAACTCATGGCTATGGGGATGTCTCGTACCTAGGTAGGGGAAGTTTTGTTTGCACAGATGGCTATTAGGTCATAGGAGTTTGTTCCGAGGAAAAAAAGGCTTTTGGATAAAATGCCTCCTTTCAGTGAGGATTTTGTGGTAGTGGAAGATAATTAGGTATTCTTTTCTCTAGTTTCCTTTTGATGTAGTTCACAAGAATGTATGTAAATTTTTCCATGGGCTAGGGCCCCTATAGAATCCCATTTTCATTTTTCATCAATACATAAAATTCAAACTATTACATTAATCCACATGCTTCATAATAGATTTATAATTCATATAAAGAAACATAAAAGTCTACTGTATTGTATAATATTAGATTCATGCTTGAAATTAACAATTCAAAGTAATGTTTAACTATTATAACACAAAAGTATCAATTATAAAAAGATGAGAGTTGTTAACAAAAATAAGCCTAAGCTTGTTCACTGATAGATATAGCCACATCTTCATCTTCATCACCTTCTTCTTCATCTAGTTATCTTTATCTGTATGCATCATACCTTTGGAAAAATTGTATTAGATCTTATTCATCAGATCCCAAATGATATTTAAATATTAGGTGATGCCTATTTAGTAAATCAATACATTTGGCCATTCTTGTCTTATACTCTCTCAATTTCTTAGTTAGCTTGGGAATCTTGTTTTCCACAAAGACGACTCTTTTGACAAAGCTCATAAGAGAAATGTTCCTCCATGATGTACCTATCAAAATATTAAATCAAGGTATCCAATTCCATATCCCCATAAATAGATTTATGTTTATCAAATACCATTTGTTCTACTATGCTATCTATGGTATCAATACTCTTTCCTATCCATTCCTTCTCAATTTCCAACTTTTCTTTAATGCAACATCTTTGACAAACTGTTACTTTGATTCCATTCCCTCTTGACATGTCAAACATTGACATGTGATTTGTCTTAGGAAGGTGTATTATTTTGACTATTGGAAATCATGTTTGAAATGGATAAATTATTACTGTGCAAGGATTCAATTTGTTGAGATTCTGTTTACTTGAAATTGAAGTCATTCTTCTCTGTGTTTTGAAAGGTTGTGAACCTGTATTGTTGTTTTCATACTTAAATTATGTTAACAAAAAAAACCTTGGATCAATTCCATTGATCCAAGGTATGCTTCATTTCTTCTTTGTTAAATATCTTTGATGAACTGGATTTATGAAATAAAATTTAATGTGGGTCCTTCTTTTGGTACCCTTGAGCAACTTGCTATAAACAATGACCTTGGACCTTCTTGTTAAATACTTTTGTGAGACGCTGAAAAACGTAAAGTGGATTAAAGGCCTATTACGGGACTATTAAGGTGAATACCTTAACCTTAGTTGCAATGTCATATCCTATGTGGATTCTAATCTAAGGTAATTCAGGTCTACCTAATACCTATTACTAAGGTTTATGTCTTAACCTATGTTGACATGTTTTAATTATGGAATTTTGCTAGAATAACCTAAGGTAAATACTATTTACCTAGAATAAGGTTGGATCCTAATCTAATGTCAATCTAACTTAAGATAATACTAAAATAAGGGGGTACCTAAGGGTTGCGAGGAAAATGGTGAGTCAGTGACATTGGTTTCTAAGGCATTAATGTGATTTGATTTTGAATTTATGAACTCTAATCATCCAGTTTTAGTAGAGGCATGGGGAGTAGGGGGAATGCCTAGCTGGCATCATCTCTAAATTCAATAAGGCATGCAAAGTTTGTTTTAGATCTTGCATAGATTTTTGGATGGCGGTGGCATGGAGGAATATAGGTGGGAGAATTGGTTGTCCTTGCATTAATGAACCTCGGTCATGGCAAAGAAACCACCTAGGAAGGAATGCAAGTGGATTTTGGAGAGGTTGTTTGGTCATTTTCTCCTTGGCGATTTTTTCTTTGCATGAATATTTTGGGTTCTTTGAACCAACAATTCTATTTTCAATCCTTCACTATTTTTGGCACCTGTTGAGCTATTTTTGATCCAGTGGAGGTATAAGAGGCATTTAAGTTGTTGATGTCTCTTGGAAAAAAGAAAAGATTGTGTAGGCTTAGCTGGAAATCTTCTGCAACTCAGTAGAAACTCTATCAGGCATGATAGGATCTATCCATTGAGTTATTCTGATTTTTACTAAATGTATTCATTAAAACAACTTTGCTCTTGGAAACAAATGGGTTTTTATTTGTGATGTTTATTTTGCATTTATGCTTGAATTTGCTCACTACATATCCTTCTGATGAGATTCTGTTGTTTGATAAAAGATTTAATCTGGTTTGTTTCTTTGTTGGATAAATGAACGAATCTGGCTTAACCTTGTGTGAACTGGATGTTGTCAACTCTTGTATTTTGTCTTGTTGTGCAAAATGGTTTAAGGGAATGCATTGTTTGATAAAAGGAAATAAGAGTCTGGGTTTTGTTTTCCTTGTTAGGTAAGAATTTATGAAATGTAGTTTTTTCTGTTAATCTTGAGATGATTTCAAACCCTTTTCTTCATCTGTCTGAGCTATGCTTAAGTAGATAGTCTGAATCTAGTTTGGAAGTTGTTCTTGTTGGAGGTTAAGGAAATTGTGTTCAATCTTAGCTAAACTGAGACGTGTTGATTCTTTAACTCAGATGGATGGCTATGGAAGAAGTATATTTTAGTTTGTTCATCCTTGATTGAGATTTGATAAAACATGTTTTAACTCCTGCTTGAACTTATAAGACTTCATTTTCTTTAGTTTTCTCAACTGTATGTTATGAGATGATTATAAAAGACTTACATGGTTTTGGGATTGAATGAATCCCCTTGATACATCTACATGATGGAAGAGTTGGAAGTTATTCTACTGTCATGTTTTAAAAGGTTTCTAAAAATTGATTTATATCCTTTTTTGAGTTGTATGGAGATTTCAAGCTTCTGGAGTTATCTTTTGGTCATCTTGTTGGATTACTAGTTCTTCTATTTGAGTATAATGTTTCAGGAGATGCTATAGGAATGAGGTAGCTATGTTTAACTTTGGGTTATCTCAGTCTTGTTTGCCTAAGTAAATGGGGGATGGAACAGTTTCAATTGATACTCTTTCCTGAGCTTGACTTGAGCACACAACTTGGGGTTAAGTCATTTTTGTTGTTCTTCTCTGTGTTTGAATCTTGGTAGGGTTCTTTTCATCCCTACCTTGTAGACTGTTATTTTATTCTTAAATAGTTGGGAATATGGGATGGTTCGACTGTAAATCTTGTTTATGTTTTTACTGCATTTACCATCAAAGGATGGTTAAGATTTGTATGCGATGACATTTGATGGAAATTGTGGTTGCATAAGGTTTCATTATTTGATGATTTTCTCTCTCTTTATTTGTGGAAAATAAGAAAAAATTATTTTCAGATGATGTTAAAATTGGGAAGGAATTCAGTATGTTGTTGTTGTTTCCCTTCTGTTGCTTTGGACATTACTGTCATGGAAAGGCATTTGACTAACTACTTGTAACTTGTAGCTATTGCACTACTGTAGCAATGTTGTTTGTAGGTTGAGGGAACTATATCTTTGGTTTTCTGACCTTCATGATTTCAGCCGTATATCTCTTTTGTGTATCGAGTGGTTGTTGTGTGTTTTCAATGATTACTAGAGTTGAATGAACTCATGAGCTGATCTGTATCAGTTCTTTTATTAATGAATATTATTCATCTTCTTAAAATGGAATAATGAGATTTTATCTCACCTTTTTCATTGGTGACATCCTTCTCTCTATTATGAGTTAAGGTATTCCATTTTGTTTCTCCTTGAACTCAGAAGGAAGTTGTTAGTTGTTCTCTCTTTGTTCTTAATTGAGGAATGCAATACTATTTTCTTTAATTCTAAAAGAAGTTGTTAGTTGTTCTCTCTCCTTTTTCACTTTTCATCATGTTATTCCTGTTGTAAGAGTAGTATAGTTCGGTTGTATTGGTCTGAATGAAATGATAGAGTGGATAGTGGGAGGATACATATTTATTTTCTTCTCCTTCCCGAATGCTTGAAAAGGATATAATTATTTTGATGTGTGACTACTCTCAGGTGTAAGTAAATGGAATTTTTGCATTACTAATCATGATGAAGCTAAACATAAAACTTAGGCTAGAGTTGGATTTGAATTTGGATGTTGTATCTTACATAGGAAAATCATATTTTAGGATGTCGATGGTTCTTCCTAAACTTGTCATAGAGTTTGAATGTACTCGAACTTATTTATTCTTTGATAAAGTAGGTTAATGATGAGTATTTTGGATCATCGCTTCTTTAAAAATAACTTTATTTTTGTAACTTATCAGAGTTAGCATCTTCTTTGTTATAGATTGAATGAACCATGAAATGAACTATAAATATCTTTAGTAGGAATCTGATAAGTAATTTGGATGGATTATTACTTATTTGATTTAATTCCTTATGAAATCATTGACTGAAGATTTTTTTTTACACCATGATCCTTACTAAATGTTAATGTGATCTTATCACTTGCTCTTCCTTTCATGAATGTTATTTCGTTGAATGTATGTTCTGTAATGTCTTAACTATTTCAAAAAAGCAAAGTTATTTTTATGAAACAATTAGTTGAAAGCACATCGTTTTAATGCTTAGTGCTTATCATGCTCAGTTCAATGAACTAACCCATGCTAGCAATTTTTGTAGATGGACTTTGTAAGTGATAGAGGAAGACAATATCTTTTATGATGTTACTTTTTTACCTAAAGACCGGATCTTTTATGAGAATTATGATTCACCATTGAAATGTATTTGTAAGAAGAGAAGTTGTATTTCTTATTGGGCTTATTAATTTTTTTTGATATGAAAGATGTCTGAAATCATTGGACTTGTAAAAAGAATATTTCACTTTGATGAATGGAAAAAGATTGTGAGATACTTGTACTTGACGAGTCATTCTCCTTGTGCATTCTTTGAAGGAATTTGTAATCTTATCTTTAATTTCTCCTATTCTTGTCTGTATGGAATCCTTTTAGTTTGAATCAAATAAGTTAGATGGAAGGGAATTAGATACTCTATTCCTTTATTGAAATGCAACTTATTGAGTTGGCATGCATAGATGTTCTTTAACTAAGACACTATGGTTTATTAAAAGATGTTAATGAAAGTGAAAATTTATTATGATGTCTTGTATAATGTAGAAGGGTACAAGAACCCTAATTCATAACAAGAAGGAGGAAGGTGAACTTCCTCTCTAACTATAATTCATAAGTATAAAACAAATGAAAGGTAAATATGATCATTTATTAATTAGACTTTATCTCAATGAAGTATAATTTAATGGAACCTATTTTGGAACTTAAACAGGCTAAGAATGAGAGAGTATAATATGTGAATCTTATTATAGTTTGTTGATTCTGTTTTAATTAACTGAATTCTAATGTAGGAAGTTAATGAATAAAAAACAATCATGAAGTTTTTGTAATACATTAACAACTCAATTGTGGATGTCAACCTTTATGGTTAAGGAAATTAGGGTTCACTAGGGTTGGTGTAATTAAATCTTAATTAAGAAATATAATTGATTAATTCACTTCCTACTTGGGTATGTGCATCCAGATGGGGTGATTCAGTTGGATGTTGGCACACACCAACTACAAAACTATACCTTCATGAAGACTAGGATCTTCATGAGGATACAATGTTGCAATTTACATGTTGTAACATCCATCAGAATTAGACGAGGTAGATCTACATAAATTTGGACTTGATCTTAGTTATACTCTAGGTCAAGATAGGAGCATGATCTAGTATAGGGAATAACTCATGATGACTTAGGATAACTAGACACATGCAATCGACTTAGGTCAATTGAGTATGTCTAAGTACCCTTAGTCACCATGAGTGGTTCTCTATACCAAACTATGTTGCTAACCTGGGGTAGGGTTAAACCTTGAACAAGTGGACTGACAGGAGTCAATGAAGACCATTCTAGATAACAGATGAAGTGGGGTGAAAGGATGTATCTGCATTAGACGAGTATGCCATCTAGGAATATAAACATAGACAATATGTGGAAATATTTGGCCAAAGTATCGCAAGCTGTTGGTTGTGTTGTCCTGTGTCACCTAGTTTAAGAAATGGGATTTTAGATGAATATTGGTAACAAATATTTAGATAGGTCTCTTAAATAGAATAATTCAATACCTAGAATAGGGTAAGAGAACCAAGTATACTTAGTATACAATTTCAAGGAGTTAACATGAGAGAGTTAACATAAAATGAGAGATCGGTAGTTCACCGAGTGAGACATTTACAACTACATATGGTTATCTGTTATGAGATTGATTGGCATGGAATGTGTGTTCTAAATTATGATTATTTAGAATAGAGAACATTATATATATATATATATATATATATATATATATATATATATATATATTCCCTTGTTTCTAAAGTCTTAAAATGGGAATGTTACATCTTGGTATCAGAGCTGAAGGTTGTAGCTCTTGGACCTATTGTGTCCATAATCTGATAAAACTTAAATTTTATTGTTAACAGAAAATGGTTAGAACAAGAGGAAATGCTGCAAACAACCCACCACCTGGTGGAGAAGCAACTACTTCCCAAAAACTCGATGAGATCCTTGTTGCCCTGTTGGACACAAGAGATCGTTTGGCTGTACTTGAACAACAAGTAATGGGCAATGAGGAGGAGGAAGAAGATGCTGGTAATAACAATCAGCCACCTCATGTGGACAACACTAATGTGGGAAATTTAGGTGTTGATAACAATAATGTAAACATGCTTGATTAGCCTAGAAAATAAAAAGGCAAGGCTGGTAGCTGAACTCACTAATGATATAAAAAGGATAAGTCCACCTAAGTTTGATGGCACCACCTTAGGAGATGGAGCTGAGAATTGGCTCAGTGAAATGGAGAAGTACTTTGCAATAAGGAACTTCTCAGAGGAAACTAAGGCAATATGGGGAGCATATCAGCTTTCCCATGAAGCATCTTCATGGTGGGACATCCGTAAGGATGAGTTAAACATCGATGAAACAAATACTACTCGGGATCAATTTAAAAGTTATTTTAGGCAAATGATGGCTGCCATAACTTTATTATGATCAGAAAATGACTGAATTTCAAAACTTATCTCAAGGAAAATTAACTGTAACAGAGTACTGGGAGTGGTTTACTAAACTCCTTAAGTATGTACCTCAGTATCAAACTAATGAGAAGTTCAGGATACAAAAATTTATCATGGGGTTAAATCCCATTATAGGGGGTGAGGTGGATGTTCATAGCCCAACCACTATGGAAGGGGTTGTTGAAAAATCCATAAGGCAGGAACATAAATTGAAAGCAATTTCTTCCCATAAGGAGGAAATTAGAAAGAAAATTCCAAACTCTTCATCGTCTCTTACACCTAAGAAGGGACCATGGAAGAAGTTTGGTATGAAAAATAAGTTTGTAACAGATAACAACAAGAAAACAATAGTGAATAAACATGCTGCTAATGTACAAAATAACTTTGTCAAGAACAATAATAACAGACAAAAGTCCTATGGAGGTCAGAATGATAACTCTAAGGCTGGAAATAAATTTGAGCCTAAAAAGGGACCTGTAGGAGGTTGTTACAATTGTGGCAAGGATCATTACGCAAATCAATGTCCTTTGAAAAAGGATGACTGTAATCAGCAACACAAGATACACACTGCAGTAGTTGACAAATAGGCTAAAAAGTAAGTCACACCCATAGAGGTTCCAGGTAAGTTATTTGGCATACATGTAACTATTCTTTTTGATACTGGAGCTACTGAATGTTTTATTTCTACTAAATTAGCATCGAAATTAAAAATAAAGGCTGGAAAAATGGATAAATCATGGGTTTACATTATGGAAATAATGTTGTTCACACAGTTAGTATGTGTATTTTTGGAGCAGTCCTTGACTTTCCTAGTTTTTCCACTGAGGTTGACCTTTATGTTTCTCCTTTAGGGTCTTATGATGTAATCATAAGTGTTAATTGACTAGTTGAGCATAAGGCAAAGGTTGACTGTTTTGAAAAACATATTAGTTGTTTGGATGATCTACAGAAAACAACAGACATTCAGGGTGTAAAACGTGAGATTTCGGTTAGGAAATTGTCAGCTATGCAACTTAAAAAGGCCAAAAACAAAGGTTGCACCTTATATGCAGTAAAAATTTCTGAAACTATTGAAGAAAGTAGTGACTTCATGGAAAGATATCCATTGTTACAAAACTTCAGTGATGTGTTTCCAGAAGAGTTACCAGGTCTTCCACCCAAATGGGAGTTTGAATTCACTATTGAGATCAAACCGGGAACCAAGCCTATTTCCAAGGCACCATATAGGATGACTACTATTGAGTTGATAGAGCTTAAGGCATAGTTACAAGAAATTTTGTCTAAAGGTTTGATTAGACCAAGTGTCTCACCTTGGGGAGCACCGATAATCTTTGTGAAAAAGAAAGATGGGACACTTAGATTGTGTATTGATTATAGGATGTTAAACAAGGAAATAATTAAGAACAGATATCCACTTCCTAGAATTGATGATCTGTTTGATCAGATGCATGGTGCATCAGTTTATTCTAAAATAGATCTTCGATCTGGATATCATCAGTTAAGAATAAAAGATGAAGACATTCATAAAACAACTTTTAGAACAAGGTATGGACATTATGAATTCACAGTCTTACCATTTGGATTAACAAATGCACCTACAACTTTTATGAATTTGATGAATAATATTTTTCAAGAATACTTGAACAAGTTTGTGCTCATATTCTTGGATGATATTCTCATATACTCTAAAAGCATTGAAGAACACCAAGAGCATTTGAAGATAGTTTTGGAAATCTTGAGGAAGAGACGGTTGTATGGTAAGTTGTCTAAATGTTCTTTCTATGACATGAAAGTGCACTATTTGGGTCATGTTATAAGAAAGAATGGAATAGTTGTAGATCCCTCTAAGATTGTAGCTATAACTGAGTGGCCTGCACCAAAGAATGTACATGAAGTTAGAAGCTTCATGGGTCTTGCTGGTTACTATAGGAAGTTTGTTAAAGACTTCTCCAAAGTTGCTGCACCAATAACTTCATTATAGAAAAAGGATAAGAAATTTTCTTGGAATGAAAAATGTGAATTTGCATTTAAGACTTTGAAGGATCAATTAACTTCAGCACCTATTTTGGTTGTACCTGATCCTAATGGAGACTTTACTGTTGTAACGGATGCATCCAGGGAAGGTATTGGAGGTATCTTGTTACAAAAGGATCATGTCATAGCTTATGAAAGTAGAAAACTCAAGTTACATGAGCTGAATTATGCTCCACATGATCTAGAGCTTGCTGCCATTATTCATGCACTTCAGGTATGGAGGCATTATCTTCTTGGTAGACCTTTTGAACTAAAAACTGATCATCTTGGGTTGAAGTATATTTTTACTCAGCCAAATCTGAATGCAAGACAGTGAAGATGGTTAGAATTTCTATCTCAATATGATTTTGACATAAGTTATATTAAAGGAAAATAAAATAGAGTAGCAGATGCTCTAAGTCGTAGGAAGCACATTTATGCTCTTATAACGTTGAGAACTCAGTTTAAAGATGAGGTAAAAAGTGTTATGGAATATGATTCTTATTTTCAGCAAGTAAAGATAACACTTGCTGCAGATCCAAATGATGTGAGATATAAAAGTTTTCACTTTGACAATGAAGGAATCTTGCGGTTTGAAAACAAGGTATACATACCTTTGTTAAATGATTTAAGAAAGAAATTATTAGTTGAATTTCACAATTCACCTTTTTTTGGACACCCTGGCATTACAAAGATGCTTGCTGATATAAAACAACAATATTTCTGGAAAGGGATGAAAAATGATGTGATTGAGTTTGTGACACACTGTTTAGAATGTCAATGTGTTAAAGCTGAGCATATGCATCCAACTAGTTTATTGTATCCTCACAACATACCACAATATAAATGGCAAGTGATAAGCATGGATTTTGTACAAGGGTTGCCTATGTCAAGAAATAAACATGATGTTATTCTTGTGGTTGTTGATAAACTAACAAAGGTAGCTCATTTTATTGTTGGTAATCTTAAGGATGATTCACCTGTTTTAGCAAAAATATTTGTGCATGAGATTTTCAGATTACATGGAATACCTGAGTTGATCATATCGGATAGAGATCCAAGAATAATGTCAAGATTTTGGCAAAAACTTAATGCAACTCTAAGAACTAAGCTGAATTTCAGTTCTGCATATCATCCAGAAACAGATGGACAGACTGAAAGAGTTAATCAAGTTTTAGAGGATATGCTATGAATGTATTGCATGGATCAGTAGTATAAATGGGAAGAGTACCTTCCATTAGTTGAGTTCATGTATAATAACACATATCATGCCTCTCTGAAGATGGCACCTTTTGAAGCATTATACAGAAGGAAATGCAGAACCCCTGTTAGTTGGGACAACATTGAGGATAGAGAGGTAATTGGACCTGAAATCCTTACGGAAATGGAACAACAAGTTAAAATGATTCGTGAATGCTTGAAAGAAGCTGTAGATAGGCAAAAGAGTTATGCAGACTTAAAGCGGGTTGATAAGAAATTTGAACTTGGTGAGAAAGTCTTTTTGTGGGTAAAACCAAAAAGAGTTCTATAACTTTTGGCAAGGCTGTCAAGTTATCACCTCATTATGTGGGACCCTTTGAAATTGTTGAAGTAATCAACCCTACAACTTATCGTTTAGCTTTACCTCCTACTTTATCATGAATGCATGATGTTTTCCATATTTTTCTGCTTAAGAAATATGTTTTAGATTTATCACATGTGTTAAATTGGAATTCCTTACAGGTCCAAGACCCAGGAATAATCGTGGTTAAACCCATTCGAGTGCTAGAAACTCACCAGTTGCACTTAAGAAATCATGAAATAAGCCAATGTAAGGTCAAGTGGGATCAGTTTAACGAAGAGAGTGCAACCTGGGAAAATCTTGAAGATATGAAAACTACTTTTTCATATTTGTTTGAATAGAATTGATTATGTTGACTGATAAAGTTTTAATATTTTATTCTTGATATGTCAATAAATCTGCCAGTCTTGGGAAGACATTACATTATTTAAAATGGACAACTACTTTAATGTTGATTATGGAATTTCAAAATCTAGTTTTTTTTAACATATGAATGGAAGTATAATAATTCGATTTGTCCTTGATGCAAATTGTTTGACTAAGCTAATCATCGGGATGATGATTATTTTTAGGAGGGAAGTATGTAACATCTTTGACAAACTGTTACTTTGATTCCATTTCCTCTTGACATTGCAAATGTTGACATGTGATTTGTCTTAGGAAGGTGTATTCTTTTGACTGTTGGAAATCATGTTTGCAATGGATAAATTATTACTGTGCAAGGATTCAATTTGCTGAGATTTTGTTTACTTGAAATTGAAGTCATTCTTCTCTGTGTTCTGAAAGGGTTGTGAACCTATTTTGTTGTTTTCATACTTATCTTATGTTAACAAAAAACCTTGGATCAATTCCATTGATCCAAGGTATGCTTCATTCTTCTTAATTGATCATCTTGGTAACCTGATATTTATGAAAGAAAAGGGTAGTGTGGCCAAATCTTGTTTTGTTATAAAATTAAGAGACCTAGCTCCAAGTTTCTTTGCTTTGCATCTTGTTGTAAACAATGAGCTTGGACCTTCTTGTTTAATAATTTTTATGAGACGTTGAAAAGCACGTAAGTGGATTAAGGGCCTATTATGGGACTATTAAGGTGAATACCTTAACCTTAGTTACAATGTCATATCCTATGTGGATTCTAATCTAAGGTAATTCAGGTCTACCTAATACCTATTACTAAGGTTTATGTCTTAACCTATGTTGGCATGTTTTAATTATGGAAAAGTGTTAGAATAACCTAAGGTAAATACTATTTACCTAGACTAAGGTTGGATCCTAATCTAATGTCAATCTAACCTAAGCTAATACTAAGCTAAGGGGGTACCTAAGGGTTGCATGGAAAATGGTGAGTCGGTGGCATCAGTTTCTAAGGCATTAATGTGATTTGATTTTGAATTTATTGAACTCTGATCAGCCAGTTTTGGTGGAGGCATGGGGAGTAAGGGGGATGCCTAGCTGACATCATCGCTAAAGATAGAATGCATGCAAAGTTTGTTTTGGAATTCACCATTTTTGGATGGTGGTGGCGTGGAGAAATAGGCAAGAGAGTTGGTTGTCCTTGCATTAATGAACCTCGGTCATGGTGAAGAAACCACCTAGGAAGGAATGCAAGTGGATTTTGGAGAGGTTGTTTGGTCATTTGCACTTGGAGATTTTTGCTCTGCATGAAGATTTTGGGTTCTTCAAACCAGTAGTTCTATTTTCAATCCTTGCTATTTTTGGCACCTGTTGAGCTATTTTTGATCCAGTTGGAGGTATAAGAGGATTAGGAAGTATGGAATTGTTGACGTCGCTTGGAAAAAGGAAAATATTGTGGAGGCTCAGCTGGAAATATTCTACAAATCAATAGAACTCTATCATGAATGATAAGCTCTATCCATTAAGTTGTTCTACTTTTTACTAAATGTCTTCATTAAAACAACTTTGCTCTTGGAAACAAATTGTTTTTTAGTTGTGATGTTTATTTACATTTATGCTTATTCTTCTCATTGTATCCTTCTGATGAGATTCACTGTTTGATAAAATATTTAATCTGGGTTGTTTCTTTGTTGGATAAATGGTGAATCATGGCTTAACCTTGTGTGAACTAGTTGTTGTCGACTCTTGTATTTTTTCTTGGTTGTGCAAACGGTTTAAGGGAATGCACTGTTTGATAAAAATAAATAAGACTTGGGATTTTTTCCTTGTTAGGTGAAGTTATGAAATGTAGTGTATTTTTGTTAAGCTTGAGTTGCTTTGAACCCTTTTCTTCATTTCTCGAGTTATGCTTAAGTAGATAGTCGGATTCTAGTTTGGAATTCATTCTTGTTGGAGGTTAAGGAAATCATGTTCAATCTTAGCTAAATTGGGGATGTGTTGATTCTTTAACTCAGTTGGATGGTTAACTACTAAAGAAGTGTATTTCAGTTTGTTCATCCTTGCTTGAGATTTGTTTAAAAAACATGTTTTAACTCCTGCTTGAACTTATAAGACTTCATTTTCTTTAGTTTTCTCAACTTGTATGTTATGGAGATGATTATAAATGACTTACATGGTTTTGGGATCTGAATGAATCCCCTTAATACATCTTCTTAATGTAGAGAATAGGAATTTATTCTACTGTCATGTTTTAAAAGGTTTCTCAAATTTGGTTTATACCCTTTTTTTTGTTGTATGGAGATTTCGAGCTTTTGGAGTTATCTTTCGGTCATCTTGTTGGATTACTAGTTCTTCTGAATTTGAGTATAATGTTTAGGAGATGATATAGGAATGAGGTAGCTATGTTTAAAATTTGGGTTAGCTTGTCTTCTTGTCTGCCTAAGTAAATAGTTGGAATGGTTTCAGATTGCTACTCTTTCTGAGCTCGACTTGAGCATTCCGACTTGGGGATAAGTCATTTTTGTTGTTCTTCTCTATGGAAAAATCTTGGTAGGGTTCTTTTTGTCCCTACCCTGTAGATTGAACCTTTTGTTCTTACATACTTGGTGATATGGGATGGCTTGACTGTAAATCTTGTTTACATTTTTCTACATTTACCATCAAAGGATGGTTAAGCTTTGTATGTAATGACATTTGAAAGGAAATTGTGGTCGCATAAGGTTTCATTATTTGATGATACTTTCTCTCTCTTTGTTTGGGAAAATAAGAAAAAATTCTTGGGATGATGTTAAAATTGGGAAGGAAAGTATGTTGTTGTTGTTTCCATTTTGTTGCTTTGGACATTGTTGTCTAAAGGAGATTTGACTAACTACTTGTAACCTGTAGCTATTGCACTACTGTAGCAATGTTGTTTTTAGGTTGAGGGAACTATATCTTGGTTTTCTGACCTTGCATGATTTCAGTCATGTATATCTCTTTTCTGTATCGAGTGGTTGTTGTGTGTTTTTCAATGATAGACTAGAGTTGAATGAACTCATGAGTCATGATCTGCATCGGTTCCTTTTATTATAAATATTATTCATCTTCTAAGATGGAATAATGAGATTTTATCTCACCTTAATCATTGACATCCTTCTCTCTTTTATGAGTTAAGGTATTCCATTATGTTTCTCTGAACTCAGAGGGAAGTTTTAGTTTTCTCTTTCTTCTTTTGAGGTGCAATATTGTTTTCCTTTCCTAGTTGTTAGTTGTTCTCTCTTATTTCATTTATTCATCTTGTAAGAGTAGTATAGTTTGAACTGTATTGGTCTAAATGAAATGGCAGAGTGGATAGTGGGAGGATACATCTTTATTTTCTTCTCCTTCCCAAATGCTTGATAAGGATATAATATTTTGATGTGTGACTACTTCTCAGGTATAAGTAAATTGAAATTTTACATTACTAATCATGATGAAGCTAAACATATAACTTAGGCTAGAGTTGGCTTTGAATTTGGATGTTGTATCTTAAATAGGAAACTCCTATTTTAGGATGTTGATGGTTCTTCCTAAAATTTTCATAGAGTTTGAATGTACTTGGCCTTAGTTATTCTTTGATAAAGTATGTTAATGATGAGTATTTTGGATCATTATTTCTTTAAAAATAAATCTATTTTTGTAACTTATCAGAGTTAGCATCTTCTTTGTTATAGATTGAATGAACCATGAAATTAACTATAAATATATTTAGTAGGAATGTGATAAGTAATTTGGATGGATTGTGTACTTATTTGATTTAATTCCTTATGAAATCATTGACTGAAGATTGTTTTTTATATCATGATCCTTAATAATGTTAATGTGATCTTTTCACTTGTTCTTCCTTTCATGAATGTTATTTTATTGAATGTATCTTTCTGTAATGTTTTAACTATTTCATAAAAGCAAAGTTCTTTTTATGAAACAGTTAGTTGAAAGCACATCATTTTAATGCTTAGTGCTTATCATGCTCAGTTCAATGAACTGACCCATGCTAGCAATTTTTGTAGATGGAATTCGTAAGTGATAAAGGAAGACAATAAATTTTATGATGTTATTTTTACTTAAAGACTAGATCTTTTATGAAGAAATATGATTCATTATTGAAATGTATTTTAAAGAGGAAAAGTTGTATTTATTAATTGGGCTTGATGTTGTTTGACATGAAAGATGTCTGAAATGCATTGGACTTGTAAAAAGTGTATTTCACTTTGATGAATGGAAAAAGATTGTGAGATACTTGTACTTGATGAGTCATTTCCTTGTGCATTCTGTGAAGGAATTTGTAATCTTATCTTTAATTTCTCCTATTCTTGTCTGTGTGGAATCCTTTTAGTTTGAATCAAATAAGTTAGATGGAAGGGAATTAGATACTCTATTCCTTTATTGAAATGCAACTTACTGAGTTGGCATGCATATATATTCTTTAACTAAGACACTATGGTTTATTAAAAGATGTTAATAAAAGTGAAATTTTATTATGATGTCTTGTAAAATGTAGAAGGGTACAAGAACCCTAATTCATAACAAGAAGGAGGAAGGTGAACTTCCTCTCTAACTATAATTTCATAAGTATAAAACAAATGAAAGGTAAATATGATCATTTATTAATTAGACTTCATCTCAATGAAGTATAATTTAATGGAACATGTTTTGGAACTTAAACAGGCTAAGAATGATAGGGTATAATATGTGAATCTTATTATAGTTTGTTGATTCTGTTTTAATTAACTGAATTCTAAAGTAGGAAGTTAATGAATAAAAAACAATCATGAAGTTTCTGTAATACATTAACAATGCAATTGTGGATGTTAACCTTATGGGATAAGGAAATTAGGGTTTAGTAGGTTACTGTAATTAAATCTTAATTAAGAGATATAAATGAGTAATTCACTTCCTGCTTGGGTATGTGCATCTAGATGGGGTGATTCAGTTGGATGTTGGCACACACCAACTACAGAATTGTACCTTTATAAAGAATAGGATCTTCATGAGGATACAATGTTGTAGTTGACATGTTGCAACACCCATCAGAATTAGACCAACTAGATCTACATAAATTTTGGACTTGATCTTAGTTATACTCTAGGTCAGGATAGGAGCATGATCTAGTATAAGGAATAACTCATGACGACTTAGGATAACTAGACACACATAATTGACTTAGGTCAATTGAGTATGTCTAAGTACCCTTAGTCACCACGAGTGGTTCTCTATACCAAACTATGTTGCTAACCTGGGTTAGGGCTAAACCTTGATCAAGTGGACTAATAGGAGTTAGTGAAGACCTTTCTAGATAACAGATGAAGTGGGGTGAAGGAAATATTTCGTTAGACGAGTATGTCGTCTAGGAATATAAACATAGATAGTATGTGGAAATATTTGGCCAAAGTATCGTAAGCTGCTGGTTGCGTTGTCCTATGTCACCTAGTTTAAGAAACAAAATTTTAGATGAATATTGGTAACATTTATTCAGATAGGTCTCTTAAACAGAATTCTTCAATACCTAGAATAGGGTAAGAGAACCAAGTATAATTAGTATACAATACCTTAAGTTAACATGAGAGATCGGTTAAACTGAGTCATGAAATGAGAGATCGGTAGTTCACCAAGACATTTACAGCTGCATATGGTTATCGTTATGAGATTGATTGGCATGGAATGTGTGTTCTAAATTATGATTATTTAGAACACATGATTTGTAACTTCTACCCTGATTTTGGCTAGATCTTCCATTACATATTGACTCCCTTTCTCTTTAGGTGGCACTATCCCCTCCCTTTCTTCCAAATCTTCATCAAATTGGTTTATTGCATCAAGTTTTGGAAATATCCCCTCCCAATAATACAATTCTCTTTCACACTGTTCATTGATTTCATTAATGTCACCAAGTGTTTTGGTCAATTCTGCATACTTTTTTATTATCTTCTCAAAATCTTTCTACCTTTCTGAGACAACTCCTCCACCCGTTTATCCATTACTTCAGCTAGCTTACCATCCTTTTCTACTTTGTCCAACATTTCAAGGGTAACAATAGTGGTAACTTCTTGATTTCCTTTTGCATGCCCTAGTAATATTTGCAAGTATGGATTCAATGTTTTTGTCTTCTCTTTCAACTGTTTTTTTGATATTTTATCTTCATCAACCTTTTATAGTAGGCCTTCAAATACCACTGTGATTTCTTTCTTCAATGATTCCATGGTAAGACTTCCCAATTGGATGTGATTGATATCATAATCACTTACTTTAATATCATCCTTCAATTTTCCTTGGTGAGGAGTTCAAATTTACAAGGTCCTTAATTCATGCTGGTCTATATGTGTATTAGTAAGAATATTTGATTTCTGTAAATATTTTTTGGGTTTTGTAAATGCAATGTTGGTGATATCTACAAATTCCTTTTGAATAAATTCCTTCTGCCTTTCTTGAATAAGTCCTCATAACCATCTCGTCATAGGGGCATTCCCATTCTTTTCCTCTTATGGTTTGAGGTGCGGGGTCTTCCAATACACCACTAATTATTTTAATGTTTCTTCCACTCTCACCATTTTCCATTCACTTTCCAAAGTTACTATCTTTGACTTCCCTTTTCCTTAGTTCTGAATCTGAGAATGAGTGATATATTCTGACCCCTTCCCAATCACTGATTTTTTATCTTGACCTTTACTCTTTGTAGAAACAACAGGTTTATTTAATGCTTCCTTAGGATTTTCAGAAGGAATAGAAATTGTACTTGTATCTAAGTTCTCTGTTGAAATAGCTATCACATTTGTAACCTCCTTTGGAATATATTTATCTAGAATTGGATCTTTTAATGGCTCCTTTTATTTTGAAATTTCTTCACCCTAAGTATCTGGTTGTTTAGTGGATAAGTTTTGTTGGAGCTGCTCTTCAACCACCTTATGCTTTTTCGGCTAATATTCAAGGTTTTATTCCTAATTCTTACCTGTACATTCTTCAGGATTGACCTCAGTAGGTTGTCTTACATCTTTTGAAATATCAGTCACAATTTATTTCATGACACTTGTCCCTTGAGAAACCTCACCCTCCTTGACTACCTCTTAATCCTTTGGTGGTTGGTCCTCAGTATAGACAACACTTATTATAGGTGTTTCATTCAAAATTTACTTGAGTTATTATTTCAACATCCATAATAGAGGATGAGCCTTCAATTTTAATACTTTTAGGTTGAACCCCCAATCTTGCACTTTATGTTTGATCAAGATATTAAATATGTATTTCTTGTTTATGAACATTTACACCCTCAACTGTATAAGTTTCAATTTTCACATCATCCATTTCAAGTTCAGGAGTCTCCTCGAGTAATTCCAAATCAATTCCCTCAGTAGACTTTTTGTATTGTTTCTCAAATTGTTCAACCAATGGTTTGTTTTGCATTTGTTCTTTCACAACATCATCTAATTAAATAGACACACGAGCACTACTAACTAGTCCATGAATAGTTTCAGTGGGGGATAAAGATGAAATTACACTCGATGGTGGTATAACTGGAGTGGAGTGAATACTTTCATGAGTTTGAAATGGAATTTCTTGGTGAGCCAATGAAGTAACCACCCTCTTTTGAGCTTCAATTAGAACAGGAGGATCAATCACCTCAGGCTTTCTATGTAAATGATTTTTCAATACATGTCCACTTTTCTTCATTGGAATACCAATGTCCCTTACCAAAGGTAGTATTATCTTAGTTTTCTTCTTATCTCTCTCAAAGTATTTGAGGTCTGGTGCCTCTCTTTCTTTGGAAGTTTGTGATTTGGATTAAAGATCAACACCTACTAAGGATCCCCTCATCATCTAAGTTCTAGTACTAGATGATCCTGGTAATACCTTTGAGGGAATTTTTTGTGTAGTCAAGCCTTTCCCCTTTTCTTGGATTGGCATTGCTTCAATGATGGGGGCATCTTGCATAGCCTTCAAAAGTATTCCCTTAGTATTTTGGATCAAGAGAGTTTTTGAAGTTCTAGTCTTACTTGTTGCTGATGTCCACTCATCAATAATATCAATAGTAGGATTATTACTAGGTAACTAAGGAGTTTATTTGTTCAAAGGATCTATCGTGTTTGCTCCTTCCTTCAGTGGAGGGAGATCTTCCTCCAAAAATTTCAGTTCTCGAAAATCTTTTAATACCTTTGTATTTTGTAGAGATAAGTCCAGACCCTTTCGAGTCAACCAAGTCAATGTTCTCCTTATTACATTGGAAATTCTTATATCAGGGTCATCTAATTATGTCTCTTTCCAATATATAGAGCTAATTGATTTTGAATCAATATTTTGGTCATGGTAATATTGCCCCACCGCATCTTTATCATCTATAATTCCTCGGGGAACTAAAGAAATATTAAAATAAATAATTTTCCTTAAGGTCATTCTGGAATAGTCCCTTAATCTAAATTCTTCTTCATCTATACAATTTATCCAATAATCCTCAAAATTAGCCTCATGCTCTCCTATATTAACAACCCAATGAATGCCATATTTTAGTCTTGGTGTGAAATTATCCATTTGAAATATCTCCATTTATTCTTCCATCAATCTGGCATTTACTATGGTTTGGCATGAATATCTACCAATTTGGAGAGAGAATTTGATGTTTCTTTTGTGCCTTTTTTGCAATCTTTTTGTGTATAGGGGCCAACTATCTTGAAATTTCCATTAAATCCCACTTGTCATTCACATATCTGGGTAACTTACAAGGCTTTCCTTCAAATCCTCTTACTCTAAAATATGTGAAGAATCTGTATTATATAAAAATGCAACCATACTCTAGAATTTTTGCCCTAGCATTAACAGATAATCTATATTGTTCCTATTCTGGTTTAAAAAGGCACGTTACAGGGGAAATGAATTCATCATTTACTAACCTGAAATTTCCTTTCCATATGTCCAATCTCAATTGTGGATAGACATCATACACCCTATGATTTTCAAAATTTTCTTGTAGTGGGAGATCAGGAAATGATTTGAAACATGCAATGTTATAGATGAGATAGGACATCATATATAATTTAATGTCAACTGGTTCACCTATCCTAATCTTTGTAGCTATAGTCATAAGCTAAGATTGAATGGATGTTGATATAAATCTTTCCCAACAAAAATTTCGTAGTTCCTCCAGGATAACCATTATACAAGGGCACATCCACTCTTGAAAATTATGAGCTCCTTCTAACAATGCCATTATGCTTAGTAGCACAATGAGGTCCTCAACTTCCTCAAAAAACATGGCCCTAGTAAATTTCTTGGGGATTCTCTTAAAAATGGCCTTTTATCTTTCAACAATAGGGCATTTAACATTCCTACATATTCATCATGCCTCACATCATAATCAGTCTCTTCTGATTCAATTGTAGTAATTATTAGTTGGACCAATATTGGTAGCCCTTATATTGCCCTAAAATCTTCCGGTGTTAAATTCATCACCCTTTCTCCACTTCTATCGAATACTTGTTTCATCTCTTGGTCATAATTCTTAACACATAACCATACGAGCTCACAAGAGTGTATGGATGGTGGGAAAATAGATGCTAGGGAAATGTGACTAGCATTAATAGCTGTCATCCATATGATTTTATTCAAAGTATTCAGCCTCCTCTAGAAATCATCCAGATCAACATTTAACAATTTTGTGTCCATGAATTTTTCTAAATCAATGGAAATATTAGAGCTTACATGGAAAGTTGACCCTAGAGATCTCATCTTGTGAATTTTTATCTTTCGTTTTAATTCTAATTTGAGTATTGAGAATCAATAAGGAAAAGCAAGTACTCACTCGTTTCCCTACGAACTCTATGAAATTCTAGGACTCCATTCTCGTACTTCTGAGTTCCTTAGCTCAATTCAACCAATTTTTAGTCAAATTTTCTTCACTCCTTTGTGATTTAGCACTGCTAGGGAATCAAACTCTCTCACATGCAAGGGTAACAACTTGAAATGTTTGAATAATTCTTAAAAATCTGCCTCGATTCATGAAAAAATGCATTAATGGTAGTAACCATAAATTCATCACATCTCAAATGTCCTACTTGCTTCCTTCGTTTGAATGTGGACCGTCAACGTGACTTAAATTTGATGTTTTACGAGACCAAGGAGTCTTTTTGCATTTTTTCATTGCCTTTCAAAAAAGTGCAATTTTGTATATTTGACCTAAAAATTCTGCCTCTTGACTTTTACTGAGGAGATGACAAATGTGTCAATATTAAGAGTGACAGAGTCACAAGATTCATTTGCATTTTTTTTTGTTTTTTTGACTGGGTGTAAAACTACAAAGTTGACCTAAGCATCCACCTATTGAACTTGCATAAAGTACTGACACATGTCCTCTGTCAGGATTCAAAGGTAAATTTAGACTTTGCATTATATCGGACCTTTGACGTAAAATTACACCGATAATCCAGTTTCCCACTCTAATTATATCTAAACACATTTTCTTTTTTCTAAGTGGGATTTTCTTTGTACTTTGTATTTGTAACTCTAACATTCCTTGGAATATTCGGTCAGGTTTTAGAGTTTTGTTTGCACTATGTAGCCAATAAGCAATTTGTGTAATTGTGAAAACATAACCCATCATAGTGCCACCAATTATATCGCACCATGTATCTTTGGGTATCGGATAACAAAGTTCAATTTGCACTAGGTATCATAGGGACTACACACAGGATGAATTTATGAGGATAATCAAGATCATTTGGCAATGTTTTCATGGATATTTCATAAAAACATAATGGTTACAATCTCCTCGACTGAAAAAAGAGGATTTACACTGGATTCATGACTCAAATATGATATTTTCTTGTATTCAACAAGAGTTCATTCTTCAAGCATACATGTTTTTAGTTCTGACAAACCAGTTATCAAAAATTTTGAAGTCACACTCAGGAAAAAAGGGCTAGATTAAAATGAGCACTAACACCTTACAAGCTACATAGTTGGTTGAGGTTCTTGGGAGGAGGCATATCTGTGATATTTTTGACCTTTTTTGGGTCCACTTCAATTCCTCTCCATGAAACAATGAATCCTATAAACTTCCCCAAAAGCATACCAAAGAAAAATTTCTATGGATTGATCCTAACCTTGTAATCTCTGAGACATTGAAAGATATGTCACAGTATCTATGGATTATCTGATCCAGTCTTGGAATTACCTAAGATTTCATCAACATATTATTCCATTATATCATGTAGCATGTGATGGAAGATGACATTCATGGCCCTTTGATAAGTTGCACCTGCATTCTTGAGTCTGAAGGGCATGAATTGATAATAGAATGTCCCTCATGGGGTAGTAAAAGTAGTCTTATGTTGATCCTCTTCTATAATCTTAATTTTATTATAACCTAAAAATCCATCCATAAGAGATAGCATTTCATAGCCTGCAGTTGAATCAATAATCATGTCGATGTTAGGAAGAGGAAAATCATATTTTGGACACACTTTATTAATGTATCCTAAATCTATACAAATCCTCATACCAATGGGTTTCTTTTGCACAGACACTATGTTGGATATCCATTCTAAGTATTTAATAGGTCTAATGAACTCTACTTCCAATAATTTTTCTATCTCCTCCTTGACAAACAAGGCCACACAAGGATGTATTTTCCATAATTTTTCTTGATTGGCTTGGAAAATTCATGCACAATGAAGTTATGCACAAATAGAGAAGGATAAAATATAGGCATGTTAACATATGACCAATTGAAGACGTGATAATTCATCAAGAAGCATGAAAAAAGTCTTATGTTCTTGTGTTGAGAGGGAAGCTCCCAACTTAACTATTTTGGGCTCATCTTCGGTGCCAATATTTACATCAATGGTATTGTCCACCAATAATTTGGATCCATCTTCCATACACGTAGGATCAAGGGGAGGTTGAGATCTTATTCTAATGGCGTCTTAATGAGATTTTCATGCTTAGAGAGGTCAAATTTTGTATCCATTTTAAATTTTTTAGTTTACATGTCTGATAGCGCCTCAAAGAGGTGCTCACTATGAGACTTGGATTTTTTAATTTTTCTAAGGCTTCTTGAAGTTATTTTTCCCTCAGTCTCTTTCTAATTTTGATGACTTCAGAACTTAGCCTCCTCCCCAAAGTACGTGTATGTGTCAAGATCAATAGAGAAGCCTTTATTATGATCGTCAATAGGGATATCATCTTGCACACCCATAAATTATCGAATTGATTCATCATTCTAGAAGAAGTCAATTGGCACATGTTGTTGTTAGTTCCAATTCACAAGCAATGGGTGAATGAGGTCTACTATGGGAATGGTAGGGGATACAGTGAAGATAGATGTATTAGGAAACAAGTTAGTAAAGGAAAGGTATTCATAGTGGCTACAGTGGGAATATGTTTCACTATCATAATAGAAAGAACTATTGTCAAGCTCAGAAGTAGCTTCAAATTCTAGAGGATGGGACCCATACAATTGAGTTTCGATGCCATATTTTTCCATTTCTTGATGCGGTGTTGGAATAGGTTCCAACATGCCTTGTTCATTGACACCACATCCTTATCCTTGATAGCACATAGCGTACATCATTTTATTAGGGATGGCATACTTGGGATCTTGATAACAAGAGGCCATTACATCATCAGGAGAGTGGGATATGGAAGTATCCAACATCTTCTCATCTCCTAAAAGGAAAGAAGGAAGAAAAGTGTCAATGTTGCTATGTTCTTGAGACTGTTGAGGCTAATAGCTAGGCCTACCACATGTTTTTTGTGATAAAGGTAGATTAGAGATAAGGAGGTCCTATTAGAGGTTGTATTCTCCATATCCAGTAGGGAGGACCTTAATGTCCCATGTAGCAAATGGGGAAACAAATGTGGAAGCACCACCTTTCTACAGGCACAATGTATCAGGATCAATGTAGGAGGCAAGATTCTAGGATCAAACTTGTATAACTATCTCATTAGAAGGAAACTCATATATGGTGGGGAAATAACTAGATAATGCTCTGGAATATGCAAAGAGTAATGGGTCCCCAAGTATGGTAAGTGTGCGTCCTTCATGATGTAATTTTATACATTGATGGCAAGTAGAAAGCATGACCTACAATGAATGAATCCATGGGATATTGAGGAGTATATTGTAGGGTTCTAATTCCAAGACATGGAATTGGGTATCGTTAATATTAGGCCCAACTTCTATAGGAAAATTTATACTACTAGCTGATTATCACTCCACATTATCATAGGCCTTAATGGTAATAATATTAGGCTCAACTTTTATATCAATACATCCTAGCTTTCTGATTAGTTTCAAGATATAGATATTCAAACTATATCCATTGTCCACAAGCACTCTCTTAATATTTTTCTGAGTCACGATCACCTCCATATACAAGGGGATGTTGTGGGTATGATCATCCCTTAGAATATCATGTTAACTGAAGGTAATGTGTTCGGATGGAGCAACCATCAAATCTTCGAAGCACATAGGATCGATGTCCATAGAGACTCCTGACCCAGGAATGGTTTTGTAGAGGATGTCCTTATGAAAGTAGGATATGTTAAGAAGATACAGGATGGAAATATTGGCGGTAGCCTTATCTAGCTATTCAAGGATATCATAGTGACTATATGGATTAGGAAAAGAAGGTTTTGGTATAATAAGATGAGCATGACGTGTTGCTACAACAAAATTTTCTATATTAATTTTAATAGTTTTCACTTTCTCAGCAATAGGGTGAACACAACCAATAAGAGAATCAAAAGGATTAGTTGTTTCACCAACAATGTAATTAGCATTTTTATTCTGGGATGATTGGCCTTGATTTGAATTTTTATCCCCTTGTTTATGTTTAAGAAATGGTTCTTGGTTTATCCCCAAATTTTTTATATAATTTTTAATAGGTCTAGGTGAATCTATTTCAACATCCCCACTGTCTATAAGGTCTTGAATGAAGTGTTTCAACTTCAAACATTTTTCTGTGATATGAACCTTAACACAATGAAATTCACAATACTCGTGGTATTTGTACCAGGTTAGCTTTACTACATCATCAAAAAAATGCGTAGTAGTTGGGAACCTAACCATGTTCACTGCATCTAATTGTTTTAAGATCGATTACAAAGATTCCAAAAGGGGAGTGAACACTTGATGTTTTATTTCTAGTGCAACCAGTCCTTTGGATAGTTTTAAAAGAACATTGTTCTAGACATCTTGCACATGTTTGGAATCCTTGATTCCATCACCCACAAAATTCTTTTTTTTATTAAAGAATTTAGTTTTTTCATTATCTTTGGAGTCATGGTGATCTCTTTAAAAGTTATTTAAAGTCCCTTTAACTAATAAATATTTCTCAACTGGGATTCCATTTTCTATGACCTCCTCAAATGTGCTCACACAATGCATTTGCAAGTGGAAAGATATTTCAGGGTGAAAGTTGGGCACAAAGATACTAACCAGCTATTTCTTAGAGATAGAGAAAGGGAAGTGACTATCTAACCCTCACCACCATTGGAGGAAACCAACAAAGTTTTCATCTTTTCACTATTTAGCGTTACACAAATTTAACATGGTAATATCACTTTCCATATTGAATGAAAAGTGGCACAAAAATTTTTCTGCCAACTAGACGAATGTAATAATAATACCTTTACGAATGTGAACAAACCACTCAAGAGCTTGTCTTGCAATACTTCTTGGAAAAAATTGAATGAGATAGTTATCATTGTACGTAACTTCTTAGGAAGCCATGCAAAAGTCCTTAAGGTGATTGTGTGGATTACCTTTACCCCTATATTTATCAAATTTAGGGCAGTCAAAGTGAGGAGGAAAGGGTGTGCAAAGTATTTCCAAATCAAAAAGATAGGGACACAACTCTTCGATTTGGTAATTTTAAATTTGTCCTACATTTTTCTTTCTTGTAGGCTTGCAAGGGAATTCTTCATAGATTTTCACTCATGATAAAAAATTTGGCCATGTGAAGGGGAGGCCAAAATATATACGTGGTTTGAATTTGATGTTTCACCTCTATGGTTTTCTGTGTGAAGGTCATTATATGTAACCTTAAGTTTCTCCTGATCCATAGCTCTACCTGTGTCCTTGTGGACATGAGAGGCTAGATGTTCCATTTGATAACCAAGGGCTTGGATTTGATGTTGTATAATAGCCTCATTGTTATGGGGTTGATCTTGATTTTCATGTGGAGGAGGTTATTGATAATATTCCTTCTCTCTCCTAGCTTATCTATTTATCTAAAGGGGTGGTTGTTGATAGCCACCATTGTTTCAAGGAGGTACTTCCTTATTGTTTTTTCCTTTCCTGGAAGTAGAAGCATGTCTAGGGTTTAATATTTCATCAACAATGGGATTGGTATGTTTTAATTCTTCCTCTCCATGGATCATGTTCATAAGAAGAGTATGGTCAAATTCAGGTGGTAGTATAGCTCCTAATTCCACTACTCCTGCGAGAACTTTGTCTCGATTTTGAAAGAGGAAATTGTCTATACGAGATGGGTTAAAATCATATTTGTCCTGAGGATAATTGGCCTCGTCATCACTATGGTCTATCATGGTTTCCTCTTCACGTAAGGTCTAAGTTTATGTTGAAAAAATTATTAGATCTCATTCTTCTATGTCCCATTCTAGTAATAGGAGGCATAGGAAATGTTTTTCTAAGTTCTAACGAATGTGTATAAGTATCACAAAGAATCTAGATAAAATCTAGAAACATGACACCCGTAAATAATCACAAAGAATGTTGAAAAAAATATCCTAAAGAATGCACTAAATAATGTACTAAGGGGATAAAGAATATATGACTGAATGATGCTAATAAAATAATATCTCAAGGAAATAATATCTAGCAAAATCCCAAAAAAAAGATCAACCATGACAGAGCTTACTCCCTATGTCTAATAATCTATCTCAAAGATTGTTCCAACAAGA
This sequence comes from Taxus chinensis, assembly GCA_019776745.2. NCBI lineage: Eukaryota > Viridiplantae > Streptophyta > Pinopsida > Cupressales > Taxaceae > Taxus > Taxus chinensis. The sequence goes on from CM034156.1 coordinate 12,053,814, forward strand.
TAACAACACAATTTCATTTTAAAAAAAAGTTTTGGGATAGATAAAATTTAAATACTGAAAGAGGGTTGAGGTGATTTGACCAACACAACAATGTAAAGTATGCACTCTATACTCAATTTAACAATTCTAAGTTTTGGAAATTGATGTTATAAATGTGGGCAATGTAACAATACTACTTAGATACTTTTAATCAAGTTTTTGGGAAAAAACAAGATGTGAGTATCAAAATAGGATTGAAACAATGCAAACATCATAATGAAAACACCTTATAAGACTTAGGGATATGTTTGAATAAAAAACTAGGTCCAAGTATATCAATGAATCAACATAATGCAAGCAGTGTAACAAGACAATCAAGGCACTTATATCAAGTTTGGGAAAACAAGATGTAAGTATCACAAATGTATTTCTATAACACAAGAAGTGTAAATATGTAAAGGGTAAATAAAGGTAGGAACACCTAAATATAATGAGATATCTTGATATGGGTATCAAGACAAGGTTTTACCAAAACATGAAGACGTACCGACACACTTTAAACACTTATATCCCTGCCGCAACATGGAAATGTAAGTGAGATAAAAAAGTGATGGACATGATTGTTTTTTAGAAAACACTACATATTTTCCTCTTTTGGTAAAAAAAACCAACAAGAGAGAAAGGGAGGTAGAAAAGGTAGTGATGAAAAATTCTTAGCCTAACTTGAGCAATGTTTTTCCTTGTTTGATAACAAGATAGAAACTAAGACAAAGTTATACTTTGTAAGTTTCATGATGCATGTCACACAACAAAAACTTCAATGAACTCTCCCCTTATTCGAATAAAAAGGTTTTGACTCCAAAGAAGTTCTTTATTTGTGAAATCTCTTTAGAACATGATTTATAAGGTTAAGTTGACTCCAATGCCAGATGTTTTCCTAGGATTTTATTCTCAACACTCGCCAATACTTTTCTAAGAGAGGTACACTTTTCTAGAATAAATACTAGACAAAGGACCATTAACCATGATCAAATTAATGATAGAGGCCTCATACAAGCAATTTGAAGCATTCCTAATATGTTGGTTTTCTAGTTTAGTAGGTAGTGGGACACTTCCTATTTTATCCACCAATTCCCTCAAGGTGTGGAATACTTTGGGGTTCTTGTGGTAATCCTCATAATGCATTTTATGGCTTATTCCAAGATACTTCCCAAAATTCAAAGTGGACGGGTTTTAAACTGTAGACACCTAAATTCCACTTTTGTAATCTTATTACTAAAATCACACTAATCACTCTCATTCTTACCATTTCTGTTACAATTAGTGATTTCTACTAATTATCTAAATTTTCTTACCATTTTATTTAATTAACAATGTTTTGTTTATTATCTAGCCTCTTTCACATTTAGGATGCCAATTTATGACACACTGTAAGTCAAAATCCTCTTCCGAACAAACAATTAGAGATTATTAGCTAATTACCCTTGGTTTAGTCAATAAACCCTATTATTGGCTCAAACCCCTCTTCCAACCATTCAAAATCACCCCATTTCCCTCCAAGACATCTCAGAAGGCTTTAAAATCTTATCCCATCATCTTAATTGACCCTTAGTGGTTGATTAATGCTCCTCACATCCTAATCACTTATTAATTCACTAATTATGATTAGAAAACCTTAATCTACTTTGTGATTTTAGTCCCACATGCACCAAGATGCAAGTTTTCCCCAAATAGAAAACTATAAAAATACTAAGCACATACCATTCAAATTTACACCATGCTTTGAATTGCATATCATATAAGAAATATGATTAAGAGCCTTACTTCCTCCTTGGATTATCCTGCTCAATCTTTGCCTCCGATCTTCATGTTCATTAGTAGAGGGATATCTAACATGGCCTTGTAGCCATTGTTAGAGAGATCCTCTCACTATTTGTGAATTAGCAATGAACCATAATTTGATTGTGCTTAGATCTATTTAGGTCTATGTTAGTTAGCAACTCATACTAAGTAGGCAAGCTTTAGCTAAGATTGATTGATATCATGTTACTTATTTTAAGTGTTCCAATAAGCTTTAATCATTGATGTTACTATTGTTAATTCCTAGCTTTATTAATAGACTATGTGATGTTAGTCTATTTATTTAGCTTTTCTAGATATTTTAGTAGCTATCATTTGGCATGCCTGGTGGGAGATTTTCCCATTGTATTCATTCAATTTGAAGTTTTCTAGATTAGTTCTAATATTTTTTAGAGTAAATTTAAAGTTTTGTAGATTAATTTATAATTTTGATAGTTGTTTGAACTATATTGGTAGTAGATGTTTTATTTTAATGTTCTTTTCAGGATCTAAGGAGGTACAGTGTTGTCAAAATTGCATTAGAAAGTAAAATATTTGAGCTTTATCAGATTTTTATCGTCAAAACTCATGTTTTGACCACCTACTGGAAGGTACACACTCACTTCTTCAGGGCCATGCTCACATTGAAATGGGAACACTCATGTCTTCAAGGCCATGCTCACGCTTCACTGGACACACCTATGTTCCATTTAAAATTTTCCCTCTGTGTGTTGGCCAAGCTAGTGCTTCGAAGTGCATGCCCATGCCTCTCTAGATGTGCTGTCGTTAATCAACTGTGCATTGTTGACAGAGGTGCACTGGTGATGTTAAGGCCATGTTGTTGTGGTTTGAGGTGTGTTGTTGTTGTCAGGGCCACGCTACTGTGCTAAGGGGCACGCTGATGTTCTAAGGTAAATTTGGCTCAACTTTTAAAATTTCAATTGTTGTTTCTTTATGCTCATGTTATTTTTATAGGGTTTTTAGCTTCTGTTATTGTAAGTTTTCTAATTGAGAGCATGTTTTCTAACATATTTACTTAGGGCTTGATGAATTAATTTCATTTTCATTTTTTGTACGAGTTTGGGATAGGGTTGTGTATGCTCTTCTCTTGCACCTTGTGTGATCTTGAGAATCAAAATCAGCTCTAAACCTTCTTTTGCTAACATTAGAGTAAGCTGAAAACTTCATTATTCATTTTTTTTCTTAAGGGAATGAACTTTTCATATGGAATTTATATGATCCTTTGATTTAAGAGCTTTCATTTGATAAACAACCAAAGATAAGCTTGTGTATGCTCTTCTCTTGCACCTTGTGTGATCTTGAGAACCAAAAACAACATTTAATCCTCTTTTTATGATATCGTAGATCTTTTTGGATAACTACTAACTATTTTTGTGAAGGACCTAACACTTACCAAAGAAAGGAGAACTCTCTTCAAACCAAATTCTAACATACATGTGTGTTGTAGGTTTCCAAAGGTGGTCCAAACCAAATTTCTTGTTCCAAAAGATAAGAAAACACACCACTTTACAAAACATTATATATAGAGGTTTCGGTTAAGAGCTACGGCTCGCCCACTTTAACCTAGGATAAAATCCCTTTGGTATAAGCCTTCATATAATGAGAGGGATGCTCTTCAGAACCCCAAAGTAGTTCACGTAAGAGGGAAACTTGTGAACGAAATGGTAAAGTGTTTCACTACCCAATTGATTAATATGCATTGGTAAGATTAGAGTCAAATTTATCTCAATTGAGACCCCAGTGAAAATAAAACTGAATGCATTTATTGCTCATTATATTGAAAGGAGTAAAGTAAAGCCAAGATACTCCAAGAATAGTTAATGTGAATTTTTTGGAAAACCAGGCTTGCAAAGGTAATTTTTGACACCTAGAGAGAGAACCACTAGGAATCTTGTGGTTTGGAGCCAATTTGACTTAGACATCAAGTTCTTTGAGATCTCACAAAGTGAAAAAAAATTTGTAGTAAAAAAATTGTTATTTGAACAAGGCAAGAGTCCATTTAAGTTGAAACTACATGTTATTCATCATGAGACCTATGACATGCTACTTTGTCCTAGTTTTTCACTTGTCCTAAGACAAGGAAAAACTCTGCTAAAGTTACACTTAGTTTGTTTCATCACCACTTGGTTTACACCTTTGTTTTCTTGTTGCCCATTTGGGACAAAATAAGAAGAACATACACAAATACCGCTAGAAATAACTGTGTCCACCATTTTTGTAGTCTACTTTCATGACTAGGTTGCAATGCCAGAATACACGTGTTGAAAGTGTGAATGGTATGTCTTCATGTTCTAGTAGGACCTTTGTCTCACACCCATATTGAGACTAATTATAATTGTAGTTAGGTGATATAAAAATTGAATTCCTTTGAGTTGTTACATTGCCCACATTATAACCATACAATTGTGATACTTACGTCTTGTTTTCATTGTGAAACTTGGTTTAAGTCTCTACATTGTATTGTTACGTTGCTTGCACACATATTAACTTCTTGATATACTTAGGCTTATTTTTTATACTAACATTTCCTTGAGTTTTTGTGAGTGTTGAGGTTACATTGTTGACATCACAATAACATAATTTTGACACTAAATTATTGCTTTCTCACAAAGATTGATTAATGTGTCCAAATAGTGTTGTTACGCTGCTCACTCTTGTAACTTCCATTTTCAAAGAATTATACTTTATTGGTGTCTAAAACTAGTTTTATTATACCTTGTTGGAGGATCACATCAAAATTTCTTAGCATTTAGGTATTTTTTATTTTAAACTTGAGCTAAGTGGTGATATTGTGTTGTTACTATTTGTTTTGAACCTATCTTGGAAAAATGTAGGGAGTAAACTATTGATGTGATTATATTTGATTCTTGTACTTCATCGTATTATCCTAGATACTTCTTGTCATATATTAAGCTAGTCTATGTATTATTTATTCTTTGATATCTTTGGGTTCATATTGAACTATGGATTCATGATCATTTGATGGTTCACATTCTTTGTGATGACTTGACATCGTTACGCTGCGGAAATTTACCTAGGGTCTATTTTAGATAAACCTTAGTGAAACATTTTGTATTTTTCCTCCTACTACAAGAATGGGTTATCAAAAACTAGGGGCAAGTCCCTTTGGAAATGACATGTTAAACCCACTTATAGAAGATAACATCATGGTTGATCATAATGGTGGTGAGGAGAATTCTCCTCGAGTGAATTTTGAGTTGAATCCCACCCACTTTGATGATTATATATATATATATATATATATATATATATATATATATATATATATATATATATATAACATGAGTACCTAATGCGTTTCGTAGAGCTCGAAGAGATATTACTCTCTATGGTTTAACCTTCTTGCATTTCCTATGTGGTTCGTGGAGAAGACTAAGTATACCATCCTCATCACAATATTAATGACATATAAAACCTAGTTCATGCCTCTACTTCTGGACGATAGAATGATGAGGAGATACCTTTTGAAAATGGTGGAGACTATCATATACCTACTATTAGAGTCCATTGTGAGGACTATGAAGAGCATGCTCATCATGAGCAACCTGCTCTGTATGAAAATAGTTAAGAAGTACCCATTCAGGAGGTAACTTTAGAGAAACAAGTGCAAACTCTCACTCACCAATTGGCAATTTTGGATTCACATGTAAACAAGGAACAATTGAAACATTTGAAACAATTCATACCGAAAGCTAAACCTAAGGCTTCATACCATGAGTTCCAGATAAATAATCCTCGCCGAAAGGCACATAAAGAGCCTTATGAGGATTTGTATACATAAAATAAAGGTGGGGATGTAACTAGATTTAATCATTTGTATAGGTGCATGCCACCCACACAAGAACAACTCTTTAATTAGGAGTGGTCAACCATGAAAAATGCCCTTATAGCTTTTCAAGAAGGAAAAACAAGAAATAACAAAAAGTACTAATTTGAAGAGTTATACCCATATCCCTTTGATAGATCCATGTTACAGGTACATTTCCCGTGTCATTTTAATTTTCCAAAGTATAAAAAATACAAGGGAAAAGGTGACCCCAGAGACCATATTAAATATTTTTATATGGCGTGTCAAGAGGTTGCATATAGCGATAATTATCTCATTCACCTCTTCCCATGAAGTTTGGGAGGTCAAGCTTTAGAATGGTTTTTACACATCCCTAAGGGATATATATCTACATGGACATAACTAGATGAACACTTTTGTCACTGCTCATTAAATATAGAGAATGATGTCACCATGTTATATTTTTGTAATGAAAAAATACAGAATAACGATAACTTTGCTAGTTTCTTACAACAATGGTGAGGGCTAGCTAGCCACTTACCTTGTTTGATACCATTTAAACAACTAATAAGTATATTTGTACCCAACCTCCACCCTGAAATTAAATTCCACTTGCAAATGCATTGTGGTAACACGTTTGAGGAGGTGATCGAAAAGGGTAGTCACATAGAGAAAGCGTTGTTAGCTAGAGGGACCTTAAAATCTCTTGCGTGTGACCATGATCATAATGATTCTAAACCTAGTGACAAGATAAAGTTTGTTCCTAATAAGAACAAAAAAATCATAGGCGATGGAATAGTAGACTCTAAAAGAGTACATGGAATTCAAAACCATGTGCCCTTGAAACTTGTAAAGGGAAATCCACCTATAGAGTATAAATGTCGTAACTTCACCCCTCTATAAAATTCTATTTCATCAATATTAAAATAGTTAGAGTTGGTTAATATGGTTAGATATCCTGAAACTACACCTTATGGGGATGATGTACCTAAGCCATCATGGTTTAGGGAAAACAAATATTGTGTATTATACCGCATCAAAGGTCATAAGAATGATAAGTGTTTAAAATTAAAGCACCATATTCAATATTTAATCGACAGTGGTGATGTGGAAATGGATTCCACCACCCCAACCAAATATCACAACATAAACATGGGGATCTTCAAATAACCTTTCCCAAAGCACACCAAAGGAAAGGAAAATACAGATCAGGGATAGTCATCTCAAACTAAAAGTACTAATTACGTTTCAAAGACAGACCATTTTGATGCCCTAATAGGTTGTGTCATTCTAGTTGTTGAGCATATCAACACGATCAAGATTTAATCAAGGGAGTGCACCGTGGTAACGCGATGAGCTCACCTTATTATTTTAGAACCTCCTCCCCCTAATCCTCAAGACATTCATTATGACGTGTTAGAAAAATTAGAGAAAACCACAACTAAGATTTCAATCTTAGATCTTCTTAAAATTTCTAACATTAATAAAGACATTGTTCATAAGACACTACAAGGATCAGGAGTATCCATTGATATCAACCCAACACACTTATAAGCAATAATAGCCAATATTTCTCCTATGGAACATATAACCTCTAGTCCAATGGAAATCCCAAAATAAAATTCCTCCTATAACTTACCCTTACATATTGATGTCATAATTAAACTTAAGAAGGTAAAAAGAGTGATTGTCGATGGCAGACCAGGTTTAAATATTTGTACTTTAAAGCTAGTTCGACAACTAGGGTGTACTGAAGCTGATTTAGAAACAAAGGTCATCACCATAAAGGCATATGAAAATGAAGAACATGGTGATCAGCCTGATATGATCGACTTTATCACTAGAAGTCGGCCCTATAAATCAAGATACAAAGTTCCATGTCTTGGAATTGGGACTCCCTTACAACATATTGCTCAAACACCCATGGATTCATGCCATGCAAGTTGTAACCTCAATGTATCATCAGTGATTAAATTTGCATCATGAAGGGTAGACCCTCACTATTCAAGGAGATACCCAACCATTTTCTCATTGCAGAGCATTATCAGGCTATTTTCCCACCATCTACGAGTGTCCTTCTACAAATATAGTTGTTCCATTTTAGTTGAAGGCCCTCACTTCATGAGTGGATCTAGATACCTTATATCAAAATGATAACAATGCTTCTACATTAGAGACTCCTTTCACTGTGTGGGAGATGATGGTTATAGAAAGTGACTATGGAGAATATGATCTTCATCAAGCCCAACTAGTCCATAAAATTCCCTTATCTGCCAAAGTGCATGGTAGGCCATGTTACAAGTTTCAAAGATCTTGGGAGAATTTTCCTTTCGATGATTTTACTCCTAGTGGATTATTAGAAGATGAAAGAACACTCAAAGATATTATATTTCATCCTGAAGATGATGAAATGTCTCTATGTTATCAATCACCTAGGTATATTACCCCCAATCGAATGATGCTTACTATGGGATACAAAGGACGTGGCTATGGATGCAACGAACAAGGTATACTGGAAGCTCTTATAATACCTCATCATAAAGTAGGTAAGAATTGTATTGGTGTCATGCTGTATGAGTCTCACCCCACATAGGTTAAGGATACCTCTTCTAAATGTGAAGATAGTCCATCTAGATGTGAAAGAGAAACATATTCCCGATGTAGTCTTTACGAATACCTTGCTTCCACGAACGTATTTTCTGATGTGGTTATCCTAGCCATAACCCCCAATATATCTCCTACAACTTAGACATTAAAACATATTTACCCATCAATCATGAATTGGGAGCAACAACTACATGTGCCCATCGAAGTATTTTAGAAATACGAGGCTATTGGTGAGTTCCTTGGCATTTGTGACAATATTCCAATAAATGACCACAAAATAGGATTCTCTATTCATCTCAATGCATGCACGTAATTTTGGGAGGAGGCATAATTGTGCTGTAATTTAAACAAAAGAGTAAGCAAGGGAAAAAATCCTCCAGAAAATCCTTGAAAAAATATCAATTCTAATTCCTATAGTGAAAACATCTTTGAGGAACTTGTGGACAAATAAATAGAAAAATAAACAGACAAGATAATTGACCCACGAGAAGAAAAAAATCTCTTTGAGTCACCTTTGGTAGAGGAGGATCTTAATCTTCCCCCCAATCCTACGTGCATGGAAGACGAGTCCAAGATGCTAATGGAAGAGACAATATATGCTAATATTGGCAAGGAGGAATTACCCAGAATAGTTAAGTTAGGAGCTTCACTCCTAGCTAAAGAATAGAAAAAATTTATAGTGCTTTTGAGAGAATTTGCAGATATCTTTTCTTGGTCTTACACAAACATGCCAGGACTTGATCTCACTTTAGTGGCACACAATATTATTTTCAACCTAGATTTCAAACCCATAAAACAAAGCTCCGAAAGATACATCCTTGCATCACCTGGTTAGTCACAATAGAGCTAGAAAGATGATTGTAAGTAGGATTCATCAGGCCTATTGACTATTCAGGCTGGATTTAAAATGTAGTCCCAGTGCAGAAGAAACCTGGTGGTATTCGAGTTCACACTGCTTCTTGAGATATTCATAAAGCTTGTCTTAAGGATGCCTTCCCTCTTCCTGACATTGACATGATTGTCTATTCAACAATGGGATATTAGATGCTATCACTCATAGATGAATTTTTAGGATATAACTAGATAAAAATTATTGAAGAAGACCAACATAAGAAAAATTTTACCACCCCATGGGGGACATTCTGTTATCAAGTCATGCCCTTCATCTTTAAGAATGCAGGTTCGACCTATCAACAGGAAATGACTGTAATCTTTCATGATTTGATTAGTGACATCATGGAAGATTATGTAGATGACATATTGGAAAAATCTAGGACTCAGGAAGATCATCTAGAGATCTTGTGACACATATTTTATGCATCTAAAGGGACTATAATGTCTACCTAAATCTGAAGAAATGTGTCTTTGGCGTGTTATCTAGAAAACTATTAGGATTCATTGTTCACGGAGAGGAATAGAAACATATCCAAAAAAAGGTAACTACTATAACAAAAATGCCTCCTTTGATGAATATTAGACAACTGTAAAGTTTGCAAGGAAAGATCCAAGTAATTAGAAGGTTCATCCCTCAGCTTGCAGATACGTGTCACACTTTCACGCATCTTCTCAAGAAAGATGTCAGCTTTCACTAGGGACCATAATAGTAACAAGAATTTGTGTTTCTCAAAGCACATTTTGTAAAACCCCCCATTCTAATGCTACCTATGATAGGTGAACCATTATTACTCAACATTTCTAGCACCCAGTTTACAATTGGGGAACTGTTGGCCTAGTATGATAAAGAGTAGAAAGAAAAGGTTGTGTATTACTTAAGCCAAATGTTGATAGTTTATGAGATCAAATGCTAACAGATAGAAAAGGATTTCTTGGTTATAGTTTTTTCCTTTCAAAAAATATGCCATTATCTGTTAAATAACAAGGTCAAGCTTATTTCAAAGGTTGGTCCATTAAAGTACTTGTTATCAAAGCCCGCACTCACAAGAAAGATGGTTGATTGGATAATCTTACTCAACAAGTTTGACATTGAGTATGTACACCAGAAATCAGTGAAAGGACATGTTTTAGCATATCAACTAGCTGAAGCCCCGTGACCAGGTACTAAACCTTTGATTCTAGAATTCCCAGATGCATCCAAAATGTACCTCAAGGAATCTATTATATGTCAACTATAAGTTGATGACTCCTTTACCTTTCATGGTTTAGGTGTTCGAGTTGTGTTGATCACTCCTTTAGGAGATTTGATCCCTTAGGCATTCTGAATTAGGTTCCCATGTACTAATAATATAATAGAATATGAAGCCCTTATTCCATGGATGAAGCTGGCTATTAAGTAGGATATAAGAAAATTGAATGTAATTGGTGACTCCATGTTGATTATAAAATAGGTGACAGATGAGTATAAAGTTAAAGATGAGAAAATTAATCCATACAAGAGAATGGTTGATTCTTTGAAGGAGTTCTTTAAGTAGATTACATTTCAAAAAATACCAAGAGCACAAAATAGAGCAACAAATTCTATGGCCATAGTGGGGTCCATGTTGAGTATCCCACTTGGGAACAATGATATGCCATTCTTCATTGGGAATCTTCGAACACTAGCATATGACATGCCAAATTCTTGTTTAGTATGCGAAGTTTTTCATCCCTTTTCTCCGTGGTTTAGTGACATATTTAATTACCTTCATGATGGAACCTTTCCCACCAATATTTCCCATACCAATAAATGAAACTTCATTTAGCATATAGCCAGCTATACCCTACTTGAGGTAACAGTCTTCTATCGAGGCTATGATGGGAATCTATTACATTGTCTCAATTCAGATGAATTGATCCTAGCAATCAAGGAGGTGAGCGAAGGGTCTACAGGGATTATACGAATGGGATTGTTCTAGCAAAGAAGATACTCAAAGTAGGGTGTTATTGGCCTACCATGGAAAATTATTACTGTAAATATGTAAATAAATGCTTTAATTTTCAGAATTATGACAATTTGATACACGTGATAACGAAATCATTACATCCTATCACGACACCCTGGCCGTTGTTGACCTAAAACCCTAATAGAATTGTAAGGCTTATGAAATTCAACCTTAGTTAAGGATGTACTCAGGAAATATACCACATCTAGTTTAAGAACAAAAACACAAAGGAAAGCATACAATAAATTTCATCCAAACTCCAGTCTTTATTTATTTATCAATAATAATTACACCATTCTCAAGTACATGCATAATATCTCATTCTATTTTATCTATCTAAACTCTCATACAAAGTATCTTAAAATGGCTTTGAAAAATATATTTATTGTGATGCGCCCTTATACAAAAGGTCAGTTACAATAATTATACAAAACTCAATACACTCCAAAAGTCACTTCCTTTGACTCGTGCCTCTGTCAGCTTCTGTCATGTACTGGTTTGATTTGTCTTCATTCTACGGCTTGATGTCAACTTCCGCGGTTCTTTCCAATGTTATAAAAAAAATTCCAGTCTCTTGTGGCTTCCTTCATATCTCGTGGCTTTACCTAGCTTATCACATATTTCTTAGCTATGCACGACTTCTTCATTTATCCCGTAGATTCCCTTTTCCCTTCATGCTTGGCTCTATCTCTTTGTGGCTATCTCCAGACTTTGGTGGCTTTACTTTTATGTTCACAGTTTATCCAAAACTTAATGAAGAACCTATCAACATCATCCCCCTGATAAAACTTTGTCTCATCCTCGAGAAAACAAAAAATCAAGAACCATGTTCTTTTATCCAAAATGTTTCTATAAAATATCTTATGTAGGCGTCTACCACCAAAACTTAGACCTCTTGTGTAAGGAAGGATTCCCTCACTCAACTCGACTAGATAGATTTATGGGACGTCAACTATTCAAGGAATCAACCTACCCAGAAACTTAGATGTTTGGCTTAAGGAAGAGTTCCTTCACTCGACTCATCCGACAAGGTTTGAGGGATGCTTTGGCCTTTAAGCCTTTATGACATACTTTTGGCATATATTTCATAATATGAGGAGTAATATTATTTTCCTAAATATACTAAGAAGCTAAATGATTGTTCACCTGATCCGTCCACTCTTGAAGTTGTGTATTTTCTTGAATTAGTGGAACTATGTCTGATGGTGCGGGATGTGCATGCACCTTATTCCATCTAGTCCATGCAAGTGTAGTTTCTTATTGCATTCTTATCAAGTCTTTGTCCAAGGTACCGTTGCATTCTTGCATATCATATATTTTATCTATCCATGCCCTCTGTTGGTTTTGGTATATTTTGGTGAGTTCCACCAATTTCCTCCATTGAGTTCCATCTATATCTTTAGAAATATCATACTTTGTGGAAGCCTTGTGTATCTCTTGCTCTAAATTTTCGATTTCCACGTTATCTTCTACAGTCATTCTCAGCCATCCAATGGCTTATGTATAATATACGATGGAATTTTTCAACTCTGTTTCTAGCTTAGTCACAGTGGTTTTCCATTCTCTTATTCTCTTTTGATTCTCCACTTTGTGAGGTTTAATAATTTATAGTTTGTGCTCTTCAATTGAATTATTTGTAGATTATGTCCTTTTTTGCTTCCAAATCTATGCGGTGCTCTCTTAAGATTTCACTTACCATGTTTTTTGTGGTCACCTCTATTAATAGACTAGGATTGTTCTTGATCTATGGCTTATTGGTTTTGATGGCGGAGAGTATCTTTTGCATGGATTCTTTGATCTTGACACACCTTTGTATCCAATCCTATGTAGCACTTTGTTATAGTAATTGGCTACAAGTAGACTTTTTTAATGGAGTTAGCTTCTTTAAGTGAACCTTGTAACCCTCAGTGGTTTTTTCAATGACTCCTCATTGCAATTGGATTGACTATTCCTATTTTCTCTTCTGTAGAACTTGCTTGATTTTTGCTAATGAATCTCTAGGTGTTTGTGCAGTCGCTATACTGGTGGGGGAGGATGTTTGTAAGATCTAATTTTCTTGTCTTTTTTTCTCCTCCTTTTGTTCTTATTCTTTTTTTTGTTTCTTTTCTCTTTCTTATTTCTCCTTCTTAGTTGATTCTTTATCCTTTTTGTTTTTTTCTTCCTTTTGAATTCTTGCCTCGTCTTTTTTGGATTTATTCTCCCTATCCGTTCTATCTTCTTCTTCTTTATTTTTCTATTCTTCCACCATCCTTTCTTTTTATTTTCTTTTTTTTTCTAAGGCTTCTTCTTGCCCCTTTTTCTCCTATTCTTTATTATGTTTTCCTGATGCCTCTTCGATTTCCTTCTTCTTTGATTCCTCTTATTCCTTCCTTTTATTTTCTATCTCCTCTTTCTTATGCCTTTCTGTTGCTTCCAATTCTGTTTTCTATTTTTGTTCCTCAACTACCATCTTAGCTTTTTCTATTTCTTCATGCTTTGCTTCTTCTTATTTTTTTGCTTGTATTTTATTTTGTTTAGCCACTTTTGTGGCTTCTATTTTTCCTCTTCTTTTCTTCTTCTAATGCTTTCTCTGTAGGTTTTGATGTTTTATTTTATTTTCCATTTCCTTTCTTATTTTGATCAATAATCCAATAATTTCTTCAACCTATTTGAACCTATGTTGTCCCATGGAAGTTTTTTCCTCTTACCCTTTAATTTTGATTTTTCTTGTTGAAGATCCTTCAACTGACTTGTCTCCTCTGCTTGTATTTGTTCTTGTATCTCCTTTATTAATTCATCTGGGAGTAACCTCATGATATATTCAAGTATGAAGCCAAATTTTTCTAAATAGTAGACTATTGCTTCAACTATTGCCATTTGTTCTCTTCCTGTGCTGGCATCGTGTTATTGTGCTAGCTAAGAAATTCCTCGTGGAGATAGACATTTTTGATAATATATATATGTTATTTTTTAAAAATGTGTCTTTACCCATGTCTCGGTCTCTTATGAAATATATAATATTTCTTGTTCTTTTGGATGTATTGGTGATGGAGTGTATTCTTCTTCCTCTTCTGACCTTGAGATTTCTTCTATATCTTCAAATTCTTCTTCTTCTTTTTCTATGTTTTTCGCGACTTGTTTTAGATTCCCTTTTTTATAAGGATTTCTGGATTTTAGTAATGGGTCTTACAATAGCAAGGGATTTTTTTCTTATTTATGTCTTGGGTACTCCTCCACTTGTTTATGGTTTTCCAGCTTGTGTTGAATGTTTTTCCTATATTTTTCAAAAGTTTCTTCAATAACTTCATCAAAGTTAGGGAGGGTAGGTTTGTGAGGATCCATAGGGTATGATTGCAGTGCTGGTATGGATGTGGCTACTAATTTATTGGAAGCTTCATAGGGAAATGATGATACTTGGCTAGTACACGGAACTAGTGGTTTGATAAAGGTATAATCAATATCTACAATAAACATGACCTACTGTTCATATTTTGCCACCACTTGTTATGATATTAATGATTTATTTGAAACTATCCCTCTAATTTTATCTATCCATTTAATGAGTGAGGTTATTTGGGTGACTGCATCCATTTTTTTCATATGTTCCCATATTTGCTCTGCTACAGGGGTATCCAACTTCCAATTGACTAGTTCTTCTTTCTAGAGGAGTATTCTTGTGAAATACATTACCAAGCATAGTAGTATTGAACCGTAACAAAATGTGTGTTTTCCTTATTTAATTCTCCTTACATTCTCATGCATTTTTTTTTCTAGTAATTCTGCTAAGCTTTATCTAGAATGGGTTGTAACCATATCTAATGAAATTTGGGCACTCACCCCATGGGCGCTATTCTCCCTATTAGTATGATAAATTTTGAGAAAAATAGATTTGGTAGCATACCTCAAAGTAGGGTTTGAAATATTAGAGATTTGGATGCCTTGTTTGCATGTCATGACGCCCATCACTCTCGCCGTATCCTTCATTGGGAACTTTTTCTTGGTTGATGCAGAACGTCATGTCGCCCATAGCCCAGTATCCATAGCCATTACTTCCATGTTGATTTGGTATGGTTGATCTAAATAAATCATCTGATTATGTGGATGACTATGGAGAAATTTAATTTTGGTGTCTGCCCTAGGGAAGTATAAAATACTTCTCTATGCATCTAGTTTTAATTCCCTGTAGCCATTATTTTACCCTTAATACTTCTTTCTAACCCCAAGTGCATCGGCCTATCACCCAGTATACGTTGAGTGCTCACCCGAGGCACACGTGGGTTCTGAGCCCCTCTTTTATGTGAGCTTTACAAGAGAGTTCCACCATTAATGGAGAATTATTTACATAAATAGAAGTACATGCATCTACTCAAAAAGGCAGAAGATATAACTAATAGATCTACACATCAATGCATCATAAAAGCTAAATAAACATTGTATTAAGCACATGGAATAAGATATGAGTCATGACAAGATAAATAACATGAGGGTTTACACCCATAAATGAGATGTAAAAAATATATCCTTTAATATTAATTTTAAAGAGTTTCTAGTAGCCATACTACATTCAAAACGGTCATCTTAGACTATATACATCAAATGATAAAGATCCAAACCTTGCAGACCTATATGATCAGGGATCATAACTATGCCTTCCCATTATAGCCCTTGTTACAGACTCCAGTACCCATACATATTCTTGATGACATCCCTTACAACCCTCTAGGACTAATTAATCTAAACCCTAGAACCATGAGCTCCAAACCCTTAGCATTTCCTAACATTTCTGTAGCACCTTGTTACCTTTCTTCGCTTCATTTACCCTCTCAAGTGTCTCATGTATATCTATATATTTGTTCCTATCCCAAGAAATTATTTAAATAGGATCAACGTCCACTACCATGACTTCTCTCATGATCATATTACATACCAAGTGTCAATGTGGTCCTCCATTGGCGAATGCTTATCCTCTTTGCAAAACATTCCACTAATTGTAATGATGACTCTGGGAATATTCCCTACATGGAATATCCTTTTCTTTGCCTCCAAGGTTTCAGGCTGGCACCTTATCCACTTATCACACCTAGTCAGGTCCTCACATGTTTCCTCAAGTGACTCCATGATACCAAATATGATTAACTCCTTTAAACCCTTGTTCTGCCACCCTTACGCGCCCTGGTTTCACTTAAACCCTTAAACCATTTTTCCTGCATGCTTTTCCCTAAGCGCCCTTCTATTTACTGATCCTACATGCACATGCATTTTGGTACTCAGCTAATAGTTAGGGTACAACATAACTCCACACTACGCATGTTCTCTATCCTCAGGAACATTCTTCTTCTTCAAAAAATAAAGAATAGTGGAATTACAATAAATAAAGAATGGAAGAATGAAAGAATATGCTACTGTTGCATGAGGAGTGGGAATTACTTCTTTACGAATGCCTCAATCATCTCATAGAAATCCACTTCTCCCGATGCCTATTGAAGTAGGTCACCCACCAATGCACTTACTTCATCAAAACTTAGTTCACCACTCTTATATTTTAGCATATCTACAATTCCTTCCAACTGCTTGCTAAGATCACCTAGGGCATCCATACTGCGAGTGACTTGGGGGTATAGTTCCTTTAGCCTATTCTTAATTGAACCCCACAAGGATTCGGTTACTTCCAACTTCTTCTCAACTTCAGCCAGGATATTTATGTGCTCTGCCCTATTCCCTTTGTGCTTCTCTTAAAATTCTTTAAGATCTTCCTCGTGTGTAGAAACCAATACACTTGCTAACTTGTCTCTTTTTGCACAGTTGTCATACATGGATTTTCCCATCTGTGTGGTAGTATTTATTGTGGTAAGGAGCTCAGAGTACCAACTCACTGTCTCCCCAATATTCATCTTTTCCTCCTTTTGGCATGCCATAACCTCCTCTGTTGACTCTAGTGTGAGTGTTCATCTTTCCATGGTGAGAATGCAGGTCAATTCTTCCAAGCAGTGCATGGTTGACTCATATTTCTACAAAGATGGGGCCAGGTCTGGGTGTTTCAACATAATGGCATTTGAAATGGCCTCTATCTTCTTATGAAATTCACTCACCTTTGTATTTTTATCCCTCATCTCACGACTTAACTATGCACTGATCAATTCCTTCTGTTTTATGTCATCCTTGTCTAGCTCAATGATATCCTCATTCTTTTTCTCAAGCTCTTCATCCAAGACCCTTATTCTGTCATTTTTTCTGAAGTGTCTTGTTTCCACCTCCACCAATACTTTGTTGAGTGCTCTACAAACTTACTCATCTGATAGTTGCTGGGTATTTACAAGAGGTTTTACTCCCTTGGCATCTGATATCTTAAGAAAAGCATCAAAATTTAATTCAAACTTAGGTTCATCAATGTGGGACTCAAAATCCCAGGATATAATTTTCCTCATGCATGAGTACGCACCCTCTTCATAAAAGGAAGACCAAGCTAGGAGTTGGTTGGTGGGCATGGTACTTTATAAGCACATATGCAGTACCTTTTTTAGATCATTAATGTAAGTCATCTCATGTTATTGTGCCACTATTGTGCCCTTTCCACCTATACGCACTATTGTAGGGAAGCTTACTGCTAAGTTGGGGTCTTTGCCCATGCTCCCATACTCCTTTCCTACACTTGCACATGCCTCAGTTTCCTTTGGAACTTCTTTGGTGCTTTGATCTACTTCGTGCTCCACCATATGTTGGATAATACTTGTCACCTCCCTCTCTATGATGTTATCCATTTAATCCTTGGTCGGGGTCGAGGTCTTCTGACCTTTCATGTCTACTTCCTCACTCACCCATTTTTCATGAGTGCCTTCCTCATTCTCATACTTCTCTTCATTACCTTATTCATCCGACTCATGTAAATTGTACATAGGATAATCTTGAGCCTCACCGCACTCTTCATCACCCTTGTCGGCCTTTATGCTTATTGTTTCTTCTAAGTCTGACCCTTTTGTCACCATTTTCTTCTTCCTTTTTGGTGACTCCAATTCAGGGTGATTCTCTCTTTCTTCTTTCTTGAATGACTCTTCCTTCTGCGGAAACTCTTTCCTAATGTGAGACCTCTTCTGGTGGACATAAGTACTTGTGCCTATGCCCGATTTTTGTTCCCCAACTATTTGTACTGTCTGCGCTCTCGACACCTTTTTCTTAGGAGCCTCTTCTCCTATTTTCCTTGGTACAAATTTTTTCCATACGGTGGGGTCCTTAGGAATGGAGACATCATCTTCAACATAAGTGCCTTTTTCATACTTAGGCCTTATGTGCAAATACACCCTCGCTGCTTTCCTCCCTGCAATAGGAAATGTTACTAGTTTTAACATGTGCATGTCATAGGAGACATACTTCTCCACATAGGAGTGCTTCTTTGGGTATATTAACTTCCTACACTGCTTGTGGTAGGCTTGATCTACTACACTTAGATCAAACCTAAGTTTCTTCACCTCTTTGAATCTATTAACACCATTCTGGAAGTACTACACTGTGAAGGAGAAAGGAAACTTACACCAAGGACTCTTAGTTCCATCAATCAAAGTAAATTTACCAATACAACAATTCTAGTATACGCCGAACTCAACCTCTCCTTGAACTAGTGAGTACAATTACTTGGGTATTCTCCATTTAGCCCTGAATGCATTACGCATCCACTTATACCTCTTTTCCAGGTGCACCTTATGAGCGGCCATGATGGTGTCACAAGTATACTATTCAAACCTCTTGACGGGGGAGGGGTTCTCATCTAGGTATTCCTAAAAAAACTTATCCAGCCCATTGGGCACTCCAATATTTGAAAATTTAATGGTGATGAGGACATTACCATTCATGATATTCTCTCCATTACACATGGCATTTATGATCTCCTATGCAATAAATATTGAGAGGTTATAGATGGTCCCCTTCGAGATCTTGCGGTATACATTCACCTAGGCCTTGTTGATCTATGTCCATCTCTCTTTCCCATTCAGATTTGTGACCAAGCGTGCTGCCATCCTCATCATCGAGTTAGTAATTATAGAAATGTCGAAGTAGAGTGAACCCTTCTTGTAGTCAAAATCCTCAATGGTCTTCTTAATGGCTTCCTTTTCTTCCAAATCATCATCTAACGAGCTTCCTTCATAGATAAGGCCAATGAACTTAGAAATTAGTTAGGGGATTATGCTCATCCTCCAACCTGTGAAATAGAAGTGGTCTTCATGCACGCGCGACATCAACCATTAGTATAGTCACATAGGCTTTCCAAAATAGGGCAACTCATAGAGTTGTAATAACCTAGCCTTCTCCACTTTCACGTTTACTTCGTTGTCATAGATAGACATTCCATCTAGTATCCTCTTCTCTATAGGGAAAAATAGTTCTAGGGTCATCTCATTCTATGTGGTTCTCATTCAATGGTTGTAATCACTTACGACCATCTTTATGATGTGTGACACCCATTCCTTACCAAGTAATATGTCATCCGGGTATTGCATTTCTGCGTACCATTCTTCATTGAAACTGGTAGAAATAGCTTCTTTTCCCTTTCCCTTTCCCTTTCCCTTCTTTGGTGAAACATTTGATACTTTTCTTAGTGCCATTCCTTCGTTGGGTCCTTAATACTTCTTCCTCCCTCCTAGTCCTGGTTCTGCTCAACTTTGCGGCTACACTCCTTCACGAAAATTCCTTCAAACCCAGTTCTATAGCTATGCAACCCTAACCTAGAAAACCCTTTTTCCACAAGACGACGTAACACTTGTGGGATTATTCTACAAAACCCTATCCACTTACCCCTATCTAATCCTTTCCACTTGGGTTTGCTGATCAAACTAGCTATACACACAAATCTTCAAAATTCTTCTCAAACCTTCTTCACAAGGATTCCCTACTTCGTGAGAGCTCTTTAATAACTTCAAACACAAGGTAGGAAATAATGTGCTCCCGATCTTCTATTTATAAATAATTATTTTTTCTTCTACAGTAAATGCCATGCTTACCTATCAATGTATTTTCACAATAAAGTTGGATTTTTCCAATGCCAACCTTCAGCACTTTTCCTTTGTGCTCAATCCTACACGAAAAATTTCGGCAACCTACAGGTGCGCAAAAAAACCTTATTGACAGTAGATCCTTACGCGTGGATGTACAACGTCAAAGGAAGTTTTCCTCTGTGTCCTAATCCAGTTCTTGACATCGCCTACCTCATGTTATTCGTGTGATTTTCATTCTTGTATGTGGTTTCTATAAAGCCTTTTGAAACCATCCTTCACTTATGCTCACCTCTTCTATGTGCAATCTTCCAATCCACGTGTTTTTGACTTTTCAACCTGAGTCATCAACAACCATCACTTCCTGAACTTGTCACATCACTCCACCCCACACAAAAATGGATGCACGGTCCTCTACGCATAGAAATATTTTGAAAACAATAAGTGGATACTAGTGCACAAACGTGCACAAAAAAGCAACAAGAAAGGGAAACACAAAGAAATAAAACTGTATCAAAGCAAAACCTGGGATAAATTGCAATACTGCCTTATTTACAAACACAAAGAAGACTTATTTATAGAAGGGATTTATCCTATTCCTATTGAAATGGCTTGACAACCGTGTTCCATCCAGCGCTTGTAATTAGAAAGTTGCTAAATCAAGTATATAGGATATAATGTACGGGCCCATCCAATGGGCTTTAAATTTCCTAGGATGGCACAAAAACTTGGAATCATACAAGATAACCATCTACCCAACCTCAAAATGCTTTTTCTTCATGTATCTATCATGCCATGCCTTCTACCTATTTTTTTTAATTTTCTGACTCCATCGAGCAATAACCTACCTCTCATTCAACTGCATCAACTTATCAATCCTCTCCTCAAGAGATTATTCATCATCTAACCCTCCTGCATGTGCTATACACAATGATGGTAACATGAGTTCAATAGGTAACACAAATTCCACGCCAAACACCAATTGAAAAGGTGTGGCCTTGTTCAATCTCTTATAAGTATTCCGATATGACCATAACAAAATAGAAATTTTTTCATCCTAATCCTTTCTTCCCATGTCAAAAATCTTGGTTAATGTGTGATTCAAAATTTTGTTAAATGCCTCAGCAATCCCATTAGCTTATGGGTGATAAGGGGTAGTCTTGTGATATGCCACCATGATTCTTCCAGTAAGATTCTAACTGTCTCATTTTAGAAATGGGTACAACTATCACTTGTTAAGCTCAATGGGCATCCATATATTATGATTATATTTTCCCAAAAGATCCTAGTTGTTGTTTCCGTTATGAAATCCCATGTAGGTGCCACTTTTTCCCACCTTGTAAGGTAATTAGTGCATGTAATGATATAGTGCAAACTTGTCCTTCACGAGGCTAGAGAAATAAGGCCTAGGAAGTTAATTTCCCACTTCTCGAATGGTTCTACACTGGAAATTGGTCTTAATCGAATTTCATATCTTTTCCTTGGTTTAATAAGGCACTGGTAGTGGTCACTTACCTTACAATACATGATATAATCTTGGTAAACCTTTTCCCACCAAAAACCTACTAGAAGGATCTTGCACATGGTTGCATTCTTTGCATAGTGTCATCCTACAATTCCACTATGTGCTTCCTCCATGATTACAACATGCTCATGCTCTAACACGCACTGGTGTAAAACATTATCACAACCTAGCTTGTATAAGTCTCCACTAATTAACATGTAGGGCATGGTATGTATGGATAACTGATTCCTTTCCAACATCTTCATTCCCTCTGGTGCCACACGTGTTTTGTGAAACATTACAATATATTCCAGGTCAGAGGGTGTACACTACAATATGAACAATTGTGCATCTGACATTGTATCCTCAATGGTCTGTGTGTCCTCTCCTAATTCTATCCTTGATAAATGGTTAGGCCCCAGATTACTCTTTCCTGGATTTACAACAACCGTAAACTCAAAGTATTGAAATAATAGGACCCACTTGCATATGTGCCCTTGTAAAATGTGTTTGTTTACCAAGTACTTCAATGCCATTTTGTTCATGTAGAATATAAAGGGAATTACCAACAAATACTTCCTGAATTTGTGCACCCCGTAGATCATCGGAAATGCCTCATGCTCAGTAGTAGTATAGTTATGTTCTGTTAGGGTTAGCTTCCTACTAACTAAGAACAAGGGGTGGTCAACAATTCCCTCTCTAGTTTGTGCTAAGATTTCTCCAATATCCATCCTTAAAGCATCATCATGTACATGGAATGTCATATCCCAAGAGGGAAAGTGTAATATGGGTGCAGTGATAAGCCTATTCTTTAATGTGTCAAATGCAATCTGCTGCACCTCTCCCTAATTAAATGTACTTTTGTGCTTCAACAACTTTTCCAATGGCATGACGATTTTGGTATACCCCTTAGTAAATTTATGGTATATCCAAGGAATCTATGCACCGCATTCTGGCTGGTAGGCTCCCCCAATCCCACAATAATGATAACTTTGGTAGGATCTTCCAGCAAGCCTTCCTTACATATGATATGTCCCAACAAGGTGCCAAATGGAGTAGTGAAAACACATTTCTTAATGTTGAGGAATATTCTAAACTACTGGAACCTCTCAAACATTAGCCTTAGATTTTCAAAATGGTCCCTCCATAATCTATATAATATCTAGTCATCCAGGTAGAATTGTAGAAAATTATGGATGAAGTCATCAAATTCCTGAACCACAATGCACGAAAACACACTAGACACGTTCTTCAACCTAATAGGCATGACCATATAGGAAAAAAATCCAAATTCAGTGGTGAAGGTTATGTTTTCTTGGTCCCCTTTACAATTCTAACCTCATTCTATCCTAAGAATCCATCTATGAAAGAATAGATCTTGCGCCTGGATACTCCTTCCAGGATCTCCTTAGCGAAGGGGGTTGGAAAAGGGTCAATGACACATAGTGCATTCAAATCACTGAAATCAATGCGAATCCTTATTGTCCCATCCTTCTTAGTACTGATGACCATTGGACTTATCCAATCTGATTCTTCAACAACCTCAATGATGCATGATGTAATCATGTTGTCAATATCCTCCTTGAATTTAACACACATATTTGGATTCATTCGATAAGGTCTCTTACAAATTGGGTGCACACCTTCCTTTAACTTGATCTTCATTTATTCCAAGTAGTGGTGAACTCATTTAAGCTCATGGTACCCACACATAAACAAATCCTAAAATTCATGCAATAGATTGATGATCTTTGAAGCCTCCTTTTTTCTAGTAATCTCCAATACTAGCCTCCTTAGGTTCTACCTCTGAACCAATGTTAACCTTCTTAGTTTTAAGGGGTTCATGATAAGCACATGATTTCTCATCAGTACTGTCCATAACCTCACATGTGCCCACAGTATGGTTAGCATCCAAGTTTTCCACTTCTTCACCAGGTACCATATAGACCAATTTTCCTTTCTCTTTTTCCATGCATGCACGCTCAAGTTGTACATTCTTTGATTCTTCCTCATCAAATCACACTTCTAAGCTAAGTTCACCCAATAATTCAAGTATTCTATCCTCCACCATGGAACTATCTCCCATAGTTAGGTGCTTAACAACCTACAATGCCTAATTCACCAATGGTTTAGTACTCCAATATTCGAAAGCTTGAAGGAGAATAACCGTCAACTCCTGCCAGTTTATTGTCTGACGGTGCTACTTTGAGTGAATGTACCATGCGTGTGTACAACCTTGTAAGGTGGAGTAAAGCTTATGCCCCCATAAATAAGGTGGAAAGGGTTCCATGCCTTCCATCTAGGCCTTCTCACATGCTTGGACATGAAACGAGGCATTTTCCTTCCCATGATAGTCTTATATAGTAGTAGGTGCATTTATTTGGTGAAACCTAATAGAGAATGTGATTCTTACCTTGCGCCACTCTAGAAGGTTATTGCGATGGGTCACCCACCAATGTGTTGTGGTCTCAAGCAAGGTATAGCTAAACATCCTTCTCCTTTCGGTCTCACATCTCCACTGGGTCTCCATTGCTTGCACAAAAACATCAGGGTTGGCTTCCCCAATATAACTTAGTAACTATTTTCTTCCTAGGGGCCTAACTAAGTGTGCCTTTTTTACTCTCGTTACAGAGCCTTTTAATTGCCTTCTGACTAACTCATATGTCCCATGCGACCAATTGTCACATGCCACACTAGTTTTATCACTTATAGATTGAGCATATTCCTATTTAATAATGCCTTCTTTTGTTGGTTGCACAACCTCAAGGTCCCTGATAGTGCGCACATATATTTTTTCTAGGTCTTCTTCTCCCAAGGGCTTAATATAGGGCACCGAATTTCTATCTCTCAAAGGAATGATAAAACATTCCTCCTTGTTCTCAAAACTTATATACCCCTTATTGAAGCATAAGTTAACATTGTTATTATAGCACCATGGGTTCCCAAGTAACCCCAAGAAGTTATCCGCCTTAGCAAGCACCAAGACTTCAAAGTCTCCAATGAATTTTTCCCCTTGGATAGTGATAGCAACATCCTTTAAAATACCAATGGCCATTGCCTTTATCTTGTTAGCCATATACAACACATTTGAGGATGGCTGTAATGGGGCCTTCCCATTTGATTCCATGTGTCTAAAGTGAGAACATTAACTTCCATGCCTATGTCAATATGAATATTTCTCAGGAGCCATCTATCAACTACTGAATTCAAAGTAATCTCCTTATCATATTCAATGCTATGAGGAGGAAGGTTAGCATGCAAGACCTTCCTATTATGCTCTCCTCTAGCGCTTGGTACTTTATCTCTCACCCATTCTCCTAATAGAGGAATGGTATTCTCTTGGAACAACATCTTACACTTAGGTATGAATCATATGTTACATTAGTGAACACCTACTTGCACCATGATCTTCATGGAAAATATCACATTCTACCATCATCAAACGTATCAATCTTTGAGGAAAACTATCCTTCATATGGCATTCTACCTCATAATCCGTAGACCATAACCTGCGGCGAGTCTCATGATCTGAGTTCCCAGAAAATTTCTCTAGATGTTTTTCCATTACAACAATTTGGGCTTCTAGGAATAGACTAGCTCATGTATCAATGCTTCCTACTGCCTCCATGCACAAGGTAGCCTAAAAACATAGCGTGAATATGTGAAAGTCTTCTATGAAAGTGCCCTCCTGAATGGTGTGATCAATCCTCTGATAAACCACTGAGCATGTTATGAAGGGTGAATGTCATAAGATAACTTGGATAGGAGAGTCTTGAAATGTGCATTATACTCCCACACACTCTCCGTGATTCCTTGTTAGATCTCCTGTAGATCAAGAATTTTGTGCTTGTTACCTGTCCAAGTTAATGCACCAAACTAAACACAAAAACCTTGAAAAACTCCAATGAAATTGATACCTGATGGATAAGATCCGAAGATGTAGATGGATGAGGAAGTCGATGTAGATAAGATGGGCGCACACGAGTAATTCTACACAATAGATCCAAGTAACCTGCGAGACACCGTTGCTTGACAGAAAAAGAGCACATTAAAAGATATTTAGGTGGACTGCCTGAGAAGCGGGTCCAGGAAGCGATAAGCTTCCTCGGCGGATGTCAGTCCACGTTTTCAATTAAGCAGAGAAACATACATGATAAAATATGTACATAAGGACTAGATTTTCTTATCACAGTAATAAAATAGAATCTAAATAGCAGACAGAAAGCAACAGAAAACAGGGAAACTATGAAATAAAAGCTGGATCTGTGTTACCTGTGTCCTTTTACCCGTCTGTAGGATGATCGGTCGTCGATTATGTAGAATCGGCGTCGACTGATGTTAAAATCGACATCAATAATTTATGATCGGCGTCGACTGAATAAAATCGGCGTCGACTGGATAAAATCGTCGTCGATTATTTAGATCGACGTCGATCGGAGACAAAGTGTGACAGGATTTGGAAATCGAAAAATGAAGGCAAGATCGTCAATGTCTGCTGGATCTGTAGAAGCCAGAGAGATACTAGAAAGACTGCACCAGATGCTGTGTGAAGATAAATGCAATGGAGACTGTGATAAGAGTAGAGTAACGGTGCTCCTCTCAGGGATTGATTCAGATAAGATTCGCTCTCATTCGATAGACTTAATGTTCACACCAGAGATCACAAAGATCTCTTTCGTTACAACCCGTGTCACTGTTTCACAATCTGTCTATTTCTGTCTGTCTCTCTCGTGTTCGTGCGTGTGCTTCTTCGTCCTCTAGAACTGAGTTCTGGGATTTTATTTATAATCGGCGCCGCTCCTAAAAAAATTGGCGCCGACCGTGCCGGTCGGTGCTGATCGCGGAACAGACTCCCGAGATGGCCAAAGTGAACGATTTCCAGAAAGATAAGAGTTATCCCTCCCCCAAATACGGGAAATATCCCGCTTGGGGAAGAGGAAAAATAGGGGTGATACATAGATAGGATAAATGTGGGGTAGATAAGTGGTTAAGATACATGTGAAGAGGTGTAATTAAATATTTAATATTTAATTACTCACGGGTAAGATAAGATAGGGTGAATTAAACTTAGGATAGGTGTTTAAACCACAAATCGAATAATATCCCAAGGGGATAGTGGCGACATAAACGTGCCCCAGGTTACCAGAGAGAGCAAACGCGCACAAGGGACACCAGATTGGATAATCAATTTTAGGTGTCTACATTTTGCCCCTTTTTGTCAAGTAACTTGCGATAAGCAAGGTTATGAGACAAAAACAAAGAGATGGAAGAAGGGAAGAAAAAGTGATGATGTGATCCCCCTCAAACTAGGGATGGGATGGGTGATAGAACAGACGATCCCAAGTTTGAAAGAGGTAGATGAAAACGCAGGATGCCCCAGTCGGATGTCTGGAGTAGATCTGATCATTGATGATGCATAAAAATAGATAAAGAGGCAGCAACCTAAGGAACTCACATTGGTAGGGCAAACCAGACGGTCTCTCATGAGACGACGTTAGTACCTACAGACCCATGAGTGTAAGGAGGGCTGCAAAATGGTTAGCATCTAAAGAGAGACACATTGGTAGGGATAACTAGATGGTCTGTAAGGCAGACGACGTTAGTACCTACAGACCCGTGAACCCTAAGCAGCCAAAAAAGGCGAGTGTCCCATGCAAAGGGAACAAACTCGAAATGGATTGCAATATCAATAAGATGTGCCGAAAGGCAATATTCAGCGCACAATAATGATCAGATGGATAAATAAGCCAAGCATCAACACTATGGCAAACAAATATGGAAAATCAGCGGCGATCATAGTAATCGGCGACGACCAAGTTAAACGGCGTCGATCAAAAAAATCGGCGCCGACCAATCGTAGCACATATAAATATGCGGACGGAAAACGTAAACGATTTATTTTCATCGTGACGATTGATTCAGAGAGAGTCAAAAATTTGATTTGAGCATCATGGAAGCTTCTGGAAGCGGTCAGAAGAGGAGGAGGACATGACCTGGGGTAAGTGGTTCTTCTTGAACCTGTTGTACTTAATTTTAATTTTTTTTTTTTTGGGAGGCCAGGGTCCGCTTTATGTCTGGATAGGCAATCGGCGTCGATTGATTGTTGTAATCGGCGTCGAGAGCGGCGCCGATTGAATTCAATCGGCGTCGACTTTGTTTAGAGATCGATTGTAGATCGTGTCGATTGTAGATAATCGACGTCGATTGTGTATAATCGACGCCGATTAGATGAAAGTTTTATATGATGATGATAGAATTTTGTTCTGGATGTTCTGATTTGGGTAAATATGAGACTAATATTGCTCTTGCTGTCGTGGGTGCAGGCACGAGAGGCTCTACACATGAGGGATGCTATTCCTGAGTTACTAGAGACTATTCTCCCTGATGTGACTGATGCAGATTGGCGGCATTTAGAGTTAGCCGGGCTCGGGGGCTTTAGGTACTACAGACGAGTGCCACGAGATGTAGAGCTGATGCGGGCACTAGTGCGATGGTGGGATAGCCATACATGCACTTTTTGGTTCAGGACGGGTGAGATGACCATCACCCATGAGGATATATATAGGATTTTGAGACTGCCTATCACTGGGGACCCGATAGAGATTACACCGCGAGAGCAGCAGCAGAGGGCCCTAGTTCGATTGTATAGAGATAGGGCAGATGATTCAGAGATAGTGTCTGGGGCAGTGCGGATAGCCTCGCAGTATAGACAGGATAGCCCCCGGAGCAGACGGATAGTTTTGATTCAGATGGCGATATCCTATTTTGCTCTGGCAGATTTAGGAGGTGGGAGATTCCCACTATTATTATTAGACTGCGTTTGTGACATTCTGCAGTTCAGGCAGGTATTTGCCTTTGCTGATGCCTTGATAGCTCAGATATATTACGAGCTATGGATGTACACCACCGGCCGGAGGACAGGTATTGATGTCAGTTTTGTGCTCCATTGCTGGGCATATGAGCATATAGCGGTGATCAGGCCATCCGGGCTTCCTTGGATGCCAGCAGCAGTGGGTGCTATTGATTATGGATTCCGGCGATGGCGGGCTGACATGGCCGCTGGGGATACAGGGAGATCGGCCGATTGGTATACTGAGCGTTTCAGGACGCTGACACCGGATCAGGTCATCTGGAGGCCATATCGGGTATTTCTGACATGGGCTGGTCAGGATGCTCACTTGGTGGCATTGAGACGGAGCAGGGTGGTTAGGGGCCACAGGCCTGATATGTGGGAGTGAGTCCTGTTTGTGCGGGTATTGAGACAGTTCGGCCTAGTGCAGACAGTGCCGACTACTTACACGCCTTATAGGTGAGATAGCAGGGAGACTGATCTGCCGATTTTGATCCTGGTAGATCCATTGAGAGAGGCCCCACCCTCCACAGACAGTGATGATGACGCAGGGGTGGATGATGGTTATGCAGCATGGTATGATACAGAGCTACCACGACATCTCCTGGCATCTATAGATGCCAACGAGGAGGACATAGCTACGATGCTAGATAGACTGGAGGGAGAGCATGCCACCTTGACACAAACACATTAGGTGGCTCTTGAGGAGATCAAAGCTCTGACAGAGGAGAGGGATGCCCTAATTTTGGAGAGAGACACCGCTCGCCAGGAGTGAGATATAGCGATCCAGCAGAGGGATCGCTACCTTCGACATAGGGAGGCCCTCAGGGCCAAATATGGGGAGACAGGTACCATGTCGGAGACTGGTACACAGGGTACGACCCTAGGAGGAGCACCACCAGCAGCGTCAGCAGCCCCAGCAGCACCAGCAGCACCATTACGAGCACCGGGTACCGTGAGCTTGAGCACATATCAGTCTCTCCTCGCTGAGGTGAGATACTATGAGGATGCCTTAGCGCAGCATGCCCCAGATGTGCCTCGGTACGGGGCGAGGAGGAGATCAGCGATAGCCACAGCGAGCGGGGCCTCAGGTGGAGGGAGCACCGGGAGAGACTGAGGTGGGCAGAGACCTCCAGCAGCAGGTGCGTCTAGCTCGATAGGCGGCGGCCAGGAGAGACAGCCTGGTCCAGAGGAGGGTGGAGGAGATAGTGTCCTCCATGCATCAGATTTTACTATATAGGGATTGATATATTTTGTATCCGTGTAGTGATGTAGCCTCGATTGGAAGGCATTGTATAGATGGCTTGATTGAAAGCCACCCATTTTTGTTGTACAGACACACATGTATATATAGATTCATCATTTCATTTGTCATATAATTGTTCTCATGCGTTTGATTTTGATATACATGGATAGATGTAGCGTAATTGTGATGAATATAGATATAGACTGATAGATGATGAATAGATGTGATTGGATAGATATAGACTGATAGAGGATAGAAATAGATGTGATTTGATGTGATTGATATGTGGATATAATTTTGATGAAAAATAGAGATAGATAGATGTAATGTAACTTGGATGTACATATTTTTCGATATTTTGATGGGTAGATGGATAGATGTGATTGATGTATTCGGTATGTTTGAGATGTTAACTTAATTTTGATGAAAATAGATAGCCAGATTCACATGTGTTGATAATACATACTTTGATAGATAAGATGAAATTAGATAGAAGGTAAATTTTGATTGAATTAACATGTGAAATGTCAATTTGACTGGATGAAAAACAAAGAATAATGGGGAATACTCTTTGCAAGAGCCAAGGATGTAATGAAAACGACCTTGACTAGAAATAAAGAAAATATACCCGGATAAGAAAGAAAATGATAAGTTGGACTCCCAACCATCCATAGATAGAATCTGGATAGGAAATCAAAAGATCATGCATGTAAGGCCCTATATGAGGTTAAAATAAACTTGACACTAACTAGCCGCAAAACAGATTTAGGAGGGAAACGAAAGGAGCAGTAAGTAAATATCTTGTCGGAATGTACAAGGGACAGAATACATGTCCATAGTGGGAAAATAGGATTCTCCATATGATCGACAAAAGGTCCTAAATCTCAGCTTCATGATTTTGGCAGAAAAGCAAACTGATCAATGCGGGAAGTTTGCTTGATATGGAAAGACTGATCAATACGGGAAGTCTTTCAGTGATGCTAAAAAGTGTATAAACTGACTGAAAGGCTAATCAATTGCAAGAAGCCTTGAATATTTCTTTGAGAAACAGCCGTCCTTCAAGGGAGCGGTCTGTATTTTGAATTTTAATGATAGCCATCCTTCGAGGGTATGGTCTATATTTTTCAAATTTTGATGATAGCCATCCTTCAAGGGCATGGTCTATATTTTTTCTTTTTGATTCATTTGATAATGTATGGATAGCTATCCTTCAAGGGATCAGTCTATCTTTTTGGATAGCATCTTTCTTTTCTTTTTTTTTTCTTTTTTTTGGAAATCCTTTTTGGAAGAAGCTGAGTTTAGACCTAGATAGATCAGATGGAGGGGAAGAGAACATAAAAGAACATGCACTCATGCCCCGAGTAGATCTGATTAAGATGAGCACTTGGGACAGATGAAGTGGTGATTAAGGTATTCCTACCATGAGGAGGAACATATCCAAAAGAAACATGCAATGAGTAGAGCCGCGATACTCATATTTAAGGTAAAGGAGGCAATAGGCGGAGAACCACATAGTTTCGAATCACCATGAAAGTATATGACCGGTTGTTTAGACGGATGAAAGATCTATCTTGCGACTAGATTTGCGTAAGATAGATTTTAACAGTAGAAGGGCCGTAGATGCAAAGCATTAAGAGGTTCCACTTCAGGTATACCATCCATGGAAGATAAACGATAAGCCCCAGATCCATATTTATGAGTGATAATGTATGGGCCCATCCAGTTGGGAGCAAACTTACCACGTTGACTTCTTTCGAGTGTAGTGACATTTTGGTTTTCTTTAAGAACAAGATCACCAATTTTGAAGTCACGGTGCTGCAAGTGCTTGTTATAAGCACGTTTGACACGCTCAAGATAGACCTGATGATGTTCAAGAGCGTTGAGACGCCGCTCATCTAATAATTCAAGTTGTGCTAGACGATTTTGATGATAGTCCTCATCGGAGACAAATTCTCTAAGAGAAACACGGAGAGATGGGATTTGGACTTCCAAAGGAAGAACAGCCTCAGACCCATAGACGAGAGAGAAGGGAGTAGCACCAGTAGGAGTACGAATGCTAGTCCGATAAGCCCAGAGAGCAAAAGGGATATGTAAATGCCAATCCCTACCAGCTCGACTAGTTACCTTTGCGAGGATATTACGCAAAGTTTTATTGGAAGCTTCGGCCTGACCATTAGCTTGAGGATAGTATGGAGAAGAAAAACTGAGCTTGATATTGAAAGCGTCGCAGAGATTCTGCAAATCAACGTTCTTGAAAGACTTACCATTATCTGTGATGAGTTTGTGTGGGACACCAAAGCGACAAATGATGTGCTGATAGACAAAATCAACTATGGGTTTAGCTTTTGTTGAAGAAAGAGGGATAGCTTCCACCCACTTAGTAAAGTACTCAGTGGCAGTAATGATAGAATGATGACGCTGTGAAGAACGGGGATTGATGAGACCAATAAGATCAAGACCCCATTGCGAAAAAGGCCACAAATCCGCTGTAGGTTGTAAAGCTTGACTAGGGATATGTGTGAGATTGGAATGTTGTTGACACTTGACACATTTCTTAGTGTATTCACAACAATCTTGATTAAGAGAAGGCCAATAATATCCCAAACGTAAGATGCGTTTAGCTACAGCTAAGCCACTAAAATGTCCACCACAGATACCGTCATGGACCTCCTGGATAGCTTTAGATGATTCATGGGTTTTGAGGCACCGAAGCAAAATACCATCAAAGCCGCGTTTGTAAAGAATCCCGCCTAGAATAGTATAGCGATTAGCGCGTTGGATAAAAGATCTTCTACCATTGGAAGTCAGATCTGGAGGAAGCACCGAATGAGATAAATAATCAACAATCTGTTGATACCACTCATCCTGAGTATGGGTTGTGACAGCATGGATTGAAGTTAGTTGCCTAAGATGAGATGGTTGATCTAATCGTTGTACAGCCACATAAAGTCGCGAGTCTTCGGTAAAAGGTGGGATAAGTGAGGCTAACGAAGCCATTGTATCTGCGAATCGATTTGCAGTGTGAGGGATAGCTTGGATAGTGAATTTATCGAAAGATTGGAGTTGAACGAGAACAATATCACGATATTTTTGAAGGATATCATTCTTGCATTGATAGACACCCGTGACTTGATTAACGATGAGTTCAGAATCACCAAAGATGTCAATATGACGAGCGCCGAGATTAATGGCATTTTGAAGACCCAAGACAAGAGCTTCGTATTCAGCCATATTATTGGTGCACTCAAAGTTCAATTTGTGTGCGACTGGGATAGGCGTACCCCAAGGAGGAATCATCACGAAACCCGCACCTCCCCCTTGCTGGCATTTGGATCCATCAAAGAAGAGCTTTACTTTAAATGGAGACAGACCAAAATCAATTTGTTGGATATATTCATCGGGGAATTGAGCAAGGGGGTCTTGAGTGTCCGGAAGAGGAGCATCAGCTAATTGATCTGCAATAACCTGACCCTTGATAGAATTTTGTAGGATAAACTCGAGGTCAAATTCTGTCATAAGCATGAGCCAACAAGTGATACGATCATTGTGATAAGGTTTTGCATGAATTGTCTTGAGTGGATTGACACTTGTGACAATGTAAGTTTTGTGATTAAGGAGGTAATGACGAAGCTTAGAAGTTGCGAAGAAGAGAGCACAACACAGCTTTTCAGCTTCGGAGTAACGTGTTTCATACTCATGGAGGGTGCGACTGATGTAATAGACAGCTTGTTCTTTACCGCAAGTGTCCCGATGCGAGATCATGGCTCCCAGAGCATGGTCAGTCACAGAGATATAAAGATAGAAAGGCTCCCCCTCGCGTGGAGGTATAAGCACAGGTGGAGAAAGAAGATAAGCTTTGAGATCATCAAAGGCCTTTTGGCAATGTTCATCCCATTCAAAATGAACATTCTTACGAAGGAGATGGTGAAAAGGTTGACAACGGTCTGACAATTGTGAGATAAAACCATGCACTGATTGAAGACGTCCTTGGAGACTGCAGAGTTGCTTTAAGTTAGAAGGGGGAGGCATCTCAAGGATAGCTTTTATTTTTGCGGGGTCTACTTCAATACCCCTGATGGAAATGATAAAACCTAAAAGTTTACCAGTGAGAACGCCAAACACGCACTTAGATGGATTTAGACGAAGACAAAAGTGGATAAGCCTCTCAAAGAGAGGTGCAAGGATGAAAAGATGATCCTGACGACGTTTGGATTTACCGAGGAGATCGTCAACGTAATCTTCCACAGTTTTGTGTAAGAGATCATGGAAGATGTAGGTCATTGCTCGCTGATAGGTTGCTCCTGCATTCTTAAGACCGAAAGGCATGACGCGATAACAAAAGGTCCCCCAAGGAGTTATGAAAGAAGTCTTATGTTGGTCTTCTGGTGTGATGAGAATTTGATTATATCCAGAGAAACCATCCATAAGAGAAAGCATCTCATGACCCGCAGTTAAATCCACGAGTTGGTCGATATTAGGTAAAGGAAAATCATCTTTTGGACAAGCAAGATTAAGATCCCGGAAGTCGGTACAAATTTGAATTTTCCCAGTAGCTTTAGTTACTGGTACTACATTGGAAACCCATTGTGGATAATCGATGGGTTGGATGAAGTTAGCCGAGAGTAAGCGCTGCAATTCTTCTTTAACAAGAAGGGCTACTCTAGGGTGCATTTTACGCAATTTTTGTTTAACTGGTTTGATGTTGGGAAGAGTAACGATATTGTGGACCACAATATCGGGATCGAGTCCTAGCATATCCTCATATGACCAAGCAAAGGCTTGACGATGTTTGGAAAGAAAAGTGGTAAAATCTCCTAACTCCTGTGGATTAAGGGACTGGCCGACCTTAATGATGCGAGGGTCTTCAGAAGTCCCTATATTAAGGTCGATAGTGGCTTCGTTGAGAAGCGTAGACGTGTCAGAAGGAATAGTCTTGGGAAGATATGAATCCTCTGCCCCCACATAGGTGAGGACAGAATCATCATCCGCACAGTGGATAGTGTTGATAGTAGGAGAGTCATCTTCAACTATTTCGGGGAAGATTAACGGTATGGAAGTGGACCTGTTGTTAGTCTTATAGGCTAGCGGCCCTAAGGAAATGGTATTGATCAAAAAAAAAAGTTAGGCGGGATGGAAATGTCATCATCCACATCGAGTGATGCTTCTGACTTAGCGGGAGAAGATGGTTCCTCAATAGGAAGAGGCTCATCGAGAATAGTGACGGTGGCTTTTGAAAGAGGTTTAAATCCTAAACCAAATTTTTGATGTGGCATGAGAGTAGGAATGGATGTGAGGTCATGCACACCTTGTTCATATTTTCCCAGGCCAAAACCCTTCCACGCGCATCGATATAAATAAGTTTTTGCAAACGTGGGATTCTGTAGATAATCGAACCCTGTTAAGTAAGGTTTGGTCCTAGGAGGAGAATCTGGGTGATAGTGAGGTGTATCAAGACCACCGTAGATGAAATTAGTCTATTGATTGGGCAAACCAATGGTGACGATGTGACCGAGACCTGGTTGATATTCAGGTTGTTTGTCTGGTCTACCATACTCACTAGGTTTGAGATGGGCGTCAAAAGAAAAGAGAGGAATCTCTCCCAGTGAGAAACGCTGCAATGTCTCTTCTAGATTTTGTAAATCTGGTAGTTTGGTTGCAGGTATGGAAGAAGATGAGGCCCCATCAGGAGAACAGGCATTTTTCTTTAGAGGGGCAGACCTTGTGGTCATGTCGCATTGTGCGGAAGGAAAAGGATCTCCTGGATGAGTATATATCTTGCCCTCATATTGATATTTTAAGCATCGATGGAGGGTGGATGGGACACAATGCATTGCGTGAATCCAGGAGCATCCGAGGATCATATTATAGTGGAATTTTCCTTCGACAATGTAGAAGAGTTCGTGAAGCAGCTTCTTACCTACTCGAATGGGTAAGACCACAGTTCCTAAAGTAACTGCTAGCTGATCGTTAAATGATCGAAGGGCGAAAGGTGGGGGTGACACTACGTTCTTTGGTAACTTAAGTTGCTCGAATGTGTGCGAGGAGATGACGTTGAGTGCAGCTCCACTGTCGATCATAACGCGTTTTAATGTAGTGTTGTCGATTTGGACTGTGATAAAGAGGGGAGCCTCCAAATCCTCTGAAGAAAGAGGAGGAATTTCCGAATCCTCAAAAGAAATGGCGGTTGATGGTCTATTCAAACCAACAACCAACTCGAAGGGTTGGGGCTCATCTGAATTCACCGCGATGCGACGCAGATTATCAATCAGAGCCTGGTGATGTTGTGGAGAGGATTGAATGAGGTCAAAAAGAGACATTTTGACCGGAGCCTGGGTGAGTTGTTTCATAACACTCTCCTCAACTGACACGGGAATTTGAGCCCGAGGTGCAGCACGAATAGAGACCCGAGGTCGTGGGGCTAATGAGGAAGGAGGAACTCCTTCGGGGGCTGCAGAAATGACAACCCGTGGTCGAGATGCTGTAGATGAAGATGGATTATCATAGTGTTGGGTTCTAGTGGCGATATGGATTGTGTCAATTTGAGAAGGTGGAAGATCAATTGGAGTGGAATCACTAGAGGTCTGAGTAGATCGTTGGGGCTCAGATGGAGCTAAGATGATAGGAGATACTCGTTTCTCCTCCTCCAGCAAAAGATCACTTTCTTCCAAAAGGTTGTTGACGACAGATTGAAGAGCTTTACATCCCTCAGTATCATAACCTAGGGTACGGTGGTAAGCACAAATCAGATCAGAGTTAAACCAGGTAGGTTTAACTCCTTTAGGGTTATAGGGTTTAATCGGAGGAAGAGATATGGATGAAGATTGGATAAGTTGGCGGAGGATTTCGGTGTAGAACCCGGTAGACGAAGATGAGGACAGAGATGATGAAGGTGCCTCTTTTACTTTAACAGACTGCCGAGGTAAAAGAACCTGCATGTTAGGTTTGACAGTCTTTTTAGGGATCATCTTATTTTTTTGGACATCTGGAGGAGCAGTCTTGGGCACTTGAGATGGAAGTAAGTGAGACATGATTGATTTTGGTGGAGGGGGAGCCCCTAAAATAGATTTTGAAGATGATGGAGATGTGACAAGTGTTGTGGTCTTTAAAGATAAGGGAGGCTGCTTGGTCGAAACTAATAATGATTTAGATGATGTCGATTTAGATGAGGGAGAAGCTTCCAAAGTAGGTGTAATCGGAGGAACATAGGGCGCCTTGGTTTTTGGTAATGAAGATGATGATCCTGATAAAAGAGGTGACGTCCTTTTAGTAGGTAAGTCCACTTTTCGGGGTGTTGGTGAAGAATGTGTTGTAGAAGAAGATGATGGTTTCGATAAGTGTGTAGAAGAAGATGCCTTCTCAGCGGGCAAATCCAATCTTTTATGGGGCGTAGAGAGAGATTTTTTGTGGGAAAGCACCAAGGGTCTTGATGGTTCGAAATATGGGCTTTCCTTTTTCAGGGATGGTGACAAATTCAACGGCATAAGGTGATTGTAACCTTTTCGGAGGAAGCAAATGGGGAGGTACTGATGGCGCAACGTTAGATTTTGGTTGTCTCGGTTTAAGTTCGGGAACCGAGTGTATAGGTGTCGGTGCTACTTCTTTTGATTTTCCTTTAATGGGGGAAGCAGTATTGGTGATGGAAGGAGTCAGTGATGAAGAAGTAGTTCCTTGCGAAGGGACTACTTCTGGTGTAGTAATTATGGGTGAAACTACTGTAGGAAAGGAGACAGGAAGATTCAAAATCGAAGACGCTTCCGTCGAAGTCGGCACAATTATAGGTACGTTTACCAGGGGCATAGTTGCAGCGAGAATGGGAGCAACAGAAGTAGATGTATCTGCAGTGGAAACTCGAAGGGATGTAATTGCCTCGAGCATTGAAAGAATGTTTGACGATGAGACAGATGAGGATGACACTGTCTCGGGTATGGATGGAAGGTCAGACAAAGGAGCGGAGAGAGATGAATCCGTATCTAGCAATGTAGGAATATTCAAAGATGGGCTATCTGAAGATGGTGGAATTCCAGTGATTGACGAAGTGGAAGGAGATTCTGGTTCGGTCGATGTGTTCGCAGGTAGCTTAGTTTCAGAAGAAGATGCTTCCGTAGAGATGAAGCTGATAGTATGAGTATTTGGTTTTTGAGACTCTGAAGCATTATGGTTCGGGGAATGATTAGGAAAAGGTTGTTTAAAAACATCCAGTGCCTGTTTTGGGGGAGCATTTGGGTTATCCAGAATGAGCTCGCCTTTATCAATGAATTTCTGGACAAGATTTTTGAAGGTCTGACATCGTTCAATGTCATGACCTTTGGTTCTATGATAATGACAGAAATCATTTTCCCTATACCAGAATGGACGTTCTTGGCTTTCATCAATATTCCTAATGGGGGGAAGTTCGATCATGCGAACTTCCAACATTTTCTCTAAGATAGAGGCATATGATTCTCCCAACGAAGTGAAAGATCGAGATGACAAGGACCCTTTTTGAGAAGATGAGGAGTCTCTCCATGGTGTTTGATTAGAAGTATTATCAGCTCGTGATGTTTTTAATATGATAGCGTTGGTGGATCCCTGATTCTTGTCTTTAGAAGGGGAAGAATTTGGTTTGGTAAACCGAGAAAAATCTGGTTTAGATTTAGAGTGAAGTTTTAGCTTCCCTTGTTCAATGGCGTGAGATTCAAGTTTGCGTGCCATCGTAAAGGCTTCTTCAAAGGTGTGAAAAGTCTGGATCCTTAAAGTGGAAGAAATGTGATTAGCACAAGATCGAGTAAACAACTCGATTTGTTGGGATTGAGGAAGAGAGAAAGACAATTGGTTGATTATCCCTCTCCAACGAGTGACAAAGTCTGCAACAGAATCATCATCGAATTGACGAATGTTATAAAGATCTGTAATCGAGATCTTATGCGCGATATTTATTGAAAAGTTTTCAACAAACATCTGGGCCAATTGAGAGAAAGAAAACAAGGAATGTTGAGGAATGTTATTGTACCAGTCTAAAGCAGGACCTGCTAGCGACATAGGAAAAGTACGGAGCATAAGCTCCTGATCCTGGACTATGAGGTAGCAAGCATGTTTGAATGCTCGCAAATGTTGTTGAGGGTCCTCTCGACTATGAAATTTTGAAAATTTAGGAAGTTCCCATTGGGGAGGATAAGGCTTAAAAGCCACTGAGGGATGAATGGGTTCATTACACACTTCTTCAAAGGAGTATGAAGGACGAGCCCCTTTTGTGGATGCTTCCAAGTCTGTGATTTTCTTGAAAAGAATTTGAACCACGTCAGATTGAGGAGGAGGCACACTGGCATGTCCTACATAAGAAGCAAATGGTGGATGTTGTTGAGGTGTCAATGGGGGATTCATCTGTTGATTGATAGGATGATAAGAGGAATAACCAGGCGTTCTGGGTGACACCTGGTGGGGTATTTGCTGTGAAGGATCCTGTGTATAGGCAGGTTATGAGATAATAAGTGGTTGAGAAAATGAAGGTTGGCTGACGGATGGAGCCTGTGATTGGTGGACTCCTATGCTTATTGATTGAATCGGGACAGATTGAGGAACATGAGTACCGATTTGATTGGACATATTGGGGAACAAGACCTGAAAGAGGCTTTCTACTACCGGATTGGGCATTAAGGGTGCTGATGCTAGAGGATGGGCGAAGGTCACTGTTGCTGGAACATTGGAAGAAATACCCGCTGGAGGACGAGAAGCAGGAGCCAACTGACTATTCGGAGGGGGTTGGCTCATAAGGGGGTACTGACCTTGGGACACGATGGAGGGCATAGATGAATTAACAGCAATATGCGGGTGCGACAGATGCACTCATTATAGCCAGGGTAGAGGACCTCTCAGAAGTAGGTTGTGGAATATTCGAGGCAACTGCGGTGTTAGGAATAGGTAAGACTATTTGAGAACTAGTCGATATGGTCGGTGGAAGAGAAAAAGGAGGCACAGGGGCCCCGCCCTTCTCCGTGACTCGAGGCGAGAGAGATGATGCAAATTGTTCTACAAAGGCCTGGGAAGGTTCACGAGAATAATCATACACTTGCTGGATTGGTGGTCCTTGATCAGATATTTGAATAGACTTGTGTACTAGGTAGTCCATGAGGGCTACCGGATTGTGATCAAGGAACATCTGAAATTCAGGATCCCCGCGAGGAACATACTCTGAGTCAAAAGTAGATGATATTTCTGAAGGACTAGGGGAAGCTGGACGTGATGGGGTTGCTTTGGCTTGATAGAAACGATTATATGACCAGGATGGGGAACCAACTAACAGCAGTCCTGAGGAAGATTTGGGGGGTGCCGAAACATCCACACTAGTGGTAATCTCGGAAGAAGAAGGGGCCAGTTGAGCCATTCTTCTACATTGTAACCGAGTGATGACCGTCATAAACACGCAAAAAAGAAGATTGACCTAACTAATGCACAAACAATTCAAGCAGCGCAGGTGATTATCTCCTTTAAGTTTTGATGCTTTTAAGAAAGAAAATATTAGGGAAGGCTTTTTGGAACAGGAACTACTCAGATAGCCAAACTAAGGATGGTTTGGGGAATGTTTGGTGAGGAGTCCCGAAGGCACTTCAGTAAAAGACCGGTACGTGGCTTGATATAGGGGCCTAGCCCCGCACTTCACACACCGCTGCGATAAGGGAGTCGGGTGCTTTGCCAATATATACCAGAACTTCCGTGAATTTATAGCGCGGCCTCAAGTACCACATAGGCTCTTCCTCTTGGATGTCACTTCCAAGTAGGCGAGGCTAGGGAAGGAATTTTTGTTTAAATGCTTTATACCTAGTGATTTTGGCTTTGTGTGCAAGGGTGAAAAATAAAAATCAAATAGTGTCACTACCGATTTTGATCAATTTTCCAGCCTAATTAAAACTAGATGAGAAACATACAGCAGCAATGACAAAGAAAAAGTTCTTTTTAAGCACTTAAAAATGAAGTGTTTGATTTCGATGAAGACAAGTCAAACAGATTCTTTCCCAAATGCGATTAAATTCTTTTTAAGCACCAAAAATTGAAATGTTTGAATGTGATAGACAACAAACAAAGAAATTTTTATTTTTTTAATTTTTAATTTTTTTTATTTTTTTAAAAGGAGAAAACACTGTAAAAGAGAAATACCTGTAGACTTATCTCTCCAAGGTGTGTGGACTTCAAAAAGCGCATTGTTGATCTCTTCCCCTCGAACAATCCCATGAACAAGCAAAGTGCTCCGCAAGAAGAGGATAAGAAAACACCAAACAAAATCCAGAAAGATATATCCGGATAATGGTGAAACGGAAATTTCTATTTCAAGGAACTAGAAAAATTTCAAGGAAATAAAAACTTCACATAAAGAGCAAGATTAAAATGATGATAGGAAAATGCTCAAGCAGAATTGATAGAAATCAGTGAAGAAAAAGAACAAAGATCAAAACTAGAAAAGAAATGAACTTGCCAATAAGGGTGTGCCAGTATGTAGATCAAGAATTTCGCGCTTATTACCTGTCCAAGTTAATGCACCAAACTAAACACAAAAACCCTGAAAAACTCCAATGAAATTGATACCTGATGGATAAGATCCGAAGATGTAAACGGATGAGGAAGCCGATGTAGATAAGACAGGCGCACATGAGCAATTCTGCACAATAGATCCAAGTAACCTGCGAGACACCGATGCTTGACAGAAAAAGAGCACATTAAAAGATATTTAGGTGGACTGCCCGAGAAGCGGGTCCGGGAAGCGATAAGCTTCCTCGGCGGATGTCAGTCCATGTTTTTAATTAAGCAGAGAAGCATACATGATAAAAGATGTACGTAAGGACTAGATTTTCCGATCACAGTAATAAAACAGAATTTAGACAGCAGGCAGAAAGCAACAGAAAACAGGAAACTATGAAATAAAGCTGGATTTGTGTTACCTGTGTCCTTTTACCTGTCTGCAGGATGATCGGCGTTGATTATGTAGAATCGGCGTCGATTGATGTGATCGGCGTCGATAATGTATGATCGGCGTCGACTGAATAAGATCGGCGTCGACTGAAAGTAGATCAGGCGATTGGGGATAGTGCGAGAAGATTTGGAAATCAGAAAGTGAAGGCCAGATCGTTAACGTCTGCTGGATGTGCCGAAGTCGGTGAGATACTGGAACAGATTCACCAGAAGATCAATGGATAAGTGCGATGTTGATGTGATAGGAGCAGAGTAACGGTGCTCCTCTCAGGGATTGATTCGGACAGGATCCGCTCTCATTTGATATACTTGATGCTAAAAGATCTCTCGTTCTCTTTCTTACAACCTGTGTCACTGTGTCGTGATCTATCTCTTTCTCTCTCTCTCCGTTCGTGCGTGTGTTCTTCCTCTTCCAGAACTGAGTTCTAGGATTCTATTTATAATCGGCGCCGATCGTGGAACAGACTCCTGAGATGGCCAAAGTGAATGATTTCCAGAAAGATAAGAGTTACCCCAAATACAGGAAATATCCCGCTTGGGGAAGAGGAAAAATAGGGGTGATACATAGATAGGATAAATGTGGGGTAGATAAGTGGTTAAGATACATGTGAAGAGGTGTAATTAAATATTTAATATTTAATTACTCACGGGTAAGATAAGATAGGGTGAATTAAACTTAGGATAGGTGTTTAAACCACAAATCGAATAATATCCCAAGGGGATAGTGGTGACATAAACATGCCCCAGGTTACCAGAGAGAGCAAATGCACACAAGGGACACCAGATTGGATAATCAATTTTAGGTGTCTACATCTCCTTCAACACACTAATGCTTTTCTATTCAAACTTAGGTATGTGGAATTCCATAAAAAAGGCATTATGCAAGACAATGTAATCCACCACTATCTAGTGTGGGTCATAGTTTCTATACCAACTATACGTGCATCCTTACAAACTGACCTGCTCTCTACTTTGAGGCAGTGGTTCCCTTTGTGTGCCATAGTAACTCACACTTATGTACCTATTTTGTGACATCCTCAATTCCCTTCTTATAAGGTAAGTGGAGTGAAATTTCATAAAACGCCTGTTGATGGTGTTGTGGACCTTATCTACTAGATCTAGGACCATGATTCCCTCTGATGTTATCTCCACCACCAGACCCACTAGATCCACTAGTGCCAACTCCTCTAGATCCACCTCTTGTCGTAGGTAAGGGGCCCAACATAGTTGTGCCCTGCAAACCCACCGTCACGCTAAACTATGCATCTAAAGTCTGTGATACCGAACCACTCCCAGATGTGTTTCCCATGCCGTTCCCAGACGAGATACTCAAACCTTGTGATCCCAAACCTTTCCCAAATGTTGTGCCAGAAGAAATACCCCTAAACACAAGAAATGAATGAAA
The DNA here is from genome assembly GCA_019776745.2 of Taxus chinensis. NCBI lineage: Eukaryota > Viridiplantae > Streptophyta > Pinopsida > Cupressales > Taxaceae > Taxus > Taxus chinensis. The sequence continues at coordinate 12,096,852 of CM034156.1, forward strand.
AATTATACCTCCTAGGTGTCACTCGACTACAAATATTGATACTAATTGGATTATCAAAACTTATCTCAGGAACTGGAAAACTAAGAACAATGGTCTAGTTTTCATGTGATTTAAGATGAGTGCCTATGGCTCTTCTCCTTTCTTCATACGACGAGCTCTCTCCTGAAACCGAGGGGGTTTCTCTTCCACATTTTCCAAGATGGGGTAGCTTAGAATGCTCAGGTTTCACATCCTCCACACAAACCTCAAATCCTTCCTGCAACGTCTACCTCCATAAATCCCTCTCTCGAGATTCATAATAATTGAGCTGCCTCTCCTCTCTTTGAATTTTTGCCACAAGGTCAACCATCCTTCTACCATGACAGTTTCTGTACCCCACACCTAGTAGGATTTTAGCAAGCTATGGGGACGACTTCTAAACTCAAAGCAATGACCAAGATCTTGATATCCAATGAAATAACATGAAAGAATGATCCTCTAGGCTCCCTCAAGAACTCAAACTTAGTAATATCTAGGAAATAATACGTTGAAATAACATATTCCAAGGTGTAACTAGTCAACACTCTACTCCACTAGTGATCAACAACACTGGTCCATGTTAGATCAACATCATGCAACTGCTGATATTCCTCCTAGGTCCAAACACAAGGTCTATAGTACCAACTTGTCCTTAATGCATATGCTGATAGCCATTTATACAAATCTACTGTGAAATAACAAAATAATGTCTCATAGAGTTCATGATATAAGTTTTCCTCCACCCATTTTCGTGCATCAAACTCAGATCAAGTACTGAACCTCTGAGAAAACTCATCCTCTGTGCTTTTAAACCAGGTGTCCACACTATCCAAGGTCAAACACTCTATCATTACACATTTCTCTCACAATAGCTTCAAAAGAGGTCCCAAAAATGAAACCAATATTTAGTCATTATTTTACACTCAATACTTATTTCTAATCCCAATTTCGTCGGCCTATCACCCAACATATGCTGGGCGCTCACCCAAGGCATGTGCGAGCACCGAGACCCTCCTTTATATGAGATTTATAAGAGAGTTCCACCATTAATTGAGGATTATTTTTAGAAATAGAAGTACATGCATCTACTCAAAAAGGAAGAAGATATAACTAAAAAATCTACACATCAATTCATCATAAAAGCTAAATAAACATTATATTAAGCACATGGAACAATATCTTAGTAATGACAAGCCAAATAACATAAGGTTTTACACCCATAAATGAGATGTATAGAATAGATCTATGTATATTGATTTTAAAGAGTTTCTGGTAGCCATACTACATTCAAAAGGTTCATCTCATACCATATACATCAAATGATAAATATCTAACCCCTGCAGACCTATATGATCTTGGATCCTAACTATGCCTTCCCATTATAGTCCATATTACAAACACTAATACCCATACATATGCTTAATGACATCCCTTACAACCCTCTAGCACTAATAACTCTAAACCCTAGCACCATGAGCTCCAAACCCTTAGCATTTCCTAACATTTCTACAGCACCTTGTTACCTTCCTTCTCTTCATTTTCCCTCTCATGTCTCTCTCGTATATCTCTATATTTGTCCCTGTCCCAAGCACTTCTTTAAATAGGATCAGCGTCCACTGCCATGAATTCTCTACTAAGTAGATCACGTGTCAACTGTCAATGTGGTCCTCCATTGGTGAATACCTATCCTCTTTGTAAAACCTTCCACTAATTATAATGATGCCTTTGGGAATATTCCCTATGTGGAATATCCTTTTCTTGGCCTCTAAGGTTCCAGGCTAGCACCTTATCCACTTATCACACCTAGTCGGGTCCTCACATTTTTCCTCAAGTGACTCCATAATGCTAACTATGGCTAAGTCCTTTAAACCCTTGTTCTTCCTCCTGCGCATGCCCTAGTTTCACTTAAACCCTTCTTAAACCCTTTTTCATGTATGCTTTTCCCTGAGCACCCTTCTATTTAGTGATCCTACATGTGTGTGCCTTTTGTTACTTAGCCAATATTCAGGGTCCAATATTCCCCGATGACTTTCACATTCTTCTTGTACTCCTCTTGGTGGGTATCAAAATTTGTAGCTACCAATTATGCCATCTCTACTTCAAGTTTGGTATGATTGTATTTGATAATGGGGGAATGGATATACCTCTGGAGGTCACGTGTGCATGCGAATTTTAAAGGAATATGTGAAAATTCTCCCTCTGGTTCATGTGTATTTAATTTCATGGAGTGCTTCATAATTTTTTTCCTTGGAAGTTCTGCTTGTGTGACTTCGACTGGAGTATCCATGTCTTCTTTTCTATTTTTTGTGTTTTTTTCCCACTTGATGTTATACTCCATTTTGTGTTTTAGCTTTTTATGCCTTAGCTTATTATAATTCAACACATTTTATATCCTGCTCCTTTTACCTACTCCATTTATTGAATTTTCACGGAAAAAACATTTTTTCTGGTCATGACTTTTATCATGCATATTTTGTGTGTTCCATATTTTCTTTTGTTCGCCGACTTTTCTCTTCGACCTGCAAATTTTTTTCGTCATGCGGGGATCCCTATATTTTTTGGTTTTATTCTTTTCTTCACGACTTCTTTCTTATATACCTTTGTTTCATGGCTATTCATTTCTTTATTCCGTGGTTTGACGCTTGCCTTCCTTTGGTGGTTTTTCTTATTTCTTCGTATTGCGGTCTTTTCCTTCTCCTATTTGCATGTGTTTTCTATTATCTTCTTTCCGCGAATTTTTGTTCCTTCTTTCTGTGGTTTTCTTTGCTCCTTATTTCTATGAATTTTTCTTTTTCTTTATTACGCGGGTATGCTCCCTCCATGGCTCTATCTTCTCTTTATTACGTGGGTATTCCTCCTCTGCAGCTATTTCCTTCTTTCTATGTTTTAGTTGTTTCTCGTATTCTTGAGAGTAAGGAACCCCTTGTGGGTTTTCATCCTACCCCTCGTCCTATCCACTGAATTATTTATTTTTAGATAGGCTACTATTATTTTTATTATGCGGGTATTCTTCCTCCGCGGTTTCTTCTTTCTCTTCATCCTTCTTTTTGTAAGGGTAGATATGCCCTTGCTGGAAATTTAATAGTAGCACAATGATGTTCTCTATGTAGATAAAAAATAAAAACATATAATGCTAGCACAAGAGTTTTAATGCAAATGCAGGGATAAGCAACACTAGCGCTTGAACAACCTCTGTGTTTGATAGAGATGAACTTTCTAAAAATATTAGTGCACTGAGAAGCAATGCTAATGTATGTCATTTAACACTAGCGCATAGGAATAGAAGGTAGCAAATGAGTTAATCTACAAAAAACACCATGATAAAGCTATGCAAAAATAAAATCTAATTAATGCATCCAAATTAAACTTTGAAAACACTAAGCTATTCCTTGCTAATTTGGATATGCTTTATAAAGAATAGCTTGATCTTATGATTATAATGAAATCAAAGGATGGCTATCTCCAAGAAGAGGAAATGATCTAACCAATATGGTTTAATGGCCATGTATGAATCTTCCTTTACTACTCTTTGCGAAGTGAGAATGAATGGGTGCAAGATCAATAAGCTTCTTCAATGGTGGAGAATGCACTTATCATATGCATATAATAACACTAATAAAAGTGTGGTGTAAGGTGTGAAGGAAGGTAGTAGGTTATTTATATATCTTTCCAATTTGGGAGAATCTAGAAACCTAGTGAATGTGAGATAAAGGATAAAGTATAAGCATGTTTAGAAAGAATTAATTAGAATTAACAACTCATGGGAGTTGGAGATGATTTAATTAATCAACTAGGATTAATTAATATGCCAAAATAAGCTTAGAAAGATATTTGGAGATGATTTAGAAGTGATTTGATAGAATTTGGAATATTTTAAAGAGGAATTTAACCAATAAGAGGGTTTATTGATTAAATAATGGATTAAAAAGGCTTAATTAACTAATGATATTTAATTAAAAGAGGATTATAACTAACAAAGTGTCATTAATTGGCATCCAAAATGAAGGGAACTACTATTTAATTAACAAAGTGTCATTAATTGATCAAGATGAAGGGGAATCTTAGCTAATTAGAGGGAAATCAATAATTATAACGAAATTGACGGGAAAGACAATAAACGGTGATATTTTAGTAGTAAAATTGTGTATTCAGATTTTAGGTGTCTACACCTTGGGCTATGAAGTATCTTATAAAAATTCCAATTAAGTGGATATGTAAGCTTGATTTGAACATGTTGGGTGCCATATTTCAGTACAAAATTTTCATCATCATCATCATCACGAGTTTTCATACCTACTGTAGATGAGCTTTTATATCTATTTGAACACAATTCCTATTTTAAGAATGGATCAAGGAGACATATCCTTCCTTATTGTACGTTATATTTCCTCATACCACATTGATGATTCATGATGAGATTTGATACCTCTCCTACAAGTCCTAAATGCTATGGCACACTATAAAAATTCTATCCCATTTCCTCTTTGGGTTGAGACACTCCCTAGGCATGAGTTTTGTCCTTTACTTACCAAATAGGAACCTTTTTCTTCTTGTCATAGCATTATCACTCCTTCAACATTATTAATCATACCCTTTCCTGACTTACAAGCATCCACATTAATTAAATAACTTAGAAGGAATAAAGAATCTACCTTAGTTTTGTCAACATTACCTTATTAGGCTTTTCAAGAGCTAAAATTCTGGTGAGTTGGTGGTTGGAGCCAGCCATAAGCACCCGAAAGAAACTAACACCACTTTTGAGCACCCTTTTTCCTCCTACAAGTGTGTGCCAAAGTGTTTGTATCAACTCTCTAGGCATTTGTCCTTTCTCCATTGCTCCTGCCCCAGGCTTTACTATTCCTTACTAGCCCTTATCAAGGTAAAATTCTAGTATAAATCTTAATGAAAAGCTTAAAATTACAAACCAATCACTAATTTGAGAACTAATTTGGGCATACCTTTTGTGTATAAGAATTGACCATGCTTCCTTTGTTAAACACACTTCAAATTTACAATCCTAAGCTCTAAATTAGGTCTTGTATGATGAATGTCAGAGTTTTTAAATAGTTGAGAGTTTTTCCACACATTATTATTCTTGATTCTTGTCTAGGGTCTTATGAAGATGAATTCTTGAGGTTTGTAGCTATTTAAATTGATTTTAAGTCCTTAATACTCCTTTCTCGCACCAAACCTAGTAGAAATGATTTGTTGAAAACTTCCCTCTCTCATGCTACCAAGGCCTCAAATCACTTCTTTGAGTATGTATACACATTTGTAAGCTCCTAGTTTTACTAGTGGACTTAAATTTTTCACTTGGTCATGAAATTTCATTCATAGGCATCTTGTTCTGCACTTTCAGAATAAAGTTCTCCCACAATCATGTCATACTTCAATGTTTAAATAACTTGCATCTCTTCATCAAGTTTCATACTTCCTTCTGGGCTTATAAGGCTCTCATCATCAAGATACTTCAGTCTCAAATTATGACTATACTTTTAGGATCTTACAATACTGCAATTATTTCAAGGGAAAACTCAAAATTATACCAACTTTGAAATGATATTATACAAGTCATGTTGACACTCCATCCACCTATTGGGATCATTAGTATAGATATTGAGCTATCACTTACATGCATGAAACATTTTACCAACCCAGTAACATACTTCTTATATTTTGAGGATATTGTATGACCTGTGTTGAGCTTCTTTAGCACACACCTTTCTTCATATCATCTCCATTTTTGACTTGAAGTTGCATATAGTTTCGGTGTTGGCTTACTTAGCTAGAATGGATTCCACCAAGTTTGTGAAGTAGTTTTTTGTTGTGAGCACATAGGTGTGTCCTGTACTTGAGTGAGGATTAAGAACACCGATGAAATCTAGTCCCCACTTCTAAATGGTTCTTCAATAACAACTAGCTTGAGTGGTGTTGCAACAAGTTGTTGTCTCCGAATGAATTGTTGGCGTGCTTCACATTTGGAAACCCATTCCTGAGTGTCTACACAGAGGGTGGACCAATAATACCTTCCTTGGAGAATATTGTGTGCAGTTACCATCGCTAAGAAATGTCAACCACATGCTTGGTCATGGTATGCTTTAAGAAATTTTTCTTTTTTCTCTTTATCTACACACCTGAGGAAGCATCCATCCAGACCTCTCTTGTAAAGTGCGTGATTCCAAATTATGAACTTTGTTGCCTTCAACTTGAGTGTTCTCCTTTGCTTGTAATCAATCTGAGGAGGGAATTATCCATAAATTAAGTAATAAGAAATATCAGCATACCACTCATCAATAATGGTGACAAAGAGAACCTATGGATTGTTTTTGAAAAAATTTAAGCAAGCACAATTTTCTTCACTGTGTTGAGCTTTGAGTGTTTCATCTTATGCAATAAATCTACACAAGAAATTTCCCATTACTAGATTGGAGGGTCAAATATCCAAGTCATATTATTGAGTCTTTGCAATCCAATTTCCTCTTTTAGCTCTAGGATCCTGCTATGTCAACATGGACTTGATTGCATTGTTGAGTACCATCACCACCTTATGAGAGTTGAGGATGTAAAATCTGATTTTTTTTATAGCCTTGACCACTACATAGGAATGCTTTTCCAATTGGATGTATTTTAGTTCATGCCTTTTTAATGGAAAACTCATGAAAGTAATAGGTTCTTCCATGCCTTCATCATTCTTTTGAACAAGAACGACATAAAGGGTATATTCTGATGCATAACAATAAATGATGAATTCTTTGTTAAATTTTATAGACACAAGGGTTGGACCCTTAACAACGGATTTTTTGATATATTTAAATGAAACATTCCCTTTATTTTTCCATTTGAATTTTTCATGTGGTTTCATCATGGTGGTGATGTGCTTTGTCAATTCAGAAAACTCACAAACAAAGTGATGAATAAAATTCACCTTTCTGAAGAAGGAATGAACTCATTTCCTACTTATGGGTAGAGATAATGCTTGAATCGATCCTACTCTCTCAGGATCAATGTGTGCTCCATGTTTATTCACAATGTGCCCCAGTAACTTGCCTTCTGTAACTCCAAAATGCACTTTTTTGGGTTTAGTGATATTTCATGTTTTTTACACCTTGCAAGTACCTATTCCAAGTGATAGATATGATCTCCCCTCTTCTTTTAAAACACCGTAAGATCATAAAGATATATGAAAATGCAATATTTTAAATCTTTGAATGCCAAATCCATCACCCTTTGAAATGTAGCTCTTGCATTGATTAGGTCGAAAGGCATCCTATTGTAGGAAAAAGTTCCCCAAGGTGCTGTGAAGGTTGTGTTAGTGCAATCCTCCTCTTCCACTTTGATTTGATTATACCCTTAGAATCCATCAAGTAATGAAATAATTTCATATCCAGTGACTTCTTGCAAAATATGGTCCATGATAGGGAGAGGATAATTGTCTTTCAGTGATGTCTGGTTCAAGTTGCGGAAATCTACACATATTCATATTTCACCATTCTTCTTCCACACCGACACAATGTTGGCCACCCATGTTGAATTATGGATGGGAAATATAATCCACACATTGATAATCTTCATTACCTCCTCTTTGATGGTATCGGTAATATTTAGGTTATATGGCCTTTTTTTTTTCCTGAATGGCTTAGCATCCTACTTCAAGGGAATTGAGTGATGCATTTCCTTCAGTTGGAAGGATTTGAGTTTATCATTAGAGTAGGAAAAAACATCTAAATAATTCTTGAGTAATGCAAAAAAAATTATCTTCTCCTCAAGCGAGAAATTTTTTACAACATTGGCCATTCTTGGCTCCTCCAGGGTTCTGATGTTTTCCTTATCAAAATAAGCTGGACACCAAGAAGATTGTTTTTCTTTCTCTCTAATGAATTTGTCATGTTTGTCAAAGAGGGTTCTAGAGAAACTAGGCCTTTTGGAATCTTGTTTCCTTTAAATTTTATCACTCCTTCATCAATCCCTTAAATTCCTTCTTTCTCTTCTTCAGCTACCGCTTCTCGGTGTGGATTTGTGCTTCCTTCAAAGAATATATTATTGAAATTATCCCTTTGTTCCAAAAATGCTAGAATCTAGTTATCATCATTAAAGACTTGCCAATGATTTGCATTATCCGGTACACTAGGTCTGAATACCATTTCAATGGTCACTTTGTCTTTACCAAAAGAAGGATGAGGTGTCACTAGGGAAGCTGACAATGCAAGAGAATCAAAATTTTCATTCTTTTCTCTTCGGATAGCTTCAATGGAAATTGCATCGAAAGATTCAATGCAGTCCCATACTTTGTTTCTATAATGTCAGAGTCTTGGATTTTTTACTTGATATTGTTGTCAGAATTATTTACCATCACCTTGGCATCTTAGTTTATTAATTCCCATTTCTTCTGCCACTCTCATGCCTAAGAGGAGAGTTTCATATTCCGTCTTGTTATTTGTATCATCAAATTACAGCTTATAGGCAAATGGGTACAATTCATCGGAAGGAAATTATAGTACTATGCCTAATCTCGAACATGCACAAGAATGACTACCATAAAATTCCATCTTCCAAACTTGATCTTCTTTGTCTTCCATAAGAAATGGAAGTTTCACATATTTTTTGATGTGAGGAAATATTTTCCTAGTCCACTGCCCTAAAACAAAATGTTTGCCTTTGGATCATCAAACTTTCGTACTATGAACTTCATATTTCTTACTAGCAACAACTTCTTCATCTCACCTTTCACTTAAATAGTTATAGATGACCAATCCATCTTTATTTCTCCATCCAGGTCTCTACAGAAGCTTTGGCTCAATAGCATGCCAAAGGATGTTGGAATTTCTACCACCAGTATGGTTAGAAGTACCTTATTATCTAGAAAATCAGCTAATGCTACCTGTTCATATTTAATTCTTCCTACCAACGACACTTGTATAGATTCCATTAAATAGTAGGTTCCATTTTCCTGGGTCAAGATGAGGCCTAGAGTATTTTCAACTTTGGCAGGCATCACATTATTTGAGGCTCTGGAATCTATGATTCAATTATTTAGCTGGAAGCCTTTAATGAGGAACAACAGCTAGAAAGGTTCAAACTTGTTGGTTTGGGAGGAACTGGGGGATAACATGTTTTGAGAAGGTGGTGTGGGGAGTAAGCCTTTGGAATTTGGACTTAAGGTTATAGGATTACCACCACAGACTACATTGATGAACCTATCAAATTGGGTAGGATGCATTTGTAGGTATTCTATTTCTGAGAGTTGGAATTTAGTTTTTCTTGTGTGTTCCACAAAGTCAAATGGGGTTATAGAGGGAAAGGAAGAGGTTCCAGGAATGACAGAAGATTTACATGGTGAAGGTTTTGCTATTTTGGGGGTTGAATTTTCCTTCACGCGTTCAGTAACTAGCTTGGAAGGAGATGGGGATGCAGATTTTGATGGAACCTTAGATTTTTTGCGGGAAAAAAATTTAAAGGATATATTTTTAGTAAATTTTGAGCTGGGAGAAGGAATAGAAGACTTACTTGGTGTGGTAGCATTATCATTTCTAACTAGTGGGTATAATTTTTCTGTAGCCCATTGTATCGAAGATGGTAGTGGTGATCCTCTATTGATGATTTTATTTTATGGAACCTCCATAGGAGAATATTCTTTCTTATTCTTGTCCTTTACCACAACCGTTAAGGATGGGACACATTTCTTAGAATTTACGCGAATGAAAATTGTGCATGAGAAACTTGGAGCTTCTTTATCATCATCATCTTCATCAACAACATACTCAATTAGACCATTTTGCATGTCACCATCAACTTCCTCTACCTCAAGATAGTTTTCATCATCATTTGAATATTCATCTTCAGGTTCTTCAATTTCCAGTTCCTCCTCTAGTTCTTTGGTGTCATATGAAGCATTCACTGGTGGTGCTTCGAGAGAAAGCCAATGAGGAGGTGGAGAAATTCTTGGTCTATTGGGAGGATTTGGTTTCCTTGGAGTATTTCACATCATGATTTAGGAGAGTTGTTTCTTCAAGGAAACCAAATCATTTGCCATTATTTAGAACATAGGGTTTTTGATGACTGAGCTTGTATTCTGGCCTTTTTTTTTTCCATTTGGGCCTTTCACTTTCCAGGACATGATTAGAACATCATCAATTTCAATCACATGGTCCTGAGCTTACCTCAATATTATTGGTCATGTTATTCTAAGGAAGAAACCTGCTTCGGATGGCAAGGCACTGATGAAGAATCTCTTCAAATTATTTTCAAGAGGCACCACATCTTCAGTGATTCTTCTTATCATTCTGTTATATCTTGCTATGAAGTCTCTCATTGATTTGAAGGTTTCTTTCTTTATTTGTACCAATTGGTCCAAGAGGTCTTGATAGTCTTTCGTGGTCTTGAATCTGTGTTTGAATGCACTTCTTATATCTTCCCAACAGGTGAAAAACCTCGGGGGTAGCATGTAGAACCATTTGGCAGATTTTTCTTGGAGTGACTCCACAAAGATCCAGAATGACACATCTTCATCCTCAATGCCCAATACACCACAAGTGGTGATAAACACTACTACATGGTATTAAGGGAGTTGAGAGCCATCCCCTCTGAATTTTGGAAAGTTTTTCCTTGAGCCTTTTGGTATCTTGTGAAGTGGTTGAGAAAGGGCAAGTGGGACGATGTTTCTCCCCCATGGTACATTAGGCCTATGGACCTCATGATCATAATTCCCCATTTTGTTTCTATTTCGAGTTTCCAACATCTCTAAGGTTACAACTTGTGTTACTACTCTTGCATCTACCTCGGCTTGAATTCTTTTAATTTATTCAAACTGAGCTCTTATTTCCTCTTCTGCTCTTGCTTCTATTTATCTAGCTTCTTCTTCGGTCTCTACATCCGTGAAATCTTCAAGGTTCTCATTGAGGTATGGAAATTCATTTTCCAAAGGATTAGAAACACTTAGGTTCTTAGCGTGACCGGTTGCCTGATGAAAGGGAGACCTCTGAATTCTGAGCAACTCTTGTCTTCTTTGAAGCTCTTCAAAAGTGGGGTTGGTTTGTCCTCTTTGTCTTTATTTTCACGTGTATCTTCTATCCGTCAACTTGAAAATCTATGCTCTTCTTTGCGGTTCTATAATTTGTCTTTGTGTTTCCAATTCAGCAGTGCATTCTTCTTAAAGGTTAAGAATTTTTACGGTGAAGAAGTAGTGGTTGAAAATTTTCTTGTTATGTCAGATAGCTTCTCTCAAATCTAAAGAAATGTCATTTTGGATGTGGAAGAGCAATTTGGGTCTTTCAATAGGAGGATTTCCTGGAATAGACATGGTTTGTAGACATGAGCCTCAACAAGGTGACTTAAATTTTATATTATGTTTCTAAATTCACTTGAAGTTATATTGAAAAGTGCAAACCTCAACACAAAAATAGAACATTGATGAGAAAGAGCATTGGGTGAGAAGAGAAGAGAGAGAAAGAAGAGGAAGAAGAAGAAAGAAGGAGAATTATACAGAAGGGTGAGCCAACACAGTGGATTTGATCTCGCTCCCTGAATGGCTTCCACTTCATGCTCCTGAGAAGGCCTTTATTCCTCGAAGCTCTTTACTAAAACAAGATGTTACAGGTTCCACTTTGTTAGCATGAGGAATGAAAATGAAGCTCAATGTTTCTGTCCATCCATCAACCACACTATTGATCTCTTTTCACTTCCCGAACCATGATGAATGTTTCTCTACGATAAGTGTAATGGAGGCCTGAATCTATGAGAGGAATTCAAGGGTGTCCTTAGTAAAGGACAATGGTTTTTCTACCTCTTTCTTGACGTGTTATTCAAATGGACCAATCAACTCATCTACAGTTATATCTTCACCCATTGCAAGCACTCCAAGATTCTGAATTTTCCAATTTACACTATCCTACAATTTGTATGCTTGTTCCTCATTTTCCTCTAGATTTGTGATGACCCGATTAATTACCTCAAACTTGATTGCTAAGGCCCTCACCCACACATGTGACAATTCTTCTGAGGTAGTTTCAAAGATCTTCTAGGTGATGATTGTTGCTCATTTCATCTACTACTTGGCCCAAAGGTTCCAAATAGTCCCTTTATTTCTCTAATCCCTCCTTGAGTGTTCGTGTCCTATCTTCTATTGCACACATGTAAGCAAAGAGTTTGACCTCTTATTGGAGCATTGAATCTCTCTTTTTCAAAAAATTGAGTTGATCCATTTATTTATTCATTCGCCCCGTGTCTTGTGAACTTGTGTATGCTTCCTGATGGATTTTGGATTGAAGCTACTGATGGGCCACAACTTCCTCAGTGGATAATTTTCATGGCATTAGGATCAACTAGATGTTACACACAGAAAGATAGAGGTTCACACCTACTCTTTTTAGTTCATCAAATCTTCTTCTTATATCGATTAATCCTTGCCACCATATGAGCGCAAGATTTTTGATACATGTGCATATCCCCTTCATGAGCTTGTCGGGTACAGGCTGAATTGTGCTCATTTCATATTCAATTGTGTGTCCATCTTATCCACTGGCTTGATTATCTTGGGTTGAGATAATTCGATGTATTGATTACCCGTTTCCACACTGTAGATATGTGAGGCTATATGTGCAAGATTCCTTGATATTTTTTCTTTGGCTAATGATACAATTATTTATAGATCAGGGGTTGTCACTTGCTTCATAGTGTGGGTATCAGGGATAATTATTTCCTGCATCCAAGGAAACATCTCATCAGACTTAGGTTCAATGATAGGTGCATTGATGGTACCATTTTTTTAAGGAGGAAAATCTTGAATGAGAGAGGCATGAATGTCATCAAGAGGGGAAACCTCTTGTGGTAGCATGAAGACTGAATCTTGAACCATGTGTTATTCATCCACTTGTACCTTTGTCATGGGGTGTTCTTCTTTCATTTCTACAATCAATTCTTCCTCTAGTAATGATGAAAATGAGCCTCCTTCTACTCTAAGTTTCTTTGGTGTCTTCTTGTGAGGAGAAGCTTCCAATTCTACGGCCTTCTTTTTGAACTCACTAGGGAGTTTTCAAAACTAGAAGTCACCTTTATGAATTTTGAAAATGACTGATGTGAGGCTTTCTTCTGACTCAAAGGAACTCCTCTTATTCTTAAAAAAATTCCTCATTCTCCTCACCAACTTTTCAGTCCTCTCTAATATATCCCATGGTTCATCAACATACCAGTTAATTGAAGGTATATGGGACATCTTGACTGCCACATAATTAGAATCATACATCTTTGTCTGATCATCTTGAAAAATATCTTCATGCCAAGAGAACTTGAATTTCTTCATTTCACTGATTGTCATCTGCATATGATCCTTTTTACGCTCTTCAAATTCATTCATGTAATTAGCCCAGTAGTCCTCGACTTGTGGCTCATGTCACAATTCTAGGACATGGAAAGATTTGGGATCTTCTCGGATGTCAAAGTTATGCCTAACAATGTAGGAATGTAGAGTCAAATGAATGAAAGCAACCTCAAAATGAGATGTATCATTTGATCTCTTACACGTGAATATCCCGAGAGAGATAGGAAACGAAATCAAATTCTTCCTCCTACTTCTAAGCTTGTTAATTACATGAATGATCTATTTGCAGAGTGTGAACAACATAATTTGGTCACTAAGGTACTTTGGCAGCCTTAGCTCTGCTTGGTCAAAGCTAGCAACTCCCCGGTAGGAGAATGTTGAGAATTGAATGAAATAGGAGCCATACTTCTTGATCAAGGACGCCACTTGTGAAGACATCCTAGCTTCCAGATCTCCTTCCAAATTGTAGAATATGTACATCATTAATGCATGATTCACATGAGAGAAATGTCTATGTCTTTTCTCCATCATCACCTGTGGAAGTTTCTCAAACGCAAGCACCTTGGTGGCAATGTTTTGCGTGAGATCCAATCCCTTGAATGATCTTGAGATAGTGAGGAGGTAGACCAAGTAAGAAGTCATGTGGAAATTCTTTGTCATGGGTACTTGGTGCAGTTGCTTATGGAGATTGTCATTGATTATCTGCTCCTTGTCAATTCTCTGCTTTCCTTATGTTAATGTCAAGATGTAAAGGCTTATTTAGTCTTGGAAGTCTCTTATGCTTTCTTCACCCATTACTCTACTAAGGAGAGTGATGACATCTAAATACCCTTCTCATAACTCACACCTTGGAAGGTTCTTGGGCATCCTTGAGATTTTTCTCCCTATTTTCAACCACAACCCAAGAGAAACCCCTTACACGTATGCATCCATCATTTCCCAATCATGCAAGGCCCTATCTTTTGAGATGACGATCATGTTGGTTGATTTCAGTATTTGCAGCGAAAGTGAGATGGTTCTAGGGCTGATGACCACCATCATTGTACCATTTTCAGTTCAGATGGTTCATGTTTTAGGATCATAGTGGTGAAAAAAAGCTAGGACCAACTCATGACTTTGGAAAAACACTGGGTGTTCTATGGCAGCAAACAAGCCACTGGTGAATATCTGGTCTTCAATCTTCGTTCGGTCTTTGTCTGTCATGCGAGCTCTTAGGTCATTCAAGTCTATATACAAGACATCATTTTCTTCTATCTCATACTCACAAGCAAAGGGCTATGCCAACTTCTATCTTGTCTACTTCTACTTCATGTTTTCCTTGAAATAAAAACTTACTATTTTTAGTAAGTATGAAAAAGAAACTCCCTCAAATATCAACTGGATGTTGCAACCTTGATTCCCATTTATCCCTACATTCTTACCTCCTTCCAGATCAATTCTCTATTTTAACAGGTTCTTGTGGGACCAATTAATATTTTTTGCAAGTTCCAAAATGCTCATTCTAGTGAGTTCTCAGCTGTAGTGCACCTCCAATGTCTTTGTCTCCTTCTCAAGTTCTTATGTTGCTGACTTTCCCAAAATAGAAGTCCCTTATGCAAAAGACCTACTAATTTTAGAAAAGTGGGCTTTTGGAGGTTGGATTGACATGGAATGTTTTTTTGATATGGGTTTTTTCCCAATATTACCCCTATGAAATTTTAGAACTATCTGCTTAATAGTCCAGGGTATTTTAAACTTTTAAATTTTGGACCTAGCAATGCTTCTAGACGCGACATTCATTAATGGACCTCAATATTGCAGGTTTGGTTTTCTCCTCCATTTTTGAAAAAAAGTATATTTCTGATGTGGGTTTTTTCTTCTGGTTCTTCACATGAAATATTACTTCAATTCGACAATCGGTTTGACTAGAAAACCCACATCTTTCTTTGTTCAGCCGAAAAAGAGATTTATTTGTTGTGAATGCTATGTTGCATGAGAGGAGAGTTTGAAAGTATATTTTTGATGTTCTTGAATAGAGGAATAAATATCAAAATATGGTTCATTGATTCGTGCACTTGTTAGCAAGATTTTTGTGAATCTCTATTTTTTGGCTATGGAGATTTTCTACTCTTCTCTTCGTTGTTGTTCGTTTCTCCTTCTTTGTTTCCTCAAGCTTCCTTATGAGACCTATATTATTTCATGGAGTGAAGGAGAGTATTTATATGATAGGTCTAGTTTGAGGTTCAACAATTTTGGATTGATGGCAAGGAGGTTGCAGAGGAAGAAAGGCTATACGACTGTGCACAGGAGCGGAAATAGTTAGAAGTAGGGAAACACGTAAATATTTGAATTTTTGAAATCATGATGAGAGAGGGTTGGGTTCATTTTATTTTCCCTGATATCCCTCACCACAAAGGGACATTAATTTCCATGGTAAGTAAGAATATGACATGTGGTGTTGATCCGATGGTAGGGAGTGAGTGCTCAAAAAATAATAGCTTCTTAAAGCACTGAGGGGCTAGAAGCAGGTCACATGGGTGACCAAAAATATATCCTAGAGGGATGGGGTACATTTTTCAAGGTTTGATGTCCCTGACTTATGAGGGTACGTGAGGGGACATCAAATTCTAAGGTGGTCATGTAGCTGACACATGGCAGAGATCCAACGACAAGGGATTTGAGCTCAAAATTTTTACCCGGGGGATGAACTGGAAATCCTGATGTTCGTATGGGGTTCTAGAGGTCATATGAGGGTTGGGCACATTTTTCCAAGGTTGATGTACCTGAACCTCAAGGACGTTGGGGACATAAAATTCCGATAGGCTCCTGGAGCTAACACGGGTCCTACCAAAATTTGGCTAAAACCTGAACTTGCTCCAAGAGGACAACTTGTGACAATGATAACTTGAGCTCCCGATGGATTTATTGGAAACATTTTATCTGATATTAACTAGAAATGAACTTTTAATCCAATAGTGGGGGTATCATGTCTTTATTCATCCATTTGATCCCTGAAAAATAAGATTTTTTATTTGGTACTCCACTTGTTCTTGAGAAAAACTACCTACAGACCTGATTTAACAAGGTGTTGTAAACAATAGTATTTCACCATCATGTAGGTATTGAAATTCTATTTTTGGTGATGATTTTTTTTTCTCCTAAATCCATCTAGAGCTCCTGGAATCACCTTCCGAAGCTCAACGACTATTTTGGCCTATGGACTGATTAGGCCTGTGAACCCTAATTATGGTGAAAATGCCCCAAATTTTTCGAGCCCTTCCAAAATCTTCCAAAATCATTTCCATTATTTCCCAATACCTTTGAATCACCCCACCTCTTTTTAGGCTCTTCTACTCCGCTCCATGGGGTATCTCCAACCTTATGAAGGTCAGTGATAGCCATTCCCACAACTACCTGTAGCTTTGCAAATGAACTCCTAAAATCACCTATGGGGGATGAATGAATTTTCCTAAATCATCTAGGGAGAGGAGATAACGTTAATCAGTAGGTCACTTGGACTAACTGGGCAGACTTGGGGTGTTTTCGAGTTGTAGGACTTGAAAAAATTAACATAGGAGTATAGTTGTCATGCTCGGAAATTTTTAATTTCCTTGTTACACATTTACATGACAACATAAACACAATACACCTGCAATGATATTTAAGAGGCAAGAAGAATGCAAATAAAAATAGTAAGGGAAGATACATCCATAAAGTTTCATCTATTGCTTCAATGGGTATGCACAATTCAAACTCTTACAAATGAAATGCCTGGATCACCATGCAAAGAGTCCACTATAAATGCTTGCAGTAAATAGGTTCATAAAAAAAATGGACAGAGTTTTGCTACTATAATCATCCTCCCTGAAAAAATGAGATCCCCTTCTATATATATATATAGTATATATATATATATATATATATATATATATATAATATATATATATCCTGAGCTAGAAAAAAAAGGATAGAGAAGAGAGAAGGGACGACTTCCCTAACTTTTAACCACAAATAGATCACATTAAAAATCTCTTTCAAGCACATGGGCACCTTACAGGGCAATCTTATAGTCTTTTTCATCCTGCAAAATAAAATAGAGCCATGCTTCATCAAGTCTGGTGGTTAAGAAACTTTATTAGAATGATTACATGCCAAAACAACTCCTCTCTACCTCCAAAATCCTTGTTTTCCATTTAGACCCCTCAAATGCTATCAAAATCAGATTTTAATGATGCCAACTTGAATAGCCTGATGAGATATTTCCATTGATATAATTTTCTCTGATTTGGAGCTCGGGGTCAAAATATATGGCCATCTGAATTTTTTCCTATTAGGAGGCACATGAATTAGACACGTGGCAACCTTTAATTGGTTTAGGGTTCAGCCTATGCCAATGTTTACTTGCTTTTCCTTTTTCCAAGTGTCTACTCCTTATTGGGTCAAAATATTGGGGTTTACTTCTCCACTTGCCATCAATCCTTTCTTTTTACCTTTACAGACTCCCTTTATGAGGATACGTGCCCATAAAAATTCACCACATTCCTCCCGGATATCAGGTTTTCCTTTACCTTTATCAATCCCTTGACATGTGGATTGATTAAAAGGATCCACACTCCTTCACATTATAGACCCTGTCAGACCCTTAGAACCAGGAGCCAATAATAAATGACTACGTTTCTTTACAATTTTCCTCTCAATTAACAAATGTGAAATTCAAGCCAATGGGAGGGCTCCACACACTTGCTTGTCATTCCTTGAATAGCCCCAGCCTATGAAAATTGTGAAATGCAATCCAATGGGAAAGCTCCACATGTTTTACCTTGTCGGTATTTTATTTGATCTCCACTAACAACTGTGAAATGCAAGCGAATGAGGAAGCTCCATGTTTCCACAGTGTCAGAACATGTCAGTTTGTTACTTCATTCCTGGATTTGATTGGACGAGCCTTCACAATTGTTGGATTTGTGAAACACGATCCAATGTGAAGGCTCCACATAGATCTTTGATTTTATTTGTATTGTGTCATTTCAATGTTCTGCGGGTTTAAGTAAAACCCACCTAAGTCTTCAACCAAGCTCCTTTGATTGAGATCTTTTGACATTGATCGAGATCCTTTGTTCCATGGCTTAGAAATTTTAGCCCTTTGAATTTTCATTAGTTTTATTTGACCCTGTCTAACTTGGCTGGACCACTAAGCTCTTGACACGTAGCCCCACTAATTTTTCCATTGAGTTTGATGGGCATTTGAATGTCATTCAACTTTTCTTAATATATTTCGCTAATGAAGCCATACCGCGTGGATTTTTGAATGCAAATGGCTAGCTATTTTAGGAAGTGTAACTTGACGGTTGTTTGACTGTCATAGTACTTGTGATAAAATGGCTAAGTCCATTTTCAAGCTTGTTCAAACCAAAATTAACCCAAGGGGGTAATTTTGGATAACAAACCTTTCCCAAATAATACACCAACAAGCCAAGATACCATTTCTATTACAGCCGAAGCACATAATGCTCACACTGTAAACATTCTTAACACCACTAATCAGGAACCTATCCCATCTACAACTTCCTCTCCTTCACCCTCAACCTCATCTACCCCCTTTGACATTATTCCTACATCTATCATACCTACATTTATCTCGACATCCACTCCCTTATATAAAACTACTAAAATCCCATTTGAAAATATATCATTCATGCCCCTAGATACATTCATGAAGTGACCATTCCAACCTATTTCCATATCTGACGTTGGTCCTTTATCAACTCCCTTACCAATTACATCCACTTCATCATTTACTTCACCCATTTCTTTAGGTTTGACCACCTCACCTCTATTCATTCCACCATTACCCATCATACCATCCATAGAATATATACCAGTCCCTCCATCCATTCTTTTACCCACATCAACCATTGTAGTCACATCCACACCACCTTCTTCCGTCACACCAATGTCATCATTTGAGGATTCTTAAAATCACTTCAGCTTGCAATGACCTCAAATGTTCCTTCCATGTCATCAACACAATCCAACCAATCCCCACCTTTCTTAGATTACATCAAACAAATGTTTCTTCCTGCACCTACTCTTAGTATGACACCACCATTCAACCTTCTAGTTGAGATTGTCGTCACCCCTCCTAAGGGTGCATCTTGACATATGAATAGTACAACCACTTTTATAATTAAACAATCCAATGCAACATATTTCATTTCAAGACCACAAATGTTTCAACCCACCAATTCAAAACCATTCCACACTAAAGCACCAACCAACATAAAAACTGAATTCAAGTCGCCAAAACATCAACATAATTGGACTTTAACCCAAGCATCCAAGATGTCTCATAAGGCATCATCCATCACTTTCGTTAGATCATATATGGAAATCTTCCAACACATATTATAAACGTCTACAATCATGCTTCCACCTATTAAGGCCTTTAACCCAAATGGAAATAAACCTTCATGGTTTAATTACAACCTTATGTGTGCCTTTCATTGTACCCCTAGGCACGATATTTAGCATTATAGAGCACTCCAGGCCATTATCCAAAACCTCATTGAAGAGGAAATAATTATTCTTAAACCGAGCCACTCCCTTCCTTCCACATCCAATCCAATATTTTCCATTCCGCCTTCGGGAGATGAATCTTCCAAGAATGGTCCCCCTTTGTTCATTAATTCTTTTCGGGTAACCAATCGATCCAGCCCACACAATCCAGAATCAGTCTCCAAACCAAAATATGAGACTTTCATTGTCATTCCTCTTCTTAAGGAGTTAACCACATCATCAAAACCTAAGTTTTCCATCTTCCCAGCTCCTAGGCTCATTGAATAGAGTATCATTAAACAACTTCATCAAGCTCCTATCAAGATGTTACTTTACAAGCTTATCCAAAGCTTGTCAGATCATAGAAAATCTCTTATTGAATATTTAAAGAACATTCTGACATCCAATAATGAGGCCCAACCATTCGTGTCTCTTATGGGAGCCCTTTCCACTTTTAATAATACCATATCACTTGA
The DNA here is from genome assembly GCA_019776745.2 of Taxus chinensis. Lineage (NCBI taxonomy): Eukaryota > Viridiplantae > Streptophyta > Pinopsida > Cupressales > Taxaceae > Taxus > Taxus chinensis. The sequence goes on from CM034156.1 coordinate 12,117,192, forward strand.
TGATGTTGAGATTCTAGACATCCCGTTGGAAGAACACTAACTTCCCCTCTTTATCATGGTTAGGATCAAGGATACATTCATTCGACAATCCATGATAAACAATGAGGAAAGCATTAATATCATCTCATCATATACTTTCAACCATCTCAAGATCCCCAAGGCATATGTTGCTCAAAATACCATGGTTCTTCATGATTTCAATGATGTTATCCCTCCAGCTTTAGGAGTAGTCATTATTCCTATCCGTGTTGATGAGAAACCCATCCATGAGGTATTTTATATCATTGAAGGAGAATTCCAATAGAATTTTCTCCTTGGGCAACCATATATATGTGCCATGTATTGTGTCCCCTCCACACTTCATCACTCCCTTAAATATGAGCATGAGGGGAAGATTCTCACACTCCTTGGGGATGTTCCTCCCTTCTAGGTGTGCAACATGACCTATATACCAAATAATGTACTCATTCCCAAGAATAATTCATTTGCACCATCCACCAGCTCAATCATTCCTTCTTCCAAACTCCCTCACAATGAATCCTTAGATAATGTAATGGAAAAACTTTTGATGGGGTGGTATCATCTTCTCACACTCAACAATATTCCCAATCATCACTATATCGATAGACCCGATAAAGAACCTATGTACCAACCAAATGTCGTGGATGTTATTCCTTTCGGTCCACCGCACCTTCACACCAATCTCATTTATGGTGGTTTTGATACCCCCTCTTCTCACCTTAAAGATATTTCACATGCTAAACCTTATATCGGTGTTTTCAACTTCCTCAATAAACCTTCTTTGACCCACACTTATCTCCATCATTGTGCATGGAAGGGATTTGGCATACGACGTTATAAGCATGGGCCACATGGCCTTATTATTGATCAATGTCACAAACCTCATGAAAATTTTGGGCTAGGATATCAAGAGTAATCCCCTGATCCCATCCCTTTGTCTAAGATACTCATGAATATGCCTTCTCCACCTTCTCCATCTTCTCTAAATCTTGAATACATAGAAATGAATAAAACCATTTCTATTGCTTTTGAATTTTTCTTTATTCTCCAAAATTAATTTGGGACTGGTTACCTATCAATGTGAAAATAAGACTAGGTCCCTTCCCCTTCACCATTCAAAGATGATAGAAGAAGATTCTTCTACCATCGACATCCTTTAGTGTGCCGATGATGATGTCGTTCTTTCCCACATACAGGTAGAATATTCTTATCTTCAGAAGACCTTACCATTTGACACACCTACTATTCTTAATAAAGCCACCATTAATATTAATATCAAGATTCCTCAGGAGCCTCACATTCTCAAAGTGGGCCTGTATCTTAATCCATACGAGATTGAATTTTTCAATACATTCCTCTCCCATCATAGCCAAATATTTTCATGGTCTTATTTAGACAAGGCAATTTTTTATCCTTCTATCTTCGTCCATAATATCATAACCTTTCCTAATGATAAATGGGTAAATTAGAAGCTTCATCGCATGCACCCTCGTGTAGCCCTTCTTGTTAAAGAAGAGTTATAGTTCCTTTTTTCTTCAAACTTCATTATCCCCATTGATTATCCCCAATGGGTTTCTAACATTGTCTCTGTCACGAAAGCTTCTAGAAAGCTTTGTATATGCACAGATTTTTGAGATCTCAATATTTCTTTCCCTAAAGATGACTTCCATCTTCCAAATATAAATCAGCTTTTGGATCTTACTGTAGGTCATGATATGCTTTCTCTCATGGATGGTTTATTTGGTTACAATAAAATTATCATCACACCAGAGGACCAACATAAAACTTCCTTCATTACTTCTTGGGGGACCTTTTATTATCGCATCATGCCCTTCGGTTTGAATAATTTCAATGTTACTTATCAGTGGTCCATGACTTATATCTTTCATGATATCATCCAAAAACTATAAAATACTATGTTGATAATATTTTGGGAAAATCCAAACATTGACACGACCATCTTTCTATTCTCGAAGTCCTTTTTGAGCGCATTGTTCATTTTTTTCTTCATCTCAATTTGGAAAATTTTGTATGTCGAGTCTTAACTAGGAAACTCCTTGGCTTTATCATTTTTATTAGGGGTATTGAATTTTACCCCGTAAAAATTAAGGAAATCATTGAAACTCTCCCCCTTCAAATCTTAAGTAGCTTCGTAGCCTTCAAGACCACCTCCAATCCGGCCATCATTTCCTCTCGCAACTCTCAGATCATTGTCATCCCTTTCATCACCTCCTCTAGAAGGAAATATAATTTTATTGGGATCATGATTTCTAGAAGTATTTTGAAAATCTTAAACAATATATCCTATCTCTATAAGTGCTTACACCTCCACCCGAGGGGGAGACCTTTTACCTATACATCTTTGCTACTAATCATGCCTTAGGAGCTATATTAGCACATCGTGATGAACAAGGTCATGAAAAGACCATTTATTACATTAGTCACACCCTTTATGACTGTGAAACCCACTACACTAAAGCTAATAATATGTTTTGTGCTCTCTTCTTTTTTACTTATAAACTTTGACACTACCTCCTTAATCATAAGACGTATGTCGTTACTAGTTTCCATCTCCTTAAAACAATGCATTTTAAGCCATACCACAGTGATAGTATCAATTAATGTCTCATGCTCATGACTGAGTTTGACCTCGAGTTCATTCCTCTAAAAATCTATTAAGTGTCAAGCTATTTTAGATCAATTAGTGGAGGACCCTTTTCCTAGTTCGCAACTTCCTCATGAACAATTTATGGACAAATCCATTAATTAATTTCATCATGAATATGGAACTCTTAAATTCACTCTTTTTTTAATGGCTATAAGTGTCAGCAAGGGGGTGGTGTTGGCATCATTCTCATTCCTCCTTGGTAAACCCATATTCCCCTCGCAAATAAACTTGATTTTGAGTGTACAAATAATATGGAAGATTAAGAGGACCTCATCTTAGGTCTTGAAATCACTACCTTATAGGTGTTAAAATTCTTGACATCTATGGGGATTGTGAACTTATCATTAAAAAATCTATAGGTGAGTGGCAATGTAAAAATGATATCCTTCAAAAATATCACAACATTTTCCATCTTCTCCTTGAAGCCTTTAATTGCTACACCATCCAATTTTTTTCCCTATCGACCAATTGTTTTGTTAATATGATGACATCTCTTGCATCCCTTATCCCATGGAAAATGGAGGAATCCAAGCTTTCTATCATTTTTCATCGCATTGATCGACCATTTCATGAACTACTTCAAGTTAATCTTGTTAAATCTAATTCATCAGACCTTTGGTATTCCCAAATCTTTGATTGTCTATCTAAGTCCATTATTCCCCCTGATCTATACAAGAATTCTTAGAGGTATTTTCTTCAACGTGCCAAATGATATGTGATCCTTGGAGGCATTCTTTATAAATGTGGATTTGATGGTGTTCTTCTTTGATGTCTTAGGTCCCATGAAGCCTCTTGGGCCATCTAGGAAGTCCATGATGGTATTTGTGGTGGACACTTTAGTGGCTTGGCCATTCCTAAGAGCGTCCTTCATCTTGGCTATTATTGGCCTTCCCTCAATCATGAGTGTTGTGAGTATGTTAAGAAATTTGAAAAATGTCAGTAGCATTCTAATCTTATTTATATTCCTAGGCAAGCTTTGCAGCCCGCTTTGATCTCATTGGTCTTATAAATCCTCATTCTTCACAACAAAATCACTCTATCATCACTGCAACTGAATATTTCAATAAATGGGTGGAAGAAATCCCACTCACCTCAACCAAATCTGGTCCAATCATTAATTTTATCTATCAACATATCATTTGTCACTTTATCATTCCCTACAAACTTGTCATGGACAATGGAAAGTCCTTTAAAAACAAGGATCTTAAGAAAATCTACAATGAACTCAACATCCAACTCATCTTCTCTTCTCCATATTATCCTCAAGCTAATGGCCAATCTGAAGCCACTAACAAGAATCTACGTAATATCGTTGTTAATATTGATGATTAATTAGGTTGTAATTGGCATCTCCAGCTTCATTTCTCCCTTTGGATTTATCACACTAGTATTCATACCTCTAAAGGGGCTACGCCTTTTTCTCTTGTATACGGTTCCAAATCCATACTCCCTCTCGAAGTTCAAATTTGGTGTATCTTGTACATTCATTATCCCCTCTTAAGTGGTCTACTTAGCTAGTTCCAACTCTCCCCCATTCAAAAATAAAAATTCATGGTTGCTCAAACAGAAATAAATGTTATAAAAAAATTGCTCCATTGAAGAATAGCTTTTCATGCAAAAAAAATAAGAAGAATAAAAGAATGAAAATTAAAGTCAAAAGAAAAAAATAGGTCGATCCCTCGAAGGATGGCTATCATATTTTACTTTTTCCATCTATATTGTGTAAACAGTAGACCATATCCTCGAAATATGGCTACTCTTTTTATAGAATTTGAAGGATTCCTGCATTGATCAGCCTCCCATTTTATTAGCATCTTGAGAAAGCATCTTGCATTTATCAACTTTCTTTTAGTAGATTTCCCGCATTGATTAGTTTTCTCTTTCCCCTTCCCAGAGTTGGGGTATGGTTGTAGGGAACACCACTCTTGCAGAACCCTCTTCCCTTGTATAAGTACATCTCAAACCCACTTTTCATGTCGAAATTTTGTGTATAATTTCATTTCATCAATTTCTTACTTATGATCTTTGGTATAACTAACCGTCGTTGGTTGTATACTAACATTTGCTTTGGTCACATGTGCTTTGTGTTACCTTAATACCCTTCTTGTTTACCTCCAATGCAGTTGGAGGAATATTTTCTTTGCATGTTCCTTACTATGATGCGGTGTTGTTCATACACATAGGTCACCATGGTTAAGTCACATCTCATCCTACACATCATTTGGTCTTATTTAATCTCTCTGACATTCAAGTCCACTCTTGTGGCTATATTTGTGCCCTACTTGGGGGAACCATATTCTCATTCAAAATCCACCTTTTTGGTCGTACTTTCTCCACTTGAGGCATATTTTATTTCCCTTTTTTGCTTTATGGTCATACTTTCCCCTTTGGGGCATATTATTTCACCACCTGCTACCATTTTTCAAGTCCACCAACAGTTACGACTCCATTATAAGTCTATTCTATCAATTCATGTGCTTGTAGGTTCTCTAATCTAGCTTGTTTCCCTCAGCCTTGTTTAACATTACCCAGGTCAACGTCAAATTGTCTAGGTCGTCGTTCACTTAGTCCTTTGCCATCATCCCTTCTACTTTAGATTCTGTGCAGAGTCTACTCCAGCCCTTATAGTGCTTCTAGACCCCAAATCTGTTATCTTGCTTCTCTAAACCTAACTGATTTTCAATCCAATCTAATTTGATCCTTGTTACCTCACATCCCTTTAATTTCTTCACCTCATACCCCCTGTAGGTTTCCTCCAGTCTCAATAGGCCCCTGTTTTGTCTAGTTTGCACTCAAAGCATCCATATCGACATTTACAATTGTTGTTCCACTATCCTACCTTAGGTCAGTGTCAAACTATCTTTGCACATTATGGGTTTCCATTGACCCAAACCAGGTATAATCAAACTATGTTATATTCCAATAATATTAGTATTTATATCCATCATATTTACTTCTAGATTCTGTATTCTTTCAATTTCTACATAATATTAGTTTACATGTCATTATATCCCTTTTATTTAACAAGCAAGGGTTAACATCCACCAAGGAAGTTAATGCTTATTGGGTCCTCTTTATCAAGCAACCCCCACATATCATATACAGTCATTTTTATGTTTATTATTTCTTATTAGCAGGTTATCAGGTCGTAGCAGTGGGATCCATCGCCTACTTTGCACCCATATCCAACATATCACATACGAGGTAACATAAACTAATGCAGCCTAGAATTACCATATAACACCCTAGTCACGTTGGAACATCACTCAACCTAGACTAAGTGCTCAGCCGAAGCATGCAAAGGAACCAGGTCCCTCTTAGGGTTGCTGTTGCAGGATGTTAGTGCGAAGAAGGAATAAATATTTAGATCCATAACTAATCCATCATTCTACAATGCATACCATATTCAACTTTATGAAAGAAAAATTTTAAACAATAAGCATGATTGAATAAAGAGCATGCACTACTTGATTTCACACAAGAATAACACTTAGATTCAGCCAATAACTTCCATCTATTAATAAACATAGAAGCTCCTTACAATAATGGCATTCTATACCAATGCACGTAAGGGTCTGATATAGTAATCCTGTCATATAAATCTCTATACCTATCTCTCTTTAAGTGTGTGTTCTACTATGTGCTTCATATCATATATATAGGGTGGGGACTTTCCCTTCACCGCTTCTCTATTCCAAAAATAAGCCGCATGCTATTAATAGCCACACACCATTTACAGGCATAGCCACACATGCAAGTGTGCTATCTAAAGACCTCTTGCAGTTAACTGAAGTGACAATCCTATTCTTAGCTTGTCTCCATGCAAAAAAACCTTCGATCCAATCCTCTAAATATAGACAATGCGTGGCGCGCACGTCCTTGTATCATTGGTGTTTTTTGCATGCCATCTTCTAAAAATAGGTCTTTATGCTCAAAATAAGCTAAGTCCTGAATGCTGAACTTGCCCTCATCATGTGTGTTCTTCTTGTCCATTCACAACCTCAAACTTGGCTTGTTTTCCCACGTGGACTTCTTGTGTGAGTTTTGTCAAGTCTTCTCTGATCAACATTACCACACACTAATCATATTGTCGCCTTGACAATGGGTATCTCCAAAAAAATGGAAGTAAAGAATATTAAGTGGAAAGAATAAGAAAGAATGCAGATGAATAAAGAATGTTTTAAGAGGCAACATCCTTTGTATCAGCTTGAAGGATCAACTCTAGATACTCCTTTATTTTGGCCTCCAAGGTCTACCATTCAGCAAGTGCTTGTTCTAATTTCTCTGGAATGTCCATAGCAATGGATTCCAACTCATCCCTTGCAATCTCTCCTTTTTAATAATGTAAAACCAACAAAATGTTGCACATTGATGTCATTATTCCTTTTAAAAGATCCATTTTATGTGCAATGAGCTTCCTAAGCTCTTCCAGCCGAGTCGTATATGGCTCTTGCATTGCTGTCAGGGCCTCGTGCTTCCACTTAACCATTGACAACCTTTCTATGTGGCCCAATTTTTTATCCTTCATTGCTCTTTGGACCTCATTGCTTTCTTCCAGGGTCTTTATATTGATAAGCACCTCTAGAGTTGTGTAAATGTTTCAAGCCTAGTTTGTTGTCTTCAATACCTCTTGTAGCGCTTGCAAAAACCCTTCATATGATGCAATATTCTACATCAATGACACTTTCTCTCACCTTGCCTCTTTTTCTGAGCTCCTTGGTGTTGGTATGTGCATATGTTCATCTTCAAGTACCAAGTCCACTAAATTTCCTACATAGTGTATCACTGAAGGAAACATCTATGGTACCTTGGCCTCTAAGTGTGGCTAGGATCTTATGACATTGTCCCCAATTTCCTCTACGATGCTGATAAATACTTCATTATTCTTCTACGCCAAGTCCCTCTCTTGAGTTATGTGTGTTATCTCTGCATCCTTTGTCTTGAGCTCCTCATGCAATGCTCTTATTACTACAGATTTGTCCATGTTTCTCCTTGTAACTTCAGTAGAAACCTTTACCAATGTGTTTTTGACCTTCTCATCTGACATGATACTAGGATTTATTGTCATATGTCTAGATTGGGGTGCCTTCTTCAGCCATCTCGAAACGCATGACTCTTTGCATATATCCAAAGTCAAGCTCATCCATATGGAAGTGCATTGACCATGATAGTTGCTTTTGAGTGCGCATAGTCACCATATCCTCATCCATTAGATCCCAAATAAATAAATATTTGTGTTTTATTGTGCTCTTGAAGTAGGTGCAGACAATTTTACCTGCCTCCTCCGCATACCCCATGGCTGGTGGAATGTGCTATCCACTTGTTCTTCTAGACCATTGCTACTTAGGGACTTTAGCTTCCAAATTTGGGACTTGTGTCTCCATGTCCTGAACATTCTCTGTAGCTGTCTCCTCTGATCCCTTCTTGTCCTGTTCTCTTTCCTTTGATTTCTCACCTTGTTCTTCTATATTCTCTGGAAGTGTAGGAGAATTAGGTGCACTTTCCTATGACTCTTCCACCTCCTCATTTAACTCGAGTTTCATCCTTCTTTGCACAGTTACCTCCTTTTGTTGAGAGATTCTGGGTGAATTTTGCATCGTGGCTAGAGTAGCACCTTAGGTCCTTGTTCTCCTAAACACCCTCTTAAATCTGTGCTCCCTTTGGACTGCATTCACGTCCTCATCATCCCCCTCTTTTGGCTGAGGTGGTGTAGTGGGGTGCTCAGCTTCACCCTTATTTATAGGATGTAGCCTACCTCTATACTCCAAACCACCACTATCTTTGCACTCCTCCTCATCCTCCACTTCAATTGGATTTTTGGGCTTAGGTGTTGGGATGTTCTCCATTTTATGCTTTCCCTTTGGTGGTGCTGGAAGTGTGAACTCACCTTCCACATACTTGTTATTCTCCATCTTTGGCTTACGTTGGAGATACACCAGCACTGCTCCAATTTCTCCCACCACCAAACTTATTGGCTTAGTATTCAAAACACCATAAATGAGTCTTTCAACACATGCACCCCACCCTAGATACACATATTTCTTCCTTAGTGTGTGGTAGTCGCATTCTACCTTATCCACATCGAACATCAGTCTCCATGCATCTGTAAACCTATGTACTGATACTTGGAAGTACCTTGCTGTGAATGCATATGGCAACTTTCACCAAGGACTCCATGCCCCATCTTTCATTACAAAATGCGCTATACAGAAATGCTAGTATACAAAAAATTGAACTTCCTTTCTAACCACTGAGGACAAGTCCTCGGAGATGTGCCATTCTTCCTTAAAAGCCACACGGAGCCTATCATACCACTTCTTGGCCCATTGCTTAACCTGCTATGTTATGGATCCCTCACATAGGTATTTTTTGAAGCGTTCAGCAGGTGACTTTTTTTCCATCGGATACTCCCATACCTTCTCCTTTGGTCCATCAAGAACTTCGATCTCCATGAACACTAGTGATAACAGAACATCTCCAAATCTGATCTTTCCTCCTGCATGCGCTTCTTCAACAATTGTCTCTACAATATACCATGAAATGTTGTAGACTACTCCTTTAGACATCTTTTTGGCAATGTGCAACCACATGGTGTTCACTTACGACCACCTTTCCTAGTCATTGAGCTTTGTAATGAGATGTGCAGTAGCTTGTACAATTTGATACTTATTTATTTTGTTGATGTCCATATCGTGCGGACCCTTTGTATATCCCAAATCCTTCATGGTCTCCAATATTGTGGTTTTATCTGTCATATTATCTCGCATATCATCTCTCATGCCTTTCAACCTTGTCACTGTGGAGATGAGCGCGGGTGAAATTCTGACTCTATGACTTACAAAGTAGAAAAAAACCTCATGCACTCTGCTCATAAGCCACTGGTATAATGGCTTATACTTCCTAAAATAAGGAAGCTCATAAAGTTGGTAAAATCCTATCCTCTATAAGGGCTTCTCACCAGCATCGTCATACACCAACATATCTTCCGCCGTGTGTTTATCTGTCTTCGTGTTCAACAACACGTCAAACTCCTTGTTCTTAATGGTACGGTGATTGTAATTGCTCACTTTGATTTTCCTTATGTGAGAATCCCACTCCTAGCTGAAAATAACCCTCATTTGATATTGCATCTCTAAATTTTTTTTTTTCTGGAGCCATTTCTTCCTCCTCGACGACCACCTTCTTCTTTCCTTTTACTCCTACTGCAGCTTCCTTCTTCGGTGCCATTTTTACCTTACAATACTTTGTAGATCCTTTCTGTTGAAATTCTGCAATGTCTGAAGCAAACCTTAGTTCAATTTAGCATGCCCTAGGTGAAATTACATTCCCCTAACTGATCTTTGTCACCTTGCTTTGCTCAAATCCTTCACCACCGGGGACAAAAACTTCTTCTGTACACAAATCTCTTCATCACAACTGGTTACACACCTCTCGCACCTTAAAATGATTACTTGGATATTCACACTTAGATTCTTTCAAATACTCTTACTTGCAATGGTAAAAATGAATTTGGATCTGATCCTTGTATATATTTTACAAATTTTGATGCCTTTATTTCTCCTTCACCTACTAAATATCCCCTCACTCATTGACAAAATTCATTTGTTCCGCACGGTACATCTTCATGCCCCAGCTATAACCTTCTATCATGCCTCCCTACCCTCTGGTCACAGAAATCTCTTCAGTGGGTGCCCTTGCACCTGAGTACCTTTTCATTGTACCTTCTTCTGGTAGTTATCATGGCCTCTGCTTACCTCGTGTTATAATGTTCCTTCTTTCATCTCTATCCTTGGTCACTTGTGAGAAGCAATATTTATTTAACTTAAAATCACACCCATACTAGCTTATTCATTTATCCTTTCAATTCCCATTTTCTTGTACCTAGATATAAAAAACCACCCCACACTAAAAGTATGTGCAGTCCTCTACGCATAAACATGCTTCACATAGTAAGTAGCTTCATGCACGCAAGCGCACTTATTACACAAGAAGAACAACTAAATTGACAAAGCATACCAATAATGAAGGAAATACATAATTGAAAACCTAATATAAATGGAAATATTGCCTTATTATAAACACCAAGAAGACTTATTTATAATAAGGCTTCATCCTACTCCTGTTGAAGTAATTAGGTAGTCATGTTCCATCAAGTGCTTCTAACTAGCAAGCACCTATTTCAAGTATGTGAGTGATGACATACGGCCCCAACCAATGTAATTTGAGCTTTCCTGGATGGCACAAGAACTTAGAGTCATAACTAAGTACTGTTTGTCCCATCTCAAACTACTTATCCCTTATGTTTCTATCATGACATGGTTTCTACCTGGCCTTTTCCTTCTTTTGACTCCATCATGCTATGGCTCGTCACTCATCCAGTTGAATCATCTTCTCAATACACTCTTCTATTGAAGGTTAGGAAGAAAAATAGTCAAAGGTCTAGATCATTCATGTAGTCAAATTTTTCCAATTCCCAGTCTCTCTATGTAGTTCTGCATATACATACCAGGCACGTACGCATCCTTGTAGAATTGAATACAGTCTATGCACCCAGAGTGAAGGTGTTAATGCTTCCTGTCCGACTATCTAGAGTCTCTCACAATGTTGAATGTAATTTTGAGATGATTGATCACCATTATAAGTGCACATATGCATAGGTGCATTACTTCTTACAAACCTATTATATAGGGAAATTCTGATCTCCTTCCACTCCGTAAGATTATCTCTAAGAAATACCCACTAGAGCACTGTTGTCTCACATAAGACATATGCTAACATGTCTCTTCTCCTAACCTGGTCTATGCACTGTGCCTCCACAACTTCTAAAATATATGAAGATCTTCTGCTCTTATATACCAGAGTACTGCACATCCTATTTTTCGAATAAAACAAAGTCCCTTCTTGCGCATAACCACATTTTTCACCTCGTTTCCTAATATTTCATATGTACCATGAGCCCAATTGTCAAAAGAAATAATCATAGTATAACTGATAGAATGAGAATCCTCCCACTGTAGGATGCCTTCCTTGGATGGCTCATTGACCTTTGGATCTTGAAAAGCACGGACATAGATCCTGTTTAAGTCCTCCTCACTTAGAGGCTCAACATATGGTGTAGAATTCCCATTTATCAAAGGTATCAAAACCCTTTGCTCCTTGTTCTCAAAGTTGATATACCCCTTATTGAATCTCAAGTCAGCGTTATTTACATAACACCAAGGACATCCAAGTAAGGTTGGAAAACTATCTGCTTCCGCAAGTGTTAATACCTCAAAATCCCCAGTATATTTGGCCCCTTGTATAGTTATAGATGCATCCTTACAAACTCCTATGGGAGTTGCCTTAGTTTGGTTCGCCATAAACAAAACATTAGGTGATGGCTGCAATGGGGGTCTCCCCATTTGTACCCATGTATCTAATGTAAGAACATGTACTTCCGCACCTATATCTATCATAATATTACTCAACAGCCATCCATCCACGATAGCATTTAGAATAATTTCCTTATCATAGTCAATGCTATCAAGGGGAAGATTTGCTTGTATAATTTTCCTTCCTATCTCAATACTTGTGCGTGGAGTGTTCCTTCTTAACCAACTTCCTAATAGTGGGATGATGCTCTCCTGGCACAACATTTTGCATACTTCTCTCATATAATCGATATCAGTTTGGACTATCTCTGATGCTTTCTTTCGCTCCTTTAAGTAATGTATTTCACCCTGAAGATTCCTTAGCACTTCCATGGTATCCTGATAAACCTCCTTTTGATAAGCAGGATTTGGGTACCTTGCATGCAAAACCTCCTCCTTGGTGATCATAGGCTTCTGGTACGATGCCTCTCTTGTGCATGTTGCTTCATAGTGTGTGGTAATCTTGACAGTTAAGGCCTCAGGTTCTGGTGCTATCTTGGGCATCCACTAATTTTCCTCCATGCACTGGATCCTAACCATCCCTGCGCCTTTGTTCTTCTACTTACGTTATTTACTAAGATTCTCATATAAGTCTGGGCACTCCTCATTCCTATGATTCTTTTCGCAAAAATAACATATAACATTCTGGGGACATTTGTGCCTATAATGATTAGGGAATCTACATGTATAGCACATTCCTCGAGGATACTCGCTTCTTCCTCCACCGCACCCTCGTCCTCTTTCACGACCTCCTTCAAAATGGCCCTCATTTTTGTCACAGCATGTTTGATTTTGTTCCCAATCCTAGTGCTCATTCTTACCCTTAGAATTGTATATTACACTTGTCTGTTGTACCCTAATGTCTATAACATCCTGGATCTGACCAATCAATTGACAATCCTCAGTATCATGGGTCGTGGACCTGTAAATTTTACAAAATTTGGATACATTCTTCCTTATCACGCACTGTAACAAAGGAAAGTGACTAGAATCATGATTCAAATGATAGATCTCACAGTCTAATAATAATGAGAATACTATTCTGTGAGGACATCTATCCTTGGTATGACCTTCTACTTCACAATTTGTACACCAAATTCCTGAGCGCATTTCATGGGCTACATTTTCTGATAGCTTCCATAACTATTTAGCCATAGCTGCAATCTGTGCCTCTAAGAATGGATTAACAGCAGTGTCAATGCTTCCAACTGCCTCAGCATGTAAATCTTCTTCTAGTGCTTCACACAGATCAGTGTATGTCTTATGTGACAGTGCTCTTCTAAACGGTGTAATCAATCCTCCAATGAACCATTATGCATGTTGGTTGGCATGAATATCACAAGAAATCTTAGATAGAAGTGTCTTAAAGCAGGCATCATACTCACGCACACTCTCAGTGGTGCCCTACTTGATATCTTTGAGCGTGCTGATGCTTTTCTACTCAAATTTTGGGATATATAACTCTTTTAAGAAAGCATCCTTCAAGGTTGCATAATCCACACAAGTTTGATCAGGGTCAAACTTCCTATACAAGCTATGTGCTTGTCCCTACAAGGTAGTAGTGAATTGACTTGCCTTGCACTCAGCAGTCGTGATCCCTTTCACACACCATAAGATTTCACACATGTGCACATGCTCAGCAACATCCTCTATGCCTCTATACTCTGGAAGACAAAGAGACATCTCCATATAAATTTTTTGTGGTTTATACGGACCTTGACCACCTGATCAAGAACCTCCTATGTTTCCTCTACCTCCAAAACCACTAGATCCACTGGAACTAGAACCACATATACCTCCTGACCCTCCATCAGTAGCTAGAATAGGACCTATAGATGTACTCCCCTATGCTATGACAATATTACTATATTGAACCCCTACAGTCTGTAAGGTTGTTCCACTTCAAAAGGTGAACCCAACATTCGATGCACTTACATTCTGTGTGGACGATGTGACTTAAAAACACACCTCTGAATAACATTGAAGCTGTATGTCCTTCCATTGATCTACCTGCTCTCTTACTTCCCAAACTTGCTTGTTTATTAGTGGTCATACTAGATACTAAAAAACAAGTGCAAGGGCTAGGTCACTAGGTGGATTAAGATGTGCACCCACGGCCTAAGTAGTCTCTACTTGCGTACTTCCGCATGAGGCCAAGGGGGATCTCTGTCATGCTTTCCAAGATGGGGGAGTTCCTGATGCTATGGCTCCATGTTTTCCACGTGAGCTTTAAATCCTTCATGAGCCATCTCTCTCCTCAACGCCATACTTTCTACAACGGTGCACTTCTTCTCTATCTCCCTCTTGCACGCCTCATTATACTTAAGCCACCTTTCCTCTCTCTCTACCTTTTTTTCGCTAGGTCTACCATATTTTACCGAACCTGTTCCTTCCCTCGCGTGTGGTGATGTTTAGTTAGCCATCATTTTATTCTCTAGGTTCAAAGTTACCATCAAGATTTTGATCGCCAGTGGAATGCCTTGCAGATATGTTCCTCTAGGATATCGCAAAAACTAGAATTTAACTACGTCCATGTAAGAATACGTAGAAATTGAATATTCTAGAATATAATTGTTTAGAACACCACGAAACCATGTATCCATAACGCAAGTTCATATTAGGTCAGCATCATAAAGGGCCTAAAATTCTTCCTGTGTCTAGACAAGTGCGCGATACCTCCAATTCCGCTTAGATGCATATGCAATCAGCCACTCATATAATTCTACTAAAAAGATGGCAAAAAGCTCTCATATAAGCAGTCATACAAATTCTGTTCTACCCAAGTGCATGCGTTAAACTTAGATCCACTACCAAATTTCCGTGCATATTCTTCCTCCAGATAGTGTATCCACTCCTCAATACTTGCTAGAGTTAACCGGTATGTCTTCAATATGAACCATCCTGAAAAACAACTGAAAAGGGGTATTGGCAAGAAAACTAATGATGCAGCCTAGAATTTACCAGATAACACCCTAGTCGTGTTGGCACATCACTCAGCCTAGACTGAGCGCTCACTTGAAGCACACAAAGGTACCAGGTCCCTCTTTTAGGGTTGCTGTTATAGGATGTTAACGTGAAGAAGAAAGAAACATATAGATCCATAAATAATCCATCATTCTATAATGCATACCATATTCAGATCTATGAAAGAACAATTTTAAACAATAATCATGATTGAATAAAGAACATGCACTGCTTGCAATTACACATAGGAATGACACTTCAATTTAGCCAATAACTTCCATCTATTTATAAACACAGAAGATCCTTACAATAATGGCATTCTATACCAATGCACGTATGTATTAATCTAGTCATATATATCTCTATGTTTAATCATACCATCGTATATATCTTCTCTATACTCTATCTCTCTCTAAGTGTGTGTTCTACTATGTACTTAACATCATATATATAGGGTGGGGACTTTCCATTCACCACTTATCTATTCCAAAAATAGGCCACATGCTATTAATAGCCATGCATCATTTACATGCATAGCCACACATGTAAGTGTGCTATCTATATACCTCTTGTAGTTAACTGAAGTGACAATCCTATTTTTAGCTCGTCTCCATGAAAAAAAGTTTCGATCCGATCCTCTAAAGATAGACAATGCATGACACTCACGTCCCTACATCGTTGGTGTGTTCCACATGCCAACTTCTAAAAATAGGTCTTCATGCTCAAAATAGGCTAAGTCCCAAATTCTGAAGTTTCCCTCATCGTGTGTGTTCTTCCTGTCCATTTGCACCCTTAAACCTGGCCTATTTTCCCACGCGGACTTCTTGTGTTAGTTTTTTCAAGTGTTCTCTAATCAACATTACCACACACTAATCGCATTGTCACCCCGACAATGGGTATCTCAAAAAAAAAAGAAGTAAAGAATATTAAGTGGAAAGAATAAGAAAGAATACAGATGAATAAATAATGTTTTTAGAGGAAAAATCCTCTGTATCAGCTTGAAGGATCCAACATCTACTTCATGATACTCCTTTATTTTGGCTTCCAAGGTCTTCCATTCAGTGAGTGCTTCCCTTCTGATTTCTCTGGACTATCCACACCAATGGATTCCAACTCATCCCTTGCAATCTCTCCTTTTTAATTCTGTAGAACCAACACACACGCTGGACATTGATGTCATTCTTAACTTCATAAGAGATCCAGTTTTCTTCCGCAATTGAGCTTCCCAAGCTCTTCCAGCCATTGGAAGTCTTATGCAAACTATAAGACCCTTTGTTGTTAGGATACCCACAAATTGCACTTATACTTACCCATTAACAACCTTAATGCGTGTCCCAATGTTTCACATCCATAGATCATTGCTCTTTGAAAACCTCGTTGACACCTTTCTTCTACGGGTCCTTTATATTTAATAAGCACTCTCTAGGACCTTCTGCAGATATTTAAAGCCAAGTCTGTTGTCTTCAATACCTCTTGTAACCACTTGCAGCAGCCCTTTATATGATAGTAATCTTTTGCATCAAACTGTCACACTTTCTCTCACCCTATGCTATTTTTCTGAGCTCAGATTGGTGCTATCAAAGAATAATTATAATGCTCGCTTTCCTTAAATTTTATCATACCCATTGATTACCCATAATGTTTTTATAACATTGTACCCATAATCAAAGCCTCAGGAAAGTTACACATCTGCACTGACTATAGTCTCAATCTTGCCTACCCTAAAGATGATTTTCCCTCTCCAAAATATCGATCATCTTGTATACCTAATATCTAGACACGATATTCTCTTCCTTATGGATGGATTCTCTCGTTATAATCAAATCCTCATCGCCACAAAAAAATCAACATAAGACATTCTTAATTACCCCTTAGGGGACCTTTTGCTACCGTGTTATGCCTTAAGGACTCAAAAATGCAGGAGCTACTTATCAATGTCTTATGACATATATTTTTCACAGTCTTATCCATAAATAAGTAGAGAATTACGTTGATAATATCTTAGGAAAATCTAAACAATGCAGAGAACGTTTATCCATCCTTGAATCAATATTTATCCTTATTATACATTATTTCCTTCACCTTAAGCCTGTTAAGTGTATTATCGGTGTTCTCACCTATAAAATCCTAGGTTTCATCATGCCTATCTAAGGTATTGAAGTAAATCCATCCAAAATTAAAACAATCATTGACATACCTTCTCCATCAAATCCCAAACAATTACATAGTCTCTAAGGTAAATTATAGTCTATACGAAGTTTCATATCTCAACTCTCATATCATTGTCAATCGTTCCATCACCTTCTTTGTAAATATGTTGACTTTATATGGGACCTCAATTGTTAAAAGGCCTTCAATGAGGTCAAACATTATCTCTTATCACCACCTATACTCATGCCTACTCACGAAGGGGAGCCCTTTTATCTTTACATTTCTGCCACAGACCATGCTTTAGGATCCATGCTCGCTCATCGAGATGAGAAAGGTCATGAATAAGTTGTTTATTACATAATTAGTACACTCCATGAATACAAAACCCGTTATACTAAATCTGAAAAAATAAGTTGTGTTCTATACTTTTCTACCTCTAAATTATGCCACTACCTACTCAATAAAAAAAAAATTGTTGTCAACAACTTTAACCCACTTAAAATCAGCACTCTAAACCATACCATAGTGACCGTATAACTTAGTGGCTCATGCTTATGACCTATTTTGACCTTGAATTCATATCACAAAATTCCATTAAAATCCAAATCACCATAGACCAGCTTGCAGGAGCACCCCTTCTAGATGCTCACCTTCATCATGAAAAATTTCTTGATGAATATATCAATACTACTGACAAACATGAATTCATTCCTATCAAAATGACTCTCTTCTTTGATGGATCTAAATGCCAGTAAGGGGGAGGAGTTGTTGTCGTTATCATGCCTCATTGGGGATTCATATTTTGTTATCATTTAAGATTAAATTTGAATGTACTAATAACATGGCATAATACGAAGCTTTAATCATGGGTCTCACCACCACTATCCTATTAGGTGTTCATATCTTAGAAATATATGAAGACTCACAACTTGTCATCAATTAAGTCAAAGGAGAATATCGGTGTAAAAATGAAATCTTACAAAAATATAAATCCAATGTCGATTTTATCCTCCGATCCTTTGACCATTACACCATCCAAACAATCTCTCTATCTTCCAACAAATTTATAGATATTATGGCTTGTTTAGGATCCCTCATCCCATTAGAAATTGAAGAATCAACTGACAACTCCAAAGTATCTATAGTCATTAAAATATTGGATCACCCCTCACATCAAAACAAATGACCTCTTATCGACACTATTGAAAATCATCCAACTTATCTATGGTATTCTCAAATATTTGACTTATCACGAAACATTAAATGATCATTTCTTCAATGTTCCACTCGTTATGTCATCATAGGTGGTATCATATATAAACGCAGCTTCGACAACCTTCTATTAAGATGTTTTAAATCCCATGAATCATTCAAAGTTATCTAAGAAGTCCGTGATGACATATGTGGTAGACATTTCAATGATAACGTCATCGTTAAACGTGTCTTATGACTCAACTGTTACTGGCCTACTATCAATCAAGATTGTTTTGCATAAATTAAAAGATGCATCAAATGTCAAAAACATTATGATCTCATCCATATTCCTAGTCAAGTCCTATAACCTGCTCATGATCTATGGTCTTTCTCACAATGGGCGTTAGACTTCATTGACACTGTCAATCCGAAAGCATCCCAAAAACATCATTCCATTATCACAGCCACTGAATATTTTACAAAATGGGTCGAGGCTATTCCTTTGACTTAAACTAAATCAAATCAAATCATCAACTTCATTTATCAATACATCATATTTCATTTTGGTGTCCCTCATAAGCTTGTCACAGATAATGGAAAATAATTCAAAAACAAGGGTGTTAAGAAGCTCTACAACACTTTAAACATTAAACTCAAATTTTCATCACCATATTACCCCCAAGAAAATGGATAGGAATAAGACTCTAATAAAACACTTACTAAAATCCTCATGAAAATAGTAGACGACGTACATAGGAATTGGCATCTTCAAATCCCATTTACTCTTTGGGATTATAGAACTAGTATTTGTACTGCTATAGTTGTTACACCCTTTTCACAAGTCTATGTCTTTGAGGTGGTTCTACCCCTTGAATTTCAAATCCCATTACTCTGTGTATGACTCAAATACTTTATCCACGAAAAATAATATCGATAAGACCATCTTGTACAACTAGAATTATTAGATGAAAAATTCCTAATGACCCTTGAACATCATCAAATCTATCAAGAACGTGTCACACGTGTATACATTAAACATGTAAAATAATGTGGCTTCAAAATTGGTGATCTCATTCTAAAGGAAAATAAAAATGTCACTAATTTAGAAAGGAGTAAACGTGGAAAGTTTTCCCCCAATTGGATTAGTCCATACATAATTACTCACAAATATGGGTCGGGATCTTATCGTTTAGCCTTCCTTGATGGTGAACTTGAAAATTAACCTTTGAATTCCTTACGCTTGTTGCCTTTTGACTATTAACTTTTGATCATCATGACAGTATTTATATCTAAGATCTCTCACACTATCAACTAGTCATTATCTCATTGTAATGATTTGAAAGCATGTGGTTTTTCATCATTATCCTCATAAACCTTAAAGGTGAGCACCACAACTCTATTCATCACATCTTTCACTAGACAAGTTCCTCCTTGGCAGGAACCTTCTAATCATTATAGCCATCTAACCTTGTACCAAATTAAAGAATGCCATGGGACATTTATGTGTAGGTCATGTGCACATCTTTCCCTTCCTTGAAACAGTCCAGTATGGTTTTTCCTCATCTCAAATAAAAGTCAAAAATATATAAGAATTCTCTTTATCAAAAGTCAAAAATAATAGATGGATCCCTCGAAGGACAACTATTATAAAATATATCAAAAATTATAAAAATAAAGTAGATTGATCTCTAGAAGGATATCTACTAGTCAAAACTATAGACCGATCCCTCGAAGTATATATATCTGTATAAATAAAAATTCAAAAGTGTAGACTACTCCCTCAAAGGATGGATACCTGTATAAAAATTCTTCCTGCATTGATTAGCCTTCAAAATTTAAAAATATCAAAATCATCCTAGGAAAGCTTCTCGCATCGATAAACTTTCCCATCCAAACAAAATTCCCGCATCAATCAGTTTGTGTCAAAAAAATCAAAATATGTATAGCAGGGGAATTTCTCTATGAGGTTGTTAAAAAGGAGAACCCTTTTTCCCACATGACCTATACATGAAAAACCCCTTGTGTGTCTGAGGAATGTAAATCTAATCACTTCATCTATGTAATTGAGGTCCCATGTATCACTACCCACAGATAGTTTTGTGTTAACATTATTAAAAGGCTAATAGTGCAAGCACTTTCACATTTTTATACCCATTATGCATGTTTCAAAGCAATCATTCATTTTTTTCCTACTTCAAAAAGATATAACACATTTTTATTCACATTTTGATCACATATTAAGTCACATAAAACATCATCATCCAAATCACATTTTTCATATTCAAAAACTCATAGACACATCAATTAAAACACATATATCAACACATATATCATCGTCAACACACATAACTCAAATAAGCTAAATCACAACCACATCACCACATATCTCTATAATCAAAATCCAAAATGCATCATCAAAGAGTCTTCGTACATCACATATATCAAAGGATTCACAAAGAGTCGTATACATATAAAAATCCACAACCCGAATACACATAATCACTCTCCAGTAAAGTGGATACCTCTTAGGAACTCACTGACATAGATAGCGTTCCCATCACCTCCCCGAGCACCCCCACCTCCACCAGCTCCTCCATCACCACCGAATTCTCCATCTTGACCTCGAGGTGGTTGACCTACACTCCCTGCACTCACACTAGGAAATGCCTCTCACCACGCTAAATAATGTGCATATAAAATAACATTAGGTAAGTTATGTATAACCATATCCTCATATTATGCCAACTCTACATGTAAGGATTGATACTGAGCAGCATTAATCATACCCAGTGCTCCCATTTTACTTTTATCCTGTGCAAGAGCTATCAACTCTGCACCTAATATAGAAGACCTCATAATTCCTAGGTCCTTCCTCAAATTATCATGTTGCTGATGGTACTAATGTTTATTAGCTACTACATGTGCCAACTATTCTCTGAGTCCACCCACTCAGCTATTACACTATCCCTCTCTCCAATTAATGTATCTCTCACCCCAACTAAATAATCTCTCTCTCTCTCTCCTTAGACCATCCCTCTCAACCTCCACTCTGGCCTTTTCGATCATCAGTTGTGTCACTACGGTTGTCAGGTCCCCCTCATCCTCATCATCCTTAGCATCATCACTAACATTCACCACCTCATGTGCGCCCTCTACCTGAGCACACACCCTTCTCCCACTCTGAATCAATTTAGCCCTCTCGAACTCAGCATACGCCCTCATCCACCACTGATTATAGCCAACAGTCACTCTGACATCATCAGTAGCAACTAATTCCCCCTTCTCATCTAAACCCATACCCCTCTACTCCTCTACTATCATAAACGGATGATCCACAACTTCCTTGGGAGTCTCTGTATCTCCCTCCTCTCACCTATAAGGTACTGGATCCTTAGGTACATCTTGTATTAGACCAAACTACCATCTAACGCAGCTAAATCTAACCATATCATTCTCCCATCCCCATCTAGCCTATACCCATAAGTATTGTTACGTCCCAATAATCTCATGATCATATCTTGGCCACTCAAGAAACTCCACATAAGGCCTCCATACCACATCACCTACTTGTAATCCTGTCAAAATCTCTCTATAGAGGCTCACCTTCATCATCCTCATGCCTGAAACTTATCCTCTCTCCATCTCATTAAACCAACATGCCTAATGTGAAACCACCCCATGGGAAACCCTACAGTCAAGAAATGTCTATATGCTAGTATGCCCATAAATGTAATGAAAATGCCACATCAATATCGAACCTCTTGTGGACTTTCCAAGCCAAAAAATCTTAATATATCTATGTTAATAGTGTTGGCACCCACTCAAAAATATTCTGACACTCTATCATCTCAACCACAACTCCTATCATCATCCACAAGAACCTACGGCCTCCATAATCAAGGTGGGAAAAACATGAGATAGTTATCATCATCATCATCATCCATTATGTCTTCCCACGCCTCCTCCAAAATAATTGGTACCTTGTCTTGACAAGTCAATTTTGCATCCACCTGCACACAAAAACCCACATTAGAACACATTTCACTATCATAAACATCCAAAAATTCTATCTAAAACATAATTTTCCATCAAAAACATTTTTTACAGCTAAATCAGACTAATCACTAGAGATTCACTTGAATCATTGGTGATTCAATGAATCACCAGAGATCACCATAAATAGCTGAAAATTCTTGCATGTTGACTAGAAAAAATATTTACTAAGTATAAGAGAGCACATGGATATGTGTTAAAGTGTGACAGAGTTGTTCCCTAAATATCCGTGCCTAGAAAGACATAGTTTGGCACCTAACCCCTTTTGTATGGGTTAAGATGGAGTTGAACATGAAGTGATGAACACACATTGGATAAATATAGAAGACTTGTGGATGAATTAAGGGCTATTTTTGGAGCAAGCGTAAGATCAAGCATCATGTGAAGTGTGAGATAATAATAATATTATATCTAGAGTTAATTATAGATAATCTATTATTAGACAAAGCTTGCATGCTTTCTTATTTTCTTTTGTAGTGACGCATGGCTATTATTAGCATGCAACCTATTTTGAGAATTCATGAGTAGTGAAGGGAAAACACCCACTACTTATATATGTATTGATTTGCATGGTTGAGGAGGATCATGACTCCAAGATTGAGACATAGTTATGTTGTTGGTGTATTTACGTGCATGGCTTTGTGATGGTAATTGTATTGTATTCAACTATTGTGCTTTGATGGCTTAATATAATGGATCTTTGTGGATGGATAATGGTTGTTGATGTCTCTATTACATGTTACTGCATGGTAAAACTGATTTTAATCCTTTTTTGATTCATTATGCACTATGGTTGTGATCTAGTTTATGTTATGCTTTACCTTTAATTATTTGCTATGGGTATGGAATACTTGTGTGATCATGCTAACACCTTGTTAAAGCTGGTATAAAAAGAGGGACCTGGTACCTTTTTGTTGGATGAGGTGCCAACGTGCCTAGGGTGTTGGTAAAGAAAGTGACTACATTTTGGTTCCATTTTCGGGACCTCTTTTCAAGTTGTTATAAAGATGTTACATGATGAAGACATATCAGTTGACTTTGAAAAACATTGAGAGTTATGTTATGGATTTAAAAGACCAGTTTTCTCATAGATATAATATTGGACCTAATTTTGATGCTCACGCGTGGGTTGAGGAACATCTATATCATGAACTCTATGAAATGTTATTTTTCTATTTTCCTATAGAGTTGTACTAGTGGATGGTAGTATATTCATCGAAGTGGAATTGGAGGTATAAAAAAATTGTTTGGACATAAGAACATTAATAGGATCTGTATGATGTTGATGTGACTTGGATGCATGCTATAGATCATTAGTGGAGTGGTTTTTTGCATATTTACACGTTGGATTACGTTGATTCTACTTATTACTTTCCAGAGGTTGTTGAGTTTAAGTTCTTGTGCGAACCCAGAGGATTGTATTTGGGTGATATCCCTTTAGCAATTAAGATCTTTTTGGTGACTCACGATTTGGAAGAACAACCTATGGCTAACTAAACCTCCACCATGCATGGGGGAAGAATTAGGTGTGGTGAAAGATGGTAGACCTTATAGTAGAAAAGGAAAGAGAGGAAAGATGACTTAAGTATAATGAAGTGCGAGAGAGGGAATTACCATATAAGGGTGATATTTAGGAGTCTGTGGAGGATGAAGCTCACATGGAAGATGTGGATTTGGAGCATCAGGATCTCCCCCACTTAGGAAAGTGTGAAAGATAATCCCCTTCAATTTCATATGAGAGCGCATCAGAAGAAGAGAGAAAAAGGATTGTAGGTGTGCATCTGATCCCACCTAGCATCCTTGACCTTGCACTTGGTGTTCTAGTTCATTAAATAGTTATTGAGAAACATGTTATTGTTTTTAATAGAGTAGTGACAGGTAGATTTAATTTTTCATCTAATACTAAAGTTCTTCAAACAACACATTCATCTATGGTTATACAAAAATCCTCTTTTTTTGGTGGTTCGAATGGTGGTATAGTTTTTGGTGTGTTATAAGGACAGAGCATGGGCGCGCAGAACGTTGGCAATACATCTGGAATCATAAAAAATTTGCAAACTGTGGGGGTTCAATTTAGTACAATAGTTAGGACATAGGGTATCTCATCCTATTATCCAGTGTCCACTACATGGGGTGGATCAGGAGGTATAAGAGGTTTGGGATCTAGTGGATCTGGTGGTTCTAGAGGTAGAGGGAATACTGAAGGTAATACAGGTTCAAGATCTAGTGGGCATGTTCTACACCAACCATAGCAAGTTTATTACGATATGTATCTTCACCTACCAAAGTACATAGCCATTTAGGATGTAGTAAAGCATTTGCATATGTGTGAGAAATTATGGCATGCTAAGGGAATCACTACTCTCGCGTGTAAGGAAAGTCAGTTTGCTACTACTTTGAAACCGATCGTGCATAGTTGGTATAGGAAATATGATCCGAATCAGACTGTTATAGATTACAATGCATTGTGTGATGATTTCTTGGCTCAGTTTCATATGCCTAAGTTTGAACAGATAATCATCAATGTGCTGAAGGAGATTAGGGAGGGCATGGTTAAGAGCTTAAGGGAGTATGACACTCATTTTAAAACTTTTTTATCAAATTTTTCCTATGATATTCACCCTAGCCAGTATGCATATTGGTTTGTTAGTAGTTTGATCACACCTATCAAAAGGGCACTCTGTCATAAGACCTCTATAGACCCATGTGAGGTACTGGAGAACACATTGTGCGTCGAGGTTGTTGGGAGTGTAGACACTGGAGTTAGCCCATTCTTGGAGGTGTAGCTTACATTTGTGGTAAAACAGTTGGAGAAAATTTCAGCTCTAGATACATGTAGTAGTATTTGGTGTACATATTACGAGGTGGAAGGACATACAAAGGATAGTTTCCCTTATAAATTAGTGCATGCCATGTTGCTAGATTGTGGGATCTGTCACTTGGACCATAATTCGATTAGGTTCCCCTTGCAGCATGTGATCAGGAAGAACATGTCTTGTTACTATAATATGTGTAAGTCCCACACTCATGATACAGAGAATTGTAGATATATTGGTCAGATTCATGAGGCTATTGAGACTGGTGTATGTGAGACTAGTGTTGCAAACAGTTCTAAAGAACAAGGTGAACATCATAGTCATAACCAAAATGAATGACACTTTGATGGAGGTGGTACAGGTAGAGTTTATCGAGGAGGATATAGAGGCCATGGCCATGGTTGTGGAAGAGGTGATTTCCCATGAAGAACCTATTTTACATGTGGATCCCCTCATCATTACAGGCATGAATGCCATCAGAATGTATTCTACTTGTGGTGCGGGAAGAAATATAATTTTGAAGAATGTCCTAAGAAATATGATCACATGAGTAAGAACTATAAGAAGAATGATAAGGGAATGGGGATGATTAAAGTGTAGCGCGTTGTGGAAGATCAATGGATGCCAAAGTTAGTCCCTAATCCTGAGATGCTACCTATGTTAGTAACTACACGCACTGAGGCTGCGGGTGCTCGTGATATTTAAAAGTAGAAAATTGTTAGTATGAAGAAAGAAGTGATCAATGCAAAATATCTAGACCCTTCCCATCAAAAGGAAGTTTATTAGGAGACTATGGAAGTTATTAGAAACTTACATGGTGAGATACAATGCTTAAAGGAGCAGTCGTGGAAGCTGGAGTAGGTGAAGGAAATTAAGCTACCTCAGTAATATGTTGATGACTTGAAGGAGGTTTGTAAGATGTTGCGCCAGGAAAATACCATTCCTCTATTAGGGGAATGGCTGCGGGAGAAGATATCGTGTGTTGGATCTGAGTGCGAGAGAAATATATTGCATCCAAACTTACCTCGGTACATTCGTGAGTATGATAAAGAGATTACTCTAAATGTAGTTGTTGATGTATGGATTCTGAGTAACATACTGATTGATATAGGTGCAGAAGTAAATGTAATCACTTTGGATGCATGGAATTATATGGGGAGACCACTGTTATAGCCCTCTTTGAATGTTTTCTATATGGCGAATAGGACTAAATTCACACCCATTGGAGTATTGAAAAATGCCACTATTACTATACAAGGGGCCAAGTTTACTGTGGAATTTGAGGTCTTGGTGCTTGCAAAAGCAGTTAGTTTTCCATCATTGTTTGGGTGCCCTTGGTGTTACATATATAATGTTGATCTATGTTTTAATAAAGGTTACATCAGTTTTGAGAACAAAGAAAAGTGTGTGATTATTCCTTTGACAGATGGGAAGGTTGCATTGTATGTAGAACCCTTGAGTGAAGAGGATCTGAATAAGATATATGCATGCACAATTAGAGATCTTGAATTTATTGAGTTATCTCAAGAAGGTATTACTCAGTGGGATGGTGCTCAGTCTATGAGTGATATAACCAGTGTTACCTATGACAACTGGGTGTATTGAACATATGAAATGGTTGAGCGAGAGATTAAGATGCCAGTTAGTCACATGATCAGGCCACACATTTTTTGGTGTTTGAGTTAGAACCAGGTACCTAGGTACACTATATAAGGAAACCCTGATATATTTACGTGCACCATGGAAGCCTAGTGGAAGGATGAGGGTAAAAAATAAATATGATAGTTTATATCTTGCATGAGACAACAATGCGCTAGTGGACTACACATAGAGATAACCTTTTGGAGTGGAAAGAAGTGAGAATTTTTTTCTCTACTAGGTTTCTTAGGAGCAATGTACCTTCAAAAATATGTGAATATCATGGGAAGGGTTCTGCTTCGCACCACATTTAGAAATGTGAGAGTATTTGGATGGAGGGGTAGGAGGCCTTGCCGCCATCACTCTAGGTACATAAGTACTATGCCACTCTGAGTGGTTATGCATGCACATGGTATGTACATGCAGAGCTAACAAGGGAAAACATTAATTTGCAGGAGATGAGATCAGGTATGATTTATACCTTTGATTATTTTTCTACTAAACCTCTAGTGCATGAAGTATTACAGAGTATAAATCACATTACGATGGGGGATAGTGTAAAATATGAGGAAATCCTATTAGAAATGTTTGGAGAGTTAGATTTGGAGATACGATTTGAAGAATAAGAGACAGATGAGGAGCAACTTGGGAATGCCTTCCTAGAAAAAGAAAAGGGTGAGCTGGTTTATATGATTGATGATGAAGAAGTAGAGAGTCTGGATGTTGATCACACTGTGGATAAGCGTAAGGTCTTGGATAGTGTTGATGAAAGGGCATACGCTTATCATGAAAAAGAGGCTATTATTGGTGATTATTGGTCTGAAAAAGAGGTGGATAAGAATATTGAGCTATTGTGTGAATTCTAGGACTTATTTTGGTGAGGATTTCATGAGTTGAAGGGAGTGTATCCCCATTTGGGTATGATGAGGATAAAGTTAAAGGAAAGTGCATGACAAGACAAGAAGAGGCCTTAAAAGATGATTCCTAATATGTGCATCAAATTTAAGGAAGAGATTGATAAGATGTTGAAGTTTGGAATCATTGATCCCATTAAGGAGTCAAAGTGGGTTAGCCCCATGGTAATAATCATAATGAAAGATGGCAGGATAAGGATCTGTATGGATTATAGAGAGTTGAATGTTGCCTATGTTATAGATCCTTTTCCCACACCTTTTACTAAGGAGATATTGGAGGACATTGTAGGGCACAAGATTTACTCTTTCACTGATGGATTCTCTAGATATCATTAGGTGTGGATTGCTAAAGAATACTAGGAAAAGATAACTTTCACCACTAAGTGGGGAACTTTTGAATACATAGTAATGCCTTTTGAGTTGAAGAATGTTCATGCAATCTTTTCACGCATTATTGTACAAGTATTTGAGGACTTTATACACAATTTTTTACAGGTTTACTTGGACAATTGGATTGTATATGGGCTAGTGAAAGATCAATGTGACAATTTGAGACTTATGTTTGAAATGTACCGAACATTGAGCATCTCTCTTAATATTAAGAAGTATATCCTTACTACACACTTTGGAACTTTGTGGGACACATTATATGCAAAGAAGGCTTATTGGTAGATCCTACTAAAGTTGCAGTTATTTTGGGTTTGGAGGAGCCTACCAATTAGAGTGAGGTGCATCGGTTCTTAGTACATACAAGCTATTATAATAATATCATTAAAGGATATGCTAAGATTTTCGTGCCCTTAGAATTTTTTTTGAAAAGTAAACGAAAGTTCTATTGGAATGAGGTGCAACAGCTCGCGTTTGAGATATTGAAGGAAATACTTGCTTCTATGCCCATTTTGCACTTTCCTTCTTAGGACAAACCATTTCATGTACATGTTAATGCCTTTGGCATGACCATTTTCAAATTGTTAGCACAACCTGGTGATGGGATCATTGAGCATCCAATCTATTTTGTGAGTAAGAAGTTAACACCAGCTGAGCAGAATTATACAACTACTGAGCATGAAGCTTTGTCCATGATTTACGCACTACACAAGTTTAGATAATACTTGATGGAAACTCCCTTTATATTTTATACAGATCACATGACACTTAATTACTTGGTTAATAAGCTTGTTTTTTTGGGGCGTATATGTCAGTGGATTCTCTTGTTTCAGGAATTTTACTTTACAATGGTAGTAAATCCAGGGAAGAGTAATTTCGAACCAGATCATTTGTCAAGGATTAACTCAAACGAGGATGCATAGATCATTGACGACACAATTACAGATGCAAAATTGTTCATATTGAACTGTGTGCCCTTAGACATAGAAGATATTGTTTTTTTTTGTGTATAATTGTGATGCCAGAAGGGATGAAGAGTTTAGATAAGAAAAAAATTTCCATACGTGGCATGCCTTACATGTTGATTAGTGGAGATTTATACAAGTTATGCATATTTTATATCAGTACGTACTGGAGCAAGATCACAAAGCTATAATGGAGGAATCTTGTGGTGGAATTACAGGAGAACATTATGTAGGAAATGCTATTACTCGTAAGATTTTGTTGGTTGGCCTTTAGTGGGAGATGCTATATAATTATTGTAAAGAGTATGTCATGGCGTGTGATCATTTTCAGCACCTTGTGAAACTTGGGCATAGACATGAGATTCCTTTGAGGCCTATTATGAGTGAAAAACCTTTTGAGAAATGGGAAATTAACTTTCTGGGGCCTATTTACCCCCCAATGCACAGGACTGGGTCACGCTATATTATTACATGTAAACATTATCTGACAAGGTGGTCAAAAGTAATGCCTACAAAGGATTTCATGGAAGCTATGGAAGTAAGGTTCTTATGGGAGAACATTATCAACAGGTATGGATTTCCGTTGATCCTGAAAAATGATAGGGTTACACACTTTTTGAATGAGACCATCCGAATATTATTGGAAAAGTTTATGGTGGCGCATCATAAGACAACACCCTATCACCTGCAAGCCAATGGTACTGGTGAGGATTTCAACAAGATATTAGGGCATACACTAACAAAGATCTATGATGTTAGAAGGAAACACTAGGATGATAAATTTTCTATTCTACTTTTGGCATACATGACAACTTACAAACGTTTAAGAAAATCCACACCCTTCCAATTGGTGTTTGGCGTAGAGGCTATTTTACCATTGGAATTTATGTCACCCTCTTTGTGTATTATGTACGTAGGAGGGCTTGATGATGAGAAAGAACTTGAATATCATATAGATAAACTGATGTAGTTGGATGAGTGGCACACGATCACACATTGGAGCCAGATGATAGAAAAGGCTAGGTAAAAGTCATGACACGATAGGCACATTAAGAATACGAAGTTTAAAGTATGACAAATTGTTCTTCTTTATGAATCCAAGTTTTTGTGCCACCATGGGAAATTTAAAGTGCACTGGTTAGGACTATATGTGGTGACATATATAATTGATTCAGACGTTTATCTATTGTAGGTGCTAGATGGAACATGGTTTCTTGGTTATTTCAACAGGAGTAGGCTGAAGCCCTACTATATATAAATATTCTTGGTATTTGTAATATGGAAGTATTTCGAGTTAGATTAGGTTTCCCTTTAATGTATTTCCTTTATATGTGTTTCCTTACATTATTGCTATGTTGTGTCAATTTAGTCCAGTGTTTTGTAATAAGTGCATTTGCGCACCAATAGATTATTATTATCTATTACATTCATGTGCAGAGGACCAGGCATACTTTTAGCATGGGATAAATCAGAAAGAATAAAGTGGTTGGTGCTATGTTACCGGTTGGTGTGTGTAGAGAAAAATAAACAAGTTCTCGGATTGAATGTGTTTAAGGAAAAATTACTCAGATTAGACACCACGTGTAGATGAATGCACAC
The DNA here is from genome assembly GCA_019776745.2 of Taxus chinensis. Lineage (NCBI taxonomy): Eukaryota > Viridiplantae > Streptophyta > Pinopsida > Cupressales > Taxaceae > Taxus > Taxus chinensis. The sequence continues at coordinate 12,147,972 of CM034156.1, forward strand.
ACAATGTAACATAAGGTCAGCAGTAGTATGGGGAACTACTTGATATAAGGCTCAATGGATAGGTACTTTGGCACAATGAAGTGCACAAAAGGATTTCTGTGGCCAAGAAGTAGTGGGTGTGCTAGAAGGTTATGAATAAAGGGCATATAAGAATATGGCTTAACGTGTGGAAGAATGAAAAGGTGGAGTTAATGCCATGTACGATGGTAATTGGAAGTAATTAATGTGGGAAAATGAATTTTTTTTAACATAAACATTATAAAGGGGGAGCATGTGAACTTAATTCTTACCTTACATCCTTGTATTTTCTATCTATGAAGAACAAAGAAGTGTAGTGTGAAGAGTGATTGATTGAATGGCGAACCAAGTAGATTTATGACAAAACATTGACAGAGCTCCATAGAGAAGATTGTTTGAGCATGGTAGGTGTGTAAGGAAGGAAGGTTTGCATGGTTATGGTTTCAACAAAGACATATTTTCAGCTAGGTCATGGGATATTTAAAAAGGCATAGGAAATTGAGACATGTGAAGGTAAGATTACAGTGTTCATAGCACGATACCAAATTAAGAGAAATAATGACACCAAAGAGAGATCAAATTATTGAGAAGGAGACTGAGGAATCACCACACGAGTGGTTTTTAGAAATGCAATACCTAGAAGAGGTTATTGAAGGGAGATCATGGACATCACAACTAACAAAATGTAATATAAGTGATTTTAATCATCACACAAAGGCCACCTGGAAGGACATAAAGTAAGAGATAGTTTTCAGAAAAAATAGGTGGATTCTGGATGAGCAAAGAGTACTGGACAACTCAATTTATAAAATAATTGAAAGTGTGGGGGTTATATAGGTTTTTAGGTTGCCATTCTTTGGGAATCCCAAACACCTGTATTATTGGCTTATGTCACGAGTTCATGAAGATTTCATTTACTTTATAGAAAGAAGGATGTGAATAATAGAAAAATTTAATTGGAAAAGTTATGGGGTTGCACTACTCTAGAATATAGATTGTAGGAGATCTATCAGATGATGATGGAGAAGAATAAATGATTGCCACTCTTAGGTATCAAAAGGGAGGTCGAGCTTTCAATGTTGATAAAATAGAGGATTTGGACAAAAGAATAGCGACACAACTTTTTAGCTACTAACTCAAAGCCTCATAGAGGTGGAAGTATAATGCCCCTGGTAGGTTGACATTTGTACATTCTTCTATGATTGAATATTGCAAACGTTTACACGTGACTCCTTTTTTGAGAGAATAAACTCTTCAAAACTATTTGATCATGTTTGTTGTACATGATATGTTTTATTTGCTAAATTGGGTATAAACATACTTTGGAAATATTTTATTAAGTGAACTATTTTTATGTACTCGCTATGAAGGGTTTTAAAGCACAATCTTTGAATCCATGTGATTTAAAGTAATGTAGTTTTATGGGATTATGTCGGTAAGAGCATCTAAGTTACATTATGAAACTTGTTTCTTATCCTATTGCATTATTATGAAGGAATAGTCATACCTTGGATCAATTTTAATGATCCAAGGCATGCTTATGATTGATAGGTTATTACAAACATTGTTGAAAAGTAAATTTAACTTTGTTACATTATGACATACCATCTTGTTTAGGCATGAATGCAGATAATATTTATGTGGTGTTTTACAACATCTTGTGAAAACATTCTTATTGACGGTAAATCACTTTTTAATTAAATTAATTAACAATAGTGACACTCTTTTTAATAATTCCAAATGATTATTGAAACCTATTTTAAAGTTGATTAATGGATATCTAAAAGGGACCTAGGTATGTTATAAATATTTATGATTAAATAAAACCCTAACATAAGTTATGGTTGTTATATTTTGAAGGGGTATAAACCTATATAGGTACTTCAACCTAACTTAGACTTAACCATGATAAATAAAACCGTATGGGTTTAAGCAAGGTCGGCTAGGCACCAACCCACGCTGTACAAAAAAGTAAATTACATTCAATAAGGAAATTATGCCACTTTTGGAGGAAGCCAAGATGAACTTGGCGGGCACCAAACTCTAGTTGGCTTGTTAGAATATTGTGAATGGTTTTTAACTTTTAATTGTTGCTAAAGTTATCAGGCGGTTGGCAGATTTGTTGGGGGAATGTCAAACCATCCTGACTTTTATTTATTTCGATCAATGAATGGAAACTAACTTGGGAAGTGCCAAGATGAAATTGTGGAAAGGAAATATGGTCAGTTTTACTTTGCATTTGGGTTTTTCGAGTTCAATGGCTCTACGTGTGGATTTAATGTTTTTCAAACTATTAGTTTGATTTTGTTGAATATTCAATCTTTTCATTACATGGAAAAAATAAAGGAAGAAATTTATTGTTGAATCTATAAATGAAAATGGGAAGAAAGAGTATGGGGGTTTGTAAGGATTCAATTGCAAATTTTTTGAAGATTTTGTTGCGAAAGATTGAAGGGAAACTCAGGGAGCTTGGAAGAGTTTCACAGGAGCCCTACCAGGCATGATAGGCTCTAACCCATTATGATAATCTTCTCTACTTAACAATTTATTGAAAATAACTATGCTCATATTTTCAATTTTCATTCTGAGTTTTGAGTTTTTATGAGTGGTTATTATCTTTACTATTATAGTTTTTATTATGGAATCTATTATACATATATTGGTTCTAAGTCGATTAGAATGATTTTGTTTTCTTAACTAACTCTAAAAATGTTTTGTGGTAGATATAGTCAAAAACCATTTACTTCTAGTTGTGTATTAATGTTGTGTATTTTGAATGCGTATACTACTGTTGTATTAAGTGGAAGGAATAACGGATTCGGGTTTCAACCCTACCGTCTTAGTCTGTGAATCTTTGTTTGAAACTTTTTGGGGCTCGAAAGTGAATGTTAACACATTCTCGGTATTTATGGTTTTTGGAATATTTTAATCTCTTCACAAGGAAATGGTATATGGCTTACTAGAATGGATTTTGAGACACCTTATTATGATTTTGAGAAGATATATTTGTTTAAAACCACACTTTCAGGGTTGGAGTGAATTATGATCAAATGGGTTAATGTTTTTCTTTAGTCTTCTTTGATATTATTTATGAGATATTCAAAATCGTCATTCAAGGCTTCATATGAATTGGGTTTCATTATTATCTCTCTTAAATGACATTCTAATTTCTTGTAACTTTATTTTGAACTGTACTCTAAACGTATAAGTATATAGGCATTATTCTTATGTTTTGAACTATTATTGTTCTAATTTTTGTATTCCATTAAACAAGACCTTTAGTTTTAATTACTTGAGTTATTCTTCTGGGTTTGTTTGTTTTTACCATTGGGTTATTCAATCGAATAGTGGACATTAAGTCGATTCCTTAAGATTATGTCCAAACGGGTTTGTCATTTGAATGAGTCACTGCAGACTTATCTAAGAATAATATGGGGAAATTCTTTAACCCTGTGTAATCAAACCCACAATCTCATTTTTTATATCATGTTTTACTCAGTTATCATTGATTGCTATTTCTTAATTGGTATTATCTAGGAATTTGATATAAAATTTGATCCTTAGTATCAACCATAAATGGTTACATCTTTTTAATGTGGATCACATGAATTATCATAACCATTTTGGTTGATAAATTTTTATAGGAGATTAATATTAACTCATTAATTCAGTATTAGGTGGCAGTTTTCCTGTAGAGTCTTTATTAATTTCTTTTTGTGTCCTTATAAAGTCATAGAAGGTTAAATCTTTCAGTTGATCTTCACCAGTGGTTGTAATCGGTTTATATGGAACCACCTTGGTCTGATAATAGTATTTTTTATTTGGTTTTGTATGATGAAAACTTAGTTGAACAACAATGAAGAAAAATTATCTTAACTATTATATCTAGTTAGATTTGATTGTTATATAGATAACTGGATATTTTCTATTCTTATTTTACTTGATGGCTATTGTAAATGATATAAAAAAATTATCAGAAGATATTTGCAATTTTCATGTAATGACTTAGTTTGTTCGTTAATTTGCATAAAAATTAAGTACAAAAATGTTTTGAAGTCATTACGAAATTTGGGAAATAGAAAATAAATAGAAGGTGTTAGATTTCAGACTTATAATCTATTTGATTATATGATTGAAATCCTAACATACTTGAATTGTTGTTTTGACTTTTAAGGGTTTAAGAACTTAACTTAATTCGATTATTGATTCTTTATAATGTGTATAAATATTTGATTATTGATTGTATCTTAAATTGATTTCCTTTCTTAGTCGGATAATATGGAAATTCGGCACTTAAAGTAATTTCATTAGATAGCACTATTCCTTTCACGAAATTTTTAGAGAGAAGAAAAATGTTCTAATGGTTTAGAACTTATTATGTTTAGTTCTCGTGAACTGACTCATGCTAACAATTTTGTAGATGGATTTTATGAAAGGTGAAGGAAGGAAGACTTACAAGAAGTTACATTTATTCTATTGATGAAGTTTATTTTATTCAAATGCCTAAATGTATTGAAAATATCTTGATTATATTTTTTTGTCAAAGCTACGAGGGTTTAGTGCCTTAGTGTTTTTTAATTGATGAGAAATGTCATCATTATTGACTGAAAATCTTATGAAATAATTAATATGTATGGAATAAAGTGAATTTCACTTTTGTTACATTAACTTATTGTATGATTGGAATTTGATAATTAGTTTATCTATTTAGTATGAATGTTTTATAGTTGATTGTTATTCCTAAGTCATAAAAATTCATGACTTATTATATATCTAAGAAATAGAGTGTTGCTTGGATAAGGAACTATAGGTACAAGTCAATCAATCTATGGGATAACAGTAAACTATTACGAGTAATAATTAGGAAATATCAAACCTTATTCGGAAGTAGAGAAAGTGGAATAATAAGTATAAAGAATGATGTTGCATTCTTATCAGGGTTATTCCATAATGTGTCAATATGAACTTATAAATAAGAAATTAGACCCTTAATGGAAGAAAAGGGAAACATACTTATTAAGTTGGAAAGGACTTCGTAATGGAATCATAAACATATGATTGACATTATTATCAATAAATTTGACAAGTAAGTCACTCAATGTAACATATCAGCTATATGACTCAGTGTTATACTTACTTGATAGGTATAATAAAAATTAATACTCTTAATAAAAATTAATACTCTTAATTAAGCAATAACAAAAGAAAATGTGTGTTCTTATGTTGAAGTGTTGAATTGCATTGTTATTATATGATACTTGATAAAAGTATGTTACATATTTAAACAATTAGCTATGTATAAATGAACCATCTCTAATAATGTGAAATATAGAGTTACTGTTTCCCTATAATGATTAGTGGCATGGTACTTAACTTTATTAAAGATAAATGTTGCTTAACTCATTAAACTTAAGGCAAAGTTAAATATGTAATTATGAACTCAAATAACAGCTCATTTTGATCCCTACTTAAAGGATATTATTTGTAACATCTTTGAAAAACTATTATCTTTCCTCTTTTGCATTGCAAGCATTGACATGTGATTTTTCTGGATAAGGATTGTTCCTTTGATTTTTGGAAATCATGCTTGCCATGGATGAGTCATTTCTACTCTTGGATTCAAGTGGGCTGAATTGATATTGTTTGCAAAGAATCCATTTTCACTTCTAATAGATAAGTTGTAATCTGGTAAATGAAGTTTGCAAACTTATCTCGATTTTATTAACATGTCCTTGGATCAATTCCATTGATCCAAGGTATGTTTTAAATCTTCTTACCTAATCTGAATGGTAAACTGACATTCAGAGGTTGGAGGACATAATGGAATGAACTCTAGTATGTTTTCAAATTCTTTTATCTTCTTGAAAGATCGTGCTACATTTTGTTGTATGTTATGTGCTCAGATATTTTTGAATGATCTCTTTAGGATGCTTAATGATATTAAGTGAAACGAGGCCTGTCTCTAGACTATTGAGGAACAATATAAGTCCTAGACCTAAGAGATCTATCCTAACGAGATTATAAACTAAAGTAGATGTACCTATTTTTCTATCTATGTCTACTTGTATTTGGGGATAGCATCCTATCCTAAGTTGCATGTTCTAAGTCTAGGAAACAACATAAGGTTATGCTAGGTCTATTTCTAATCTAATACCTAATACTATATGATTGTGAGCTATGACCTAACCTAAGGTGGCAATTTACTTATTGAAATGTTTTTAAACCTAAGGTTATTACTTCTAAACTATCCTATGGTCATAACCTAAACTAAGGGAATCTACCCTAAACTAATGAAATAAGGAAAGGGGACCTAAGGGTCGTATGGCATGTGGTAATCTGGTAACGGTTCCTAAGCTATTTATGTGATTTGATTTTTGTAATAAATGACAGTGAACTGCCAGTTTAGGTGGAAGCATGAAAAATTGGTGGAATCCACATGGAGTCATCACTAAGGTTTAGTGATGCATGTAGAAGTTGAAATTGGATTCACCAATTTTGGATGGTAGTGGCATGGAGAGATAGGCGGGAATTTGAGAATTAATGGCATTAATGAGTCTTGTTTTTGGCGAGCAAACCACCTAGGAAACTATGTGGGCAGATTTGTTGGAGGTTGTTTGGTCATTCATACTCTCTGATTTTTTCTTTGCATGGAGCTATCTGGTTCTTTGAACCAGCAGTTCTACTTTCAATTTGTGGCTATTTTTGATTTCCTTGGTCTATTTTCGATTCAAGGAAAGTATATGAGACATTGGGGAAAGAGATTTTTGGTTGTTGATCTTTCTTGGAGAAGAAGAAGAGTTGGAAGCTCGACTGGAAGTATTCTTTGAATTGGTAGAAGCACTATCAGGCATGATAGGCTCTATCTATTAATATTTCTTGTTTTTCTCTAAATGTTTCATTAAAACAATTATGCTCTCTTGAGATAAATGTTTTCTATTTTTGGTTTTGGTTATTTAACTTCTGGTTAAAAGAATTTCTACGCTTTTGGTTTTGGAACCCTTCCATGATAATGCGGTTTTTTGTGTGTTTTCTCTGAGTGAGTTAAAATGGTGAAATACATTTATATCTGTCGAGACTTTTGTGTTTTGATTGGATTAATTACTTTGGACTGTCTGCTCAAAAAAGAGTTTGAGTAGCTAGTTTTTGACTTAAGCTTCAAGTTGGAAGTTTCTTTTGAGAGTAGTATATGAATGGGTACTTTTCCTTGATGCATCTCTGAGTTTAAAGTTGTATTACTCCTTCTACGATCTTTATGGAATATGTTTATCTCATTGTGTGAACACAAACGTGCGTGAAAGTGAGGAATGGACATCTTGTTTGTATTTATACTGTTAACACTTGCATTCTTATACCAAATGATTTTTCTTGTTTTAAAAGGTAGAAGAATATCCTTTTTAAACTGTATCATGTCCTGTTAATTTTTATACTCCCTATTTGGGATTGTATTTGTATACTTTGTTTATCTGTATGAACTTGAATTGGCTTAAAAACAAATGGTAATGGGTGTTTGAGGTTTATGGAATTGTTGGTGTTCTGTACTTCAACTTGTATAAGATCTTAGAAGAAATATCATGTTCTTATTTTATTTGGTCTAAATCTCCTCTTCTTCGAATCGTAATTCGATGGGAGTTGGGTAAGTTTTGTTATTTGGAATTACTGTTCAGTTGAACGTCGTAGGGAGATAAGAATGAGAATTGTCTTACTTGGGTGTTTGTTACTGGAATTCTCTTCTCTGAAACTCTGTAAGGTGATTACTGGTTTATTGAAATCTTGAAGAGGAGATGGTTGTCTTGGTTGAAGTTCCTTTTGATATTGTGAAACTCTGGTAGTCGGCCTTCTCCAAGTCATTTTGGTGATTATATTTTTAGGTCTGTTTGAAATTATTAAGTTCGATTTTCTGTCCTTTTTGGGCTTGGGTGAAGTAATGAGAACTTACTCGCCAGAGTTGGAAACTTCCTTGTAGTTTGTTAACTCACATGTTTTAAGCTGATTGTGGTATGTTCATGGGAATTGTTGAATGTATAATCAACATCTGGACTGTTTCTTTTGTATTTGGAACCATCCAAACTGTCCTGGTTTATGAGCTTTAATGATTTTTGTTACTTCAGTGGAATCAAATGTCTTTCCTATTCATGGCAGTGTGCCACTGAGCCTGACTTGTAGAAAGGAAGACTTATCTATTTCCTGGATTGTTTGTTTGCAATGGCTAAGTCATGTTTATCTTTCGATGTACCATTAGGAAATTGTTTATGTATGGTTTTGGATCTGACTGGAATCTTCAAGGAGGAAGAATAAAAAAGTTAGGTTGAAGTGAATTGATAATTGTTAACTTATACTTGTTTAATGTATCCTTATTGAATGGATTAATAATTTTGTTAACAGTTGATGTGCTTGAAAGATGAAACTCTTTGTTATTTTTATTGATTGAATCAGTTATTTAAGTATTTGGTTTTGTAACTTCTAGGCATGTTTTCTATTCCTTAAAAGATTAGTGGGTTTTTGAAGGGTCTGTACTGATTCTTCTTCTTACCTTATTTCTTTTGAATGAGTAATAGAAATCCTTTTCTATACATAACTCCTTCCTCTTCCAATTTCAGAGGTAAGTTTCTCCTTTGTCATTTCTGGAAACTGTAGGGTAGGAAGTTGACTCTCCTTTTTGAAGATGTATATGAGATTTCGGTATAACTGAATGTTATAATTGAATCAAATGTATTACTTTATTAAGTAATTGATTATTAGTTATTCTAATTACTTCTCTACTTAAATTATATTTAAGGAAATAATAATTATTTCAGTTAATTGAAATGAAACATTGTTGTTTGGAAATACTTTTCTATTGTTATTAAGAGGCCTAATCTAAGAACTTAGGTTATATTTATTTGACCGAGAATTAGGCTGTCACACCTAAATTGTGAATCTCTTATTTGTTTAAGTTGATAGTTGATTCATCTTAAAAACATAACGATGCTGAAATGAACTTGTCTTCACATGTTTTCTGGAAACTTGGTAAAGATGACAAGAAGGTCTTTGATTCTGAAAGTAGCTCTTTTCGTTTATCTATTGAAGTTAAAAATTTATATTTCAAATTCAGAAAGAATTATGAAATAACTCAATGTTAGGAGTTTTTTATTGATATAAATGAGTAATTGTTTAGGACAATATTTATCTATTATAAGGTAGTAGTTTGCTAATAATATTATGATCTTCTCTTTAAATAAATGCATATTCTTATTTGTGCTTCTTTTATGGTCGTTATTACTTATGATTTATTCACATGATTACATTAATTGTTGCATTAAAGTAGAGTTGTTTTAATGGAACAATTAGTGGAATGCACTTTATTTTAATGCTTAGTGCTTATCATGCTCAGTTCAATGAACTGACCCATGCTAGCAATTTTCAGATGGAATTCGTAAGTGATAAAAGAAGGCAATAAATTTTATGATGTATTGGCTGATTTAAAGTCTGACTCTTTTAAAGAGAACTATGATTCTTTCTTTAAATGTATTGAAAAGGAAAAGTTGTATTCTTTAATGATCTTAGTACTATTTGACACTTAGTTTGTCTGAGATGCATAGTCTTGTAAATTGTTTATTTTATCATGATGAATTAAAAATATAAGAGGTTAACTTTAAATGGTTGTGTAATTTCTCTTGTACATTTATGAAGGTAGTTGGAATACTATCTTGTTGATATTTGGCATATCTGTTTGTATTCTTATTTTTGTTGTCATTTGATAAGTTGGATGAAGAGAAATAGTTCAATCTCTCTCTTAATTGAAAGCAACTTGTTAAGTTGCATAAGATTATGTTCTTTATCTAAATAATATATAATGATAATGGGATGTGTATTGAATATACAATTAAACTATAGAAAGTGTGAAAGCTACAAAAGGTATGATAAACCCTAACACATAACCATGTAGAGAGGAAGACTCTTCCTCTCTCAAAAGAATGTAAAGTGAAATAATGGTGTTTATGATCGTTAATCACTCAGACTTCATTTTCTATGAAGTCTGCTCTAGTTGAACCTGAGTGGTTGTTGCACCTTATTTGAACAGTTGAGTTACATTAATTTAACCTTGTGATGTATGTTGTTCTGTTTTTGGATAATTGCTCGACATGTCATAGTTACCAAACATAAAATCAATCATGAGTTGATGAAGTTCTTAAATATTAATTAAATCAAATATGGGTGAAGAACTTAAGGGGTGTTGGATTTAGGGTTAGCAAGGTTGTCGTAATTCAAATCTTAATCCAAAATTAATTAAGTGTTAATGACCTCCTAGGGGTATGTACATCGTGATGAAGTAGTTCTGTCAGATGTTGGCACACGCCAACTACAGAACTGTACCTGTGTGAAGACTAAGGTCTTCACAAGGATACAGTGTTGTAGTTGACATGTTGCAACACCCTTCCGCATTAGTTCATCTAGATCTACACACATCTGGACTTGAACTTAGTTTCTCTCTAGGCCAAGCTAGTAGCATGAGTTGGAATAGGAAGTAGCTTTCTATGACTCAGGGTACCTTGGCACATTCAGTCAACTTAGGTCGGACGAGTATGCCCATATACCCTAAGTCATCGTGAGTGTCTCCCTATAACAAATTATGTCGCTAACCTGGGTTAGGGGCAAACCTTGGGCAAGTGGACTGACAGAAGTCAATGAAGACCATTCTAGATAACAGAAGAGTGAGGTGAAGGACGTATTTTGATTTGACGAGTATGCCGTCTAGGAATAGTAACATGAACAGTATGTTGGAAATCTTTGGCCAAAGTATCACAAATTACTGGTTGCGTTGTCTGATGTCACCTAGTTTAAGGAACATGATTTTAGATGAATATTGGTAACAAATATTCAGATAGGTTCTTTAAACAGGTCACTCAGTACCCAGATTAGGGTAAGAAAACCAAGTATACGTAGTATACATAAAAGTATTCAATACTTAGAGACAAGCATGAGAGATCGGTTAGAGACCGAGTCATGCAATGAGAGATCAGTAATTCACTGAGTCATTTACATATGCATATGGTTATCTGTTATGAGATTGATTGGCATGGAATGTGTGTTCTAAATTATTTTTTATTTAGAATAGAGAACATTGTGTAAGAAAAAATTCCCTTGTTTCTAAAGTCTTAAAATGGGAATGTTACATCTTGGTATCAGAGCTGAAGGTTGCAGTTCTTGGACCTATTGTGTCCATAATCTGATAAAACTTAAAATTTTCTTATTAACAGAAAATGGGTAGAACAAGAGGAAATATTGTAAATAATCCTCCACCTGAGGAAGGAGCAACAACATCCCAAAAACTCGATGAGATCCTTACTGCCCTATTGGACACAAGATATCGTATGGCTATAATTGAACAACAAGTAATGGAGAAATGAGGAGGAAGAAGATTTTGGTAATAATAATCAGCCACCTCCTGAGGACAATGCCAATTTGGGTGTTGATAATAAAAATGTGAACATACCTGATCAGCTAGAAAACAAAAAGGCTAGGCTGGCAGTTGAACTCACTAATGATATAAAAAGGATAAGTCCACTTAAATTTTATGGCACCACATTAGGAGATGGAGTTGATAATTGGCTCAAAAAAATGGAGAAGTACTTTGCAATAAGGAATTTCTCAAAAGAAACAAAGGCAATTTGGGGAGCATATCAACTTTCCCATGAGGCATCTTCATGGTGGGGACAACCGTAAGGATGAGTTGAATATTGATGAAACTAATATCACTTGGGATAAATTTAAAGGTTACTTTAGGCAACGTTGGCTGCCACAACTTTATTATGATCATAAAATGACTGAATTTCAGAACTTAGCGCAAGGAAAGCTAACTGTAACTGAGTATTGGGAGAGGTTTACTAAACTCCTTAAGTATGTACCTCAGTATCAAACTGATGAGAAGTTTAGGATACGGAAATTCATCATGGGATTGAATCCCATTATAGGGGGAGAGGTGGATGTTCACAGCCCAACCACTATGGAAGGGGTTGTTGAAAAAGCCATAAGGTAGGAACAAAAATTAAAGGCAATTTCTACTCAAAAGGAGGAAGAAAGTTCCCAACTCCTCTTCATCATATCTTGCACCTAAGAAAGGACCATGGAATAAATTTGGTATGAAAAGTAAGGTTTCAACTGATAATAATAAGAAAACAACAACAAATAAGTCTGTTGTAAATCCATGAAACAACTTTGTCAAGAATAATAATAACAGACAGAAGTCCTATGGAGGTCAGAATGATAACCTTAAGGCTAGAAATAAATCTGAGCCTAAAAAGGGACCTGTAGGAGGTTGTTATAACTATGGAAAGGATCATTGCGCAAACCAATGTCCTTTGAAAAAGGATGATCGTAATCAGCAACATAAGATACACGCTGCAGTAGCTGACAAACAAGCTGAAAAACAAGTCATGCCCATAGAAGTTCTGGGTAAGTTATTTGGCATACCTGTAACTATTATTTTTTATACATGAGCTACATAATGTTTTATTTCTAGTAAATTAGCATTGAAACTAAAAAAGAAAAGCTGGAAAAATGGATAAAACATGGACTGTACATTATGGAAACAATGTTGTTCATACAGTTAGTATGTGTCTTTTTGGAGCAGTCCTTGACTTACCTAGTTTATCCACTGAAGTTGATCTTTATGTTGCTCCTTTGGGGTCTTATGATGTAATCATAGGTGTTAATTGGTTAGTTGAGCATAAAGCAAAAGTGGAATGTTTTGAAAAACATGTTAGTTGTTTAGATGATCTACAGAAAACAACAAAGATTCAGGGTGTGAAACGTGAGATTTTAGTTAGGAAACTGTCAGCTATACAACTTAAACAGGCCAAAAATAAAGGTTGCACCTTATATGTAGTAAAAATTTATGAATCCACTGAGGAAAACAATGAATTCATGGAACGATATCCGCTATTACGAAACTACAATGATGTGTTTCTGGAAGAGTTACCAGGTCTTCCACCCAAAAGAGAATTTGATTTCACAATTGAAATCAAGCCTAGAACCGAGCCTATTTCTAAGGCACCTTACCAAATGACTACTATTGAATTAGTAGAGCTTAAGGCACAGTTGCAAGAAATTTTGTCTAAGGGTTTGATTAGACCGAGTGTTTCACCTTGAGGAGCACACATAATCTTTGTAAAAAATAAGGATGGAACACTTAGATTGTGTATTGATTACAGAATGTTAAATAAAGCAACAATAAAGGACAGATATCCACTCCCTATAATTGATGATCTATTTGATCATATGCGTGGAGCATTGGTTTATTATAAGATAGATCTTCAATCTAGATATCATCAATTACAGATTAAGGATGAGGACATTCATAAAACAACTTTTAGAACAAGGTATGGACATTATGAGTTCACAGTTTTACCCTTTGGATCAACAAATGCACCGACAACTTTTATGAATTTGATGAATAATATTTTTCAAGAATACTTGGAAAAATTTGTGCTTGTATTCTTGGACGACATTCTCATATATTCTAAAAGTATTGAGGAACACCATGAGCATTTGAAGATAGTTTTGGAAATTTTGAGAAAGAGACGGTTATTTGGTAAGCTATCTAAATGTTCTTTCTATGACACAGAAGTGCACTATTTGGGTCATGTTATAAGTAAGAATGGAATTGATGTAGATCCTTCTAAAATTGTAGCTATAACTAAGTGGCATGCACCAAATAATGTACATGAAGTTAGAAGCTTCATGGGTATTTCTGGTTACTATAGAAAATTTGTAAAATATTTTTCCAAAGTTGCTGCACCAATAAATTCATTACAGAAAAAGGATAAGAAGTTTGTTTGGAATGAGAAATGTGAATATGCATTTAGAACTTTGAAGGACCAGTTAACATCAACACCTATTTTAGCTGTACCAGACCCTAATGGAGACTTTAATGTTGTAACAGATGCATCTGGGGAAGGTCTTGGAGGTATTTTGTTACAAAATGATCATGTCATAGCTTATGAAACTAGAAAACTTAAGTTACATGAGTTGAATTATGCTCCACATGATTTAGAGCTTGTTTCCATTGTTCATGCACTTCAAGTTTTGAGACATTATCTGCTTGGTAAACCTTTTCAATTAAAAACTGATCATCTTGGGTTGAAGTATATTTTCACTCAGCCAAATCTAAATGCAAGATAACGAAGATGGTTAGAGTTTTTGTCTCAATATGATTTTGACATAAATTACATTAAAGGAAAGGAAAATAGAGTAGTTGATGCTCTAAGTTGTAGGAAGCACATTTATTCTCTTATAACATTAAGAACTCAGTTTAAGGATGAAGTAAAAAGTGTTATGGAATCTGATTTTTATTTTCAGCAAGTAAAAACAGTGCTTGCAGCAAATCCAAATGATGTGAGATATAAAGGTTTCCACTTTGACAATGAAGGAATCTTACGATTTGAAAATAAGGTGTACATACCTTCGCTAAATGATTTAAGAAAGAAATTGTTAGCAAAATTTCACAATTCACCTTTCTCTGGACACCCTGGTATTACAAAGATGCTTGCTGATATAAAACAACAATATTTCTGGAAAGGGATGAAAAATGACGTTATTGATTCTGTGACACATCGTTTGAAATGTCAATGTGTTAAAGTTGAAAATATGCATCCATCTAGTTTATTGTATCCTCACAGCATACCACAGTACAAATGGCAAGTAATAAGTATGGATTTTTTACAAGGGTTTCCTATTTCTAATATTAAACATGATGTTATTTTGGTTATTGTGGATAAACTAAAAAAAGTAGCTCATTTTATTGTTGATAATCTAAAGGATGATTCTCCTTTTTTGGAAAAGAGGTTTGTACATGAAATTTTCATATTACATGGAGTACCTAAATTAATCATATCTGATAGAGATCCTATATTTACTTCAAGGTTTTGGAAAACCCTTAATACAGCTCTAGGAACTAAGTTGAATTTCAGTTTTGCGTATCACCTAGAAATGGATGGACAAACTGAAAGAGTTAATAAAGTTTTAGAGGATATGTTACGAATGTATTGTATGGATCAGAAGTATAAGTGGGAAGAGTACCTTCCATTAGTTGAATTTTCTTACAATAACACATATCATGCCTCTCTTAAGATGGCACCTTTCGAAGCATTATACGGAAGAAAATGCAGAACCCTGTTAGTTGGGACAACATTGAGGATAGAGAGGTAATTAGACCTGAAATCCTTACTGAAATGGAACAAGTTAAAATGATTTGTGAACGCTTGAAAGAGGAAACAGATAGGCAAAAGAGTTATGCTGACTAGAAGCAGGTTGATAGGAAATTTGAACTCGGTGAGAAGGTCTTTCTTCGGGTTAAACCAAAAAAGAGTTCTATAACTTTTAGCAAGGCTACCAAGTTATCACCTCATTTTGTGGGACCTTTTAAAATAGTTGAAGTAATCAACCTTGTAGCTTATCGTTTAGCATTACCTCCTACTTTGTCATGAATGCATGATGTTTTCCATATTTCTTTTCTTAAGAAATACATTTTAGATTTATCACATGTGTTAAATTGGAATTCCTTGCAGGTCCAAGTAGGAATGATCATGGTTAAACCCTTGCGAGTGATATAAAATCACCAGTTGCACTTAAGAAATTTTGAAACAAGTCAATGTAAGGTCCAGTGGGACCAATTTAATGAAGAAAGTACAACCTGGGAAAATATGGAAGATATGAAAACTGATTTTCCATACTTATTTGAACAGAATTGATTCTGTTGACTGATATAAATTGTGATTTAATTATTTTATGACAATAAATCTACCACTTTTGGGATAGATATTTATTTATTTTGAATAAATAGCTATGTAAATGCTGATTTTTGGAACTTTAAAATTCTGTTATGTTTTGAACATATGAAAAGAAAGTTAATAAGAATGATTGTCCTTGATATAAATTGTTTTGAAGAGATAATCATCGGGATGATGATTCTTCTTAGGAGGGAAGTATCTAACATCTTTGACAAACTTTTATCTTTCCTCTTTTGCATTATAAGCATTGACATGTGATTTTCTATGGATAAGGAGTGTTCCTTTGATTTTTGGAAATCATGTTTTCCATGGATGAGTCATTTATGATCTTGGATTCAGTGGGCTGAAATGATATTGCTTGTAAAGAATCCCTTTTCACTTCTAATAGATGAGTTGTAATCTAGTAATGATGTTTCAAACTTATCTCGATTTAATTAACACATCCTTTGGATCAATTCCATTGATCCAAGGTATGTTTTAAATCTTCTTACATGATTTGAATCGTAAACTGACATTCAGAGGTTGGATGACATAATGGAATGAACTCTAGAATGTTTACTAATTTTTTTATCTTCTTGAAATATCGTACTACATTTTATTGAATGTTATGTGCTTGGATATTTTTGAATGATCTCTTCAGGATGCTTAACGACATTAAGTGAAATGAGGCCTGCTTCAGGATTATTGAGGAACAATCTGAGTCCTAGACCTAAGAGATCTATCCTAACGGGATTCTAAACTAAGGTAGATGTGCCTATTTTTCTATCTATGTCTACTTTATTCGGGGATAACATCCTATCCTAAGTTGCATGTTCTAAGTTGAGGAAACAACCTAAGGTAATGCTAGGTCTATTTCTAATCTAATACCTAATACTATATGGTTGTGAGCTATGACCTAACCTAAGGTGGAAATTTACTTATTGAAATGTTTTTAAACCTAAGGTTATTACTTCTAAACTATCCTATGGTCATAACCTAAACTAAGGGAATCTACCCTAAACTAATGAAATAAGGAAAGGGGACCTAAGGGTCGTATGGCATGTGGTAATCTGGCGATGGTTCCTAAGCTATTTATGTGATTTGATTTTTGTAATAAATGACAGCAAACTTCCAGTTTAGGTGGAAGCATGAAAAATTGGTGGAATCCACATGGAATCATCACTATGGTTTAGTGATGCATGTAGAAGTTGAAATAGGATTCGCTAATTTTGGATTTCAGTGGCATGGAGAGATAGGCGGAAATTTGATAATTAATGGCATTAATGAGTCTCATTTTTGGTGAGCAAACCGCGTAGGAAACTATGCCGGTGGATTTGTTAGAGGTTGTTTGGTCATTCATACTCTCCTGGTTTTTCTCTGCATGGAGCTATCTAGTTCTTCAAACCAGTAGTTCTAATTTCAATTTGTGGCTATTTTTGATTTCCTTGGTCTATTTTTGATTCAAGGAAAGTATATGAGACATTAGGGAAAGAGATTTTTGGTTGTTGATCTTTCTTGGAGAAGAAGAAGAGTTGGAAGCTCGACTAGAAGTCTTCTTCAAATCGGCAGAAGCATTATCAGGCATGATAGGCTCTATCCATTAAGATTTCTTGTTTTTCTCTAAATGTTTCATTAAAACAATTCTGCTCTCTTGAGATAAATGTTTTCTGTTTTTGGTTCTAATTATTTGCCTTCTGGTTGAAAGAATTTCTACGCTTTTGGTTTTGGAACCCTTGCATGATAATGTAGATTTTTTGGTGTTTTTTTTAGTGAGTTAAAATGGTGAAATGCATTTATATCTGTCGAGACTTTTGTGTTTTGATTGGATTAATTACTCTGGACTGTCTGCTCGAAGAGTTTGAGTAGCTAGTTTTGACTTAAGCTTCGAACTGGAAGTTTCTTTTGAGAGTAGTATATGAATGGGTACTTTTCCCTGATGCATCTCTGATTTTAAAGATGTATTACTCCTTCTGCAATCTATATGGATATATGTTTATCTCATTGTGTGAACATGAACGTGCGTGAAAGCAAGGAATGGACATCTTGTTTGTATTTATACTGTTAACACTTGCATTCTTATACTGAATGCTTTTGCTTGTTTTGAAAGGTAGGAGAATATCATTCTTAAACTGTATCCTGTCCTATTAAGTTTTATACTCCCTATTCGGGATTGTATTTGTATACTTTGTTTCGTTGTATGAACTTGAACTGGCTTAAAAACAAAGGGTAATGGGTGTTTGAGGTTTATGGAATTGTTGGTGTTCTGTACTTCAACTTGTATAAGGTCTTACAAGAAATATCACGTTCTTATTTTATTCAGTCTAAATCTCCTCTTCTTCGAATCGTAATTCGATGGGGGTTGGGTAAGTTTTGTTATTTGGAATTACTGTTCAGTTGAACTCGTAGGGAGATAAGAATGAGAATTGTCTTACGTGGGTGTTTGTTACTAGAATTCTCTTCTCTGAAACTCTGTAAGGTGATTATTGGTTTATTGAAATCTGGAAGAGGAGATGGTTTTCTTGGTTGAAGTTCCTTTTGATATTGTGATACTCTGGTAGTCGGCCTTCTATAAGTCATTCTGTTGATTATCTTTTAAGGTCTGTTCAACATTCTTAAGTTCAATTTTCTGTCCTTTTTGGGCTTAGGTGAAGTAATGAGAACTTACTCGCAGAGTTGAAAAGTTCCTTGTAGTTTTTTAACTCACATGTTTTAAGCTGATAGTGGTATGTTCATGGGAAGTGTTGAAACTATAATCAATGTCTGGACTATTTATTTTGTATTTGGAACCATCCAAACTATCCTGGTTTTTGAGCTATAATTATTTCTATTACTTCAGTGGAATCGAATGTTTTGCCTATTCATGGCAGTGTTCCACTGAGCCTGACTTGTAGAAAGGAAGACTTATCTATTTCCTGGACTGTTTGTTTAGAATGGATGATTCATGCCTATCTTTCTATGTACCATTAGGAAATTGTTTATGTATGGTTTTGGATCTGACTGGAATCTTCAAGGAGGAAGAATAAAATGGTTAGGTTGAAGTGAATTGATAACTGTTAACTTATACTTGTTTAATGTATCCTTATTGAATGGATTAATAATTCTGTTAATAGTTGATGTGCTTGAAAGATGAAACTCTTTGTTAGTTTTATTGATTGAATCAGTTATTTAAGTATTTAGTTTTGTAACTTCTAGGCCTTTTTTCTATTCCTTAAAAGATTAGTGGGTTTGTGAAGGGTCTGTACTGATTCTTCTTCTTACCTTATTTATTTTGAATGAGTAATAGAAATCCTTTTCTATGCATAACTCCTTCCTCTTCCAATTTCAGAGGTAAGTTTCTCCTTTGTCATTTCTGGAAACTGTAGGGTAGGAAGTTGACTCTCCTTTTCTGAAGATGCATATGAGATTTTGGTATAACTGAATGTTATAATTGAATCAAATGGATTACTTTATTAAGTAATTGATTAGTAGTTGTTACTAATTACTTCTCTACTTAAATTATATTTAAGGAAATAATAATTGTTTCAATTAATTGAAATGAAACATTGTTTCTAGGAAATAATTTTCTATTGTTATTAAGAGGCCTAATCTAAGAACTTAGGTTATATTTATTTGACTGAGAATCCACACAACTAGGCTGTCAAACCTGAATTGTGAATCTCTTATTTGTTTAAGTTGATAGTTGATTCATCTTAAAAACGTAACGATGCTGAAATGAACTTGTCTTCACATGTTTTCTGGAAACTTAGTAAAGATGACAAGAAGATCTTTGATTATGAAAGTAGCTCTTTTCGTTTATCTATTGAACTTAAAAATTTATATTTCAAATTCAGAAAGAATTATGAAATAACTCAATGTTAGGAGCCATTTATTGATATAAACGAGTAATTTTTTAGGACAATACTTACCTGTTATAAGGCAGTAGTTTGCTGATTATATTATGATCTTCTCTTTAAATAAATGCATATTCTTATTTGTGCTTCTTTTATGGTCGTTATTACTTATGATTTATTCACATGATTACATTAATTGTTGCATTAAATCAGATTTCTTTTAATCAAACAATTAGTGGAATGCACTTTGTTTTAATGCTTAGTGCTTATCATGCTCAATTCAATGAACTACCACGTGCTAGCAATTTTGCAGATGGACTTCGTAAGTGATAAAAGAAGGCAATAACTTTTATGATGTATTGGCTGATTTAAAGTCTGGCTCTTTTAAAGAGAACTTTGATTCTTTCTTGAGATGTATTGAAAAGGAAAAGTTGTATTTTTCAATGATCTTAGTACTATTTGACATGCAGTTTGTCTGAGATGCATAGTCTTGTAAATTGTTTATTTTATCATGATGAATTGAAAATATTGGAGGTTCACTTCAAATGGTTGTGTAATTTCTCTTATACATTTATGAAGGTAGTTGGAATACTATCTTGTTGATATTTGGCATATCTATTTGTATTCTTATTTCTGTTGTCATTTGATAAGTTGGACGAAGAGAAATAGTTCAATCTCTCTCTTAATTGAAAGCAACTTGTTAAGTTGCATAAGATTACGTTCTTTATCTAAATAATATATAATGATAACGGAATGTGTATCGAATATACAATTAAACTATAGAAAGTGAGAAAGATACAAAAGGTATGATAAACCCTAACACATAACCATGTAGAGAGGAAGACTCTTCCTCTCTCGAAAGAATGTGAAATGAAACAATGGTGTTTATGATCATTAATCACTCAGACTTCATTTTCTATGAAGTCTTCTCTAGTTGAACCTGCGTGGTTGTTGCACCTTATTTAAACAGTTGAGTTACATTAATTTAACCTTGTGATGTATGTTATTATATTTCTGATAATTGCACGACATGTCTTAGTTACAGAACATAAAAGCAATCATGATTTGATGAAGTTATTTAGTATTAATTAAATCAAATTTTGGATGAAGAACTCAAGGGGTGTTGGATTTAGGATTGAGCAAGGTTTCCATAATTCAAATCTAAATCCAAAATTATTAAGTGTTGATGACCTCCTAGGGGCATTTTTATCGTGATGAAGTGGTTCTGTTGGATGTTGGCACACGCCAACTATAGAAATGTACTTGCGTGAAGACTAAGGTATTCCCGAGGATACAATGTTGTAGTTGAAATGTTGCAACACCCTTCCACATTAGTTCATCTAGATCTACACACATTTGGACTTGAACTTAGTTTCTCACTAGGCCAATCTAGTAGCATGAGTTGGAATAGGAAGTAGCTTTCTATGACTCAGGGTACCTTGGCACATTCGGTTGAGTTAGGTAAGACGAGTATGCACATATACTCTAATTCATCGTGAGCATCTCCCTATAACAAATTATGTCACTAACCTAGGTTAGGGTCAAACCTTGGGCAAGAGGACTGACAGAAGTCAATGAAGACCATTCTAGATAACAAAAGAGTGAGGTGAAGGACGTATTCTGAGTTGACGAGTATGTTGTCTAGGAATAGTAACATGAATAGTATGTTGGAAATCTTTGGCCAAAGTATTGTAAACTGTTGGTTGTGTTGTTCGATGTCACCTAGTTTAAGGAACGTGATTTCAAATGAATATTGGTAACAAATATTCAGATAGGTTCTTTAAACAAGTCACTCAACACCCATATTAGGGTAAGAAAACCAAGTATACGTAGTATACGTAAAAGTATTCAATACTTAGAGACAAGCATGAGAGATCGGTTAGGGACCGAATCATGCAATGAGAGATCGGTAATTCACCAATTCATTTATAGATGCATATGGTTATCTGTTAGGAGATTTATTGGCATGAAATGTGTGTTCTAAATTATGTGTTATTTAGAACAGAGAACATTGTGTAAAAAAAAATTCCCTTGTTTCTAAAGTCTTAAAATGGGAATGTTACATTATTGGCATGAGATTTAATAAGATAGTTAAATAAAATTTGGGAAATTAAATATCTTTGGATCAAATTGAGATAGGACCTTAGGTTTGACTCATTCAAGGTGAAAGTGTCATGATACCTAGGCTAACATGTTGTAATTTAATTAATACTTTGAAGCATTAAGATATAATGTTCTAATTTAGGACCCTTGGTGGGTCGATTCACTATGTCCACTACATAGTTTTATCCCTATATTGACGGTAGTCACTATTTGGATATTGCTTCTTAGCAGATGTACTGAATTGTCTCATCAAGACCCTGAATTGTGACATGGTATTGCATTAAGTACAAGCTTTGTTAGAGTTATAAATGTGGATTGAACCTCACATATATGCACCCTGATGTCAACTTATGATGGATACAGGAAGGGAAGTGGTATAGTAATGACATAAATCATTACAAAGATACTTTCCCATAGGCATAATTAGATGACATAGTGTTAAATCTTCTTACAGGATAATCTGGATTCGTACCTTGTACAATACTTATAGATTTTTACAACACCATTGATTGTAGATCCATATAACTAAATAACTGATTAAGGTGAGATGACAAGTTCCCAATGGTGAGCGTGTCATCATAGGACCGAGCATGGCATACATGACTCTCAAACTTTGCGCAAATTAGTGTAAGCTTCTAATTACACTATCGTGGTTTCACCAATATCTAAACAGTAAGATGTTTGGGGGTTTCCTTGGCGGAACCCAGATAAACACTTAGATATATTCACTTAATTATCATATCCTGAGAAAGGAAGACCAGATGACACATTTGATGTATTCACTCATAAAGAGCATTGAGGGGGATGGAGTAGGATTTGTATACTCTCATGCAGTTGCACATGGTTTACGATAGTAATCATAAATGGATTGCATTAAGGTTTATGTGGATTCAAATATATGGGTATTTAAATCAGAAGTATAAAGTTAAAAAAAATAAAAAAAATCCCTGGATGTTAAGTGACAAAAAGTGGATGTTATAGGAAGGAAGTAAATAATTCCATGTTGTACATAGAGTAAAATATTGCAAAATAATACATATTATAACATTACAAGCTATGTTGTAGAGGGTATAATGGAGGAGGTACATGTCCAAGTTGATAAAGGTGAGAAAATAATTTGGGGTGGCATTTTTTTGTTGATTGTGTTTAGTGAAAAATTTTGTGCCTAATAGGCCAAGGGATAGGATGTGTGTATATCTCGAAGAAAACAAGTCACCTGTAAGGAATTTTGCGATCTTCACATGCCAAGGCACTATAGAAGGAAGGTACAAGTTGCACACAGAGAATTGGTACAAGAGGCAGTGTGACGCATTTGAAGAAGAATGATACATCCCGCGAGAATTGCCCATTGTACTAAAGGAGCAAGAAGAGTTTGCAGACTATCTGCACTTCTTCCTGGGGCATTTTTACATGAAGACGGGGGAAAAGAGCCCTTAGTGTAAGTTTCATTTCATCTTTAATACTTGTTATTTTAATAATTTAGTGAATAGGTTAGATAACGCTTGAAAGTTGCAATTTGATGCTAATAAGGTAGATGCATATATCCACATTATGTGTAAAACATATGTCTACCCCAATAAGGAGGTATATGTAGAGACAATGGAATCTGACAATATTGACATCACTCCAGAGGTCTTGACTATAGGGTATATTGAGCCTGTGCACATATATGTGTATTTGAGGCCAAGGTTTAAGGAATGAAATATTGTTCAAGGTGAGTACTTATCACTCCCATGTCCTCTAAAAGGTAAACAGACTGTGGGCATGAGGAGACCACTTAAAAGTACATCTCCAAAATAGGAAAGGAAGGAATAGAAGGGATTGGAAAATGTTCTTAAACAAGAACTAGAAAAGTAGGACAGTAGTGTGCTAGATCTTTGTAGAAGGAAACTATGTAGGGAGTGGAAGACTGTAGAAGTGGGCATGGGTACTTCTCAACCTCTAAGGATATCACATCACATAACACCTGTTAAAAAGGATGAAGAATAAAAAAGGAACACGTATGTATCGGTGAAGGATATTGATGAGAATAGGTCCTCACATGGAAGCGCGCATGAGGATGTTGCCACACCTAGCCTAAAGGTACGAGAAGATGAAGAGATAGGTGGCAAGTAGCCATTGTTCAATGTAGACATCCCCAGTGTAAGCATGCATGGTATTAAAGAAGAAAGCTACACTTTTGGATATATAGAGATTAAATACAATGTTGTGTACCCAACTTGGGGACTTGAGGGTGAAGATGGATAAGAAAAGAAGGAGGGAACTGGAACATAGGGACATACATGTGAGCATGTTAATGAGCACACGAAAGAGGAGATGGTGCAGATGTAGAACCTTGGGTACATTGATGACCCAACATAGATTATGCACACAAGGTTTTAGAGCACTCTTGTCATAGGATAGTTATATGGATGGGAATTGACGGACCCAGAGATGGTGACCACGCACACCAGGAAACATTTATCATGGAATATGTAGACTCATGTAGATGGGCCTGAATTTGATGTGTGTGAGGATACATGTGCCTAAATAAAAATGAGGAAGGCTCCACATTCTAGGCATGTGACCATCACATCTACGATGTTCTCTAATAAACAAGCAAGTAACATCTTAACAAAGATAGTTACAAAGGTCATGCGCAGGAATGTTGACAAGGTGGCCACATTGAGAATTTTGGTGAAGGATAGGAAGGATAAGGAAGAAGAAATTGAGCCCTGAAGGAGGAGAAGGAAAGGGAAGAAAAGAAATCGAAGGTTTTCCTCGATATGGCTGAGGAAATGGGAGATGAAATTATGACGGCATGGACACAGTATAAGGAATATGTAGCTAGTACTTTTCCTTTGGCCGTACATTATTTGTAGACCTTGGTTTACTTCTATTGAATGAAGGAACAAGCACACATGGCCTGAGTATAGAGGATGTAACGATGATGAAAGAGAAAATAATTGTGGTTTCAAGAGATAAAATGAAGGCACAAATAGTATGCAAGATAGTTGAATATGATGCCATTTTTGATACATTGAGGAATAATTTGAAGAAGGAAGAACACATCATTAATTTCATATTTTTGAATGTGTGAGGAGCCTAAACACATCATTAAGAAAAGGGCGTTGGTGGAAGAAAATGCAATCCTTGTGGTCAAGAACAATGACACTTTGGGGTGTGAAGAGAGGATGAAATTACTAAACAACAAGTGCGACACGCTTGAAGTAGTCAAGGACCCTCATGATGATAGGATCAAAGAGTTAGGGAACTTAATGATGTGTCGTATGGATTTTATGGATCGGATGGTATCATGATTGGCAAATGTAGTCAGGGTGTTGAAGAACAAAGGAGAAGACATGATTTTAGATGAAATAGATGTTGTAAGTTTGGTGACATCCCTACTAAAGGAGAGAAGGGACTCAGTGGTTGGGAGGAGTTAGAAGTGGACATTAAGAATGAGTACCCTAAGTTGTTGATACCTAATGAATATTATCACGTTGGTTGTTGAGATGGTTTATCACTCTTTCATTCTTTATATGAATCTATTGTTATATATATTTCGTTATTCTTGGAGGGACGGGGCATGATTACCTATTATTGGGGGTGGCAATGAAGTTAGGGTGGGGTAATGTTGGCTGGAAAAAATATTGACTAAGTATAAGAGGGCATGTGGATAGGTGTTGAAGTTTGACACAGTTGTGCCTTGAATATCCACGCTTACAAAGACAGAGTTTGACACCTAACCACTTTTGCATGGTTCAAGTTAGAATTGAACGTGGAGTGATGAACATGCATTGGATAAAGATAGAATATTTGTGGACAAAGCAATGGCTATTTTTGGAGAAAGTGGAATATCAAACATCACACGAAGTGTGAGATAATAATAGGATTAGATCGAGAGTTACTTATAGATAATCTATTATTAGGATAAGCTTGCATGCTTCCTTAGTTTCTTTAGTAGTGGAATATGGCTATTATTAGAATGCAGCCTATTTTGAAAATGCATGAGTAGTGAAGGGATAGTCCCAACTACTTATGTATGTATGTATGTATGTATTGATTTGCATGTATTGATTTGCATGGTTGAGGAGGATCATGACTGTGAGATCGAGACAAAGTTATGCTGATAGTGTATTTACACGCATGGCTTTATGATGGTAATTGTATGGTATTCAATTATTTTTCTTTGATGGATTAATAGAATGGATCTTTGTAGATGTATAATGGTTTTTTATGTCTCTATTACTAGTTACTACATGGTAAAAATTATTTTGATCCTTGTTTGATTCATTATGCACTATGGTTGTGATCTAGTTCATGTTATGTTTTACCTTTAATTACTTTTAATGAGTATGGAATACTTGTGTGATCATGCTAACACCTTGTCAAAGCTAGTATAAAAAGAGGGACATGGTACCTTTGCACGCTTCAGGTTTGTTCATCGTTCTACTGGATGAGGTGTCATAATGCCTAGGGTGTTGGTAAATAAATTGACTACAGTGGGATTTTAAAACAAACCCTTCGTATGCAAAAAAATAGTGAACAAACCGAAAAACTAGAAAAATTCATCAAAAATAAATAAATTGAGGACTCACCTTTTCCTGTGTGGGCCTCATTTGTCAATTCAAAGAAACCATCATTGTTTCTCGCTCAATCGCCCTTTAAATCACCATTTTTTAGCTTAGTCACTCTCCCAAATTATGCAAATGTGGTTGCAATAATGCACTATTCATCACTGCCCTCCACTTTTATAGACCTCAAAAAACCTTTAGTGTAAATCACTGACGATTCCTTGAATCACCAGTGATTGATAACAATCACTCGAAATTTCTCGAATCATTAGTGATTCCCCTTAATTTCACATTCAGCTATATTTTGTCAAAATACACATCAATTTATCCCATTTTTCAACACATTGTCTCACTTAAAAGGACCTCAATTCTCAAAATATTAAATATCGAACAAAAAAATCATCTCATGATATGTCATACATCTATGGGATGTGCATCCCTTGGACCCTCATCACTTGACTTCCCCATCCTTATAGCCTACCTTTACGAATCATATTTCCATAGGTAACAGACCCTTTTGTTCCCCCTATCGCTTGATTCCATGATAGCATTTCTTGTTTTTATACCCTGGCCTGGGGAAACTTCTAAATGAAACGCATGTCAAACTTACCCAGCCAACCTATCAAACTGGTGTTCCATACACTGAGTTGTAGTCACCCCATTTTGAGGGGGGATCACCCATACAAATCAATCTATCATATTTTTGTCTAGTATTTTTCCTACACCAAAATACTCAACAAAAAGGGGCAAATGTAGACACTCAAAATTTACACCATTCATTCTCCTTCATCTCTTACATAATCTTACATATTACATTAATCAAAATCACTATCTCATTCATATATTCTTTATGCTAAGTCTAAAATCCTCCATCATATTTACCTAGCATAAATATTATCCACAGCTATAAAATTTATCCTTAACTTCTTTAAATCTACACTTAACCACTTGAAAACCAAAAGATAAATTAAAAAAATCAAAAACATAACCATCCAACCCATCTACTTTGAATAATAACATCTCTTCAACATTTACTCAAACTCAAAAAACCAAATCACCTTGTTTGGAAGTGGTTTTAACAACTTTACCACTCAAAATCTTGAAAAACCTAGATTGTCAGTGATTCTGTTGAATTGCTAGCGATTATAATTATCATTTTTCAAACCTTCTTCCAGGATCTTCAATTTTTAATCTTTGGCCCTAACTTTCTGTCACGAGCACTAGTATCTTGCATCCAGTTATTCAACACTATCACATCAGATACATCATCAGACATCATCAAGCCTTTATTAACTCTCTAGAGACCATTTTTCACCACTCAAGTTGCAAAATACATCATAGTATAATCCAATCAACTCATATCTTCTCCAAGAAAGGTTTGAGGCATATTTTAGCTCCAAAATAATCTCTAGGTACTCCTTACATCTTTCTTATCTTCATTCAGTAATATTGTATCTTTAATTCAGTTTAAAACATCACTCAATATCATCAAGCACTCTTTTTTATTAAACTATTAAAATTCTCTGAAATCATCAGTGATTATCCCAATCACCGGAAATTCCTATCAAAACTTGTCATTTTATCAATTTTATCAACTTTTTGTCAACTCTATCAAATCCTCTGCATTTAACATTGTTATCTCCAAGCATGGCTCTCTATTAGATGGAATTTTTTGGACAATCACATCTGATTACCAAAATTTACAGCCTTCTAATAGTCTGACATCCCTTCTTCTAGGAACAATAAAACATCCTTCACAAAATAACACTTTGCGCAATACAATTTGCTGATACTGATCAAGACATTGAGGATCAATTTGAATTCCTTCATGAGATCGAACAAGAGACCGAGGAATTCTAGTATGACTACTTTGAATGTTTCCAGATTACATCTACCCTCACTTAGGTGAGTTTTGAAGCTGCTCAGGACTTTCCCATCCATCTAGAGTTCTAGAGCTTCTCATCTTCTATCTATATATCTATGTTGGATGTATATCTTTATCTCCATCAATATCATTTCTATTTCAATCTACTTAATTGTCTAAAAGTGATATGATATCCTCCAAGCAAGTCCCTTTGGATTCCTAGGATCAGCCTTTGCCAAGCAGCTCTCCTATTCATTTGTCTCATAATTCCTATTTAGTGTCTTTTAGCGCAGGTTACTTTGCAGGACATGAGGACTTATATTCATCCAGAATTGATAAAATTCAATCAAATATCAGCTTTAGCATCCATCTCTATGGGTATCGGTAAACCCTGCGTCTTCTAAGGTCGGTTTTATTTTTATTTTTTCACTTCATTAATTTAAAGTAGGAAATTAAAAATATCTCTGAATAGGTACATTGTTCTGAGTAAACCTAGTGGTAAAGTTGATTCTCACTTCTCAGCATTCCAAAATGCTATCTCTATGTTTTTCCCACCAGTGTGTTGTTATCCAGTGCAAAGTATAGACCAACATATTTCTTCTATCCCCATCATTCTACCACTGAGTTTCTATGGCGCATAGAAATGTATCAGGATTTTCTTCACCAGTGTACCTTGGTAACCTGGTCTCTCCCCATGCATGAACCATGTGTGTCCTGATCATCTATGTGAATTTGTTCTTCATCTCATGCCCAACCATTTCATACATTCTATGCACTCAGTTATCACAAGAAATACTTTTGGTATCACTAATTGACTAAGCATCGTGCCATTATATAACTCATTCCTTAGATGGCTTGATTACCTCAAGATCTTGTACCATGTGTGAATAAATTATGTTCATATATTACTCACTCAAAGGCTCAACATATAAAGCATCCTTTCCATCTATCAAAGGTATAATAACACACTCATATTTGTTCTTGAAAGTGATGTATCATGTATTGAAGCATAAATTTGCATTTTTTGCATTACACCAAGGTTTCCCATGTAGTGTGAGGAAGTTATCTACTTCAGAAAGCTACAACGCCTCAAAATATCTAGTAAACTTGGCTTCCTGAATCGTAATGGATTCATCATGTAGTACCCCAATAGGCATAACCCTAGTTGTTTTCACCATACACATCACATTAGAAGATGGGAGTAATTTTTGTCTCCCCATTCGATTCCATGCATCTAATGTTAGCACATTTACCTCAGCACCTGTGTCTATCATAATATTTCTCACTATCCATCCATCAATCACTGCATCAAGTGTGATCTCCTTTTCAAATTCATTGCTATGGGGTGGTATATTTGTGTGAAGTATTTGTATTTTGTGCTCAGTTAGAACATGTTATACCTTTTCACGTAGTCATTCCCTTAGCACTAGGATGATATTTTCTTGGTGCAACATCTTACCAACCTCCTTCAAGTCATCCACATCCTTCTATGGAAGTTCAATGTTCTTAGCTTATTATCTTAAGCACGCTTGTTCCTTTAAGCATTTTATCTCTCCCTAAAGATCTTTGATGACCCCTTTAGTCTCTTGATAGAATTCCTTATGATGCGCAGCATATGGATACTTATCATGTATCACTTCCTCTATTGTGATGAGTGTTTTAGCCTTTAGAGGCTCACGTGTGCCTGCAGCCTCAACACATGTGGTAACCAATATTGTATGTAAATCAGGATCAAGCATCTTCTTAGGCATCCACTGATGAGCATTTGTGCATTGTACATTAATCATCCCCGTGCCCTTGTCATTTGTTTTATTTTTACTCATGTGCTCATATAAGTCTGGGAAATCCTATAAATTATGTTTCTTCTCACACCATGAGTAAGATGTATTATGAGGATAATATCTCTTATAATGATCATGGTACCCACAATTATAACAAGTTCGTCACACAAACCTACCTCTATCACCACCTTGACCTTTCCCTCGATATCCTCCTCGAAAACCTCCATTTCGGTTATCCCCATTGGTGTGCCCTTCATTATGTTTTCCTTATTTTTCCTTGGATCTGCATGCCACACTATTCTAGCATACTCCTGTCTCAATGGCTTCATGGATGTGATCAATCGGTCTACAGTCAGCGATGTCATGAGTATGGGCCTTGCAAATCTTACAATACATGGACACCTTCATCTGAATCATGCGCTACAAAAGAGGATAATTCTAGACGTCATGGTTGAGGTAACAGAATTCCCAATCCAGTAATAATGCATACATTGAATTAACAATCCTTAGTATGTCCTTTAACCTCACAATTATTCCACCATAGACTACTGCGTGTCTCATGTGCCAAGTTAGCAGAAAGCTTCTCCAATTACTTTGTCATGGCAATGATTTGTACCTCTAAGAACATTCTCACTCTAATATCAATGCTACCAACTACCTAAACACGTAGCGCCACATCTATTGCCTTACACAGATGGGTATACTTCTTATGATATAAAGTTCTATGAGACAAAGGCAACAGTCCTCCAACGAACCACTACACATGCTGAATTTGATGAATGTCATAAGAAAATTTAGACAACAGAGTCTTAAAACATGTGTCATACTCCCTAATTCTTTTAGATAAACCCTTCTTGATATCCTTGAGTGCATTGACGCTCTTCTGTTTAAATTCTATAATGTGAAACTTAGCCAAAAATACAGTGTGCAAATCATACTTTCTATACCAGCTATATGTGCACCCTTGAAGAGTAGTGGAAAATTGACTTACCTTCCTATCTAAAGATGTAATTACCTTAGCGTGCCATAGAAACTCACACTTATGCACATGTTCTACTACATCTTCAATATCTCTATACTTGGGCAAGTGGAGAGACATCTCATAATAGGCCTGAGTTGTTTACTAATGTTGTAGATGTTATTGAGGCTAGTGTGGTGGTTGTTGCAGATGTGGACCATGTCCTCCAAAACCATAACTTCCACTAGTATTTCCTTCAGGTGGCTGACCTAATCCTCCCGCACCCCCTGTTGTGAGACGCGGACCAGTTGACAAACTCCCTTGTGTCCTAGTTGTAGTACTGAACTGGACACCCATGACCTACATGGTCACATGACCCACACAAGTGCTCCCAATAGTCTGTGCACCAACACTCTATCCCAATGACACTCCTAAATACAATCCTACAACCATACTTCCAAACAATGGTGCCTATTGTGCCACTATAGGTATATGTGTTGTATGATACACTTTTGAATCTAATGCGAAATGATATCTACTTGTCTCTACTTGCTTACCTTCACTAGCTTGCATCTCAATGACTACCTATTGATATAGAACACCTTGCACAAGCTATGTGGCTAGGTGGGTTCAAATGTGTGCCCACGTTCCTTAGTATTTACTCTAACACACTCTCATATGAAGCTGAAGGGGGCTCTTTACTATGCTTTCCTAAAGTTGGGAGATCCTGATGTTGCAGCTCCTCGCCTTCTATGAGAGCTTCAAAACCTTCACGAGTCATCATCCTCCACAACTCTAGTGACTCATCAACGTCTCACACCTGAGCACTTTCGCTCTCTCATGCTTCATTATAATTGAGTCATCTTTCTTCTCTCTCTCTCTATGTTCCACCAGGTCTACCATCTTTGACCACGCCTACTCCTACCTCTACGGACAGTGGGGTTTTTTCTTGACATGGTTAGTCTTTCTAATTCCAATTCTACAATCAAGATCTTAACCGTGAAAGGGATAACACGCAAATAAGATCATATGGGATCACAAAAAAACTCAAACTCAACTACCTCTAGATATAAATACGTAGAAATAGTGTACTCTAAGGTATAATTGTGCAATACACCATCACACCAATGATCTACAATACTAGTCCAATCTTCATATGCATCAAACATAGTCTAATAATATTCTTACATCCAAACCATTATCCTAGGTCCCCAAGTCCTCTTTGATGCATATGTTGCTAACCACTTGTACAAATCTACTGGAAAAAAGTTGAAGAATGTCTCATATAGCTCATGGTAAAGATGATCTTCCACCCACTTATGTGTATTGAAATCAGGTCTAATGTTATACCTTTATGCAAACTTATCTTGTTTATCTTCCACCCAACTTTTAATGTTGTCCAAATTCAATCGATACGCCATCTGTATGCAACATCCTGGAAGAAAATTTGAAAATAGGTCCCAGAAATGGAACCAAAATGTAGTCTTTTATTTATCCACTTAAATGTTATGCACGTTGGCACCTCATTCAGACATATCTGAATTATCACCCTAAGTGTGTGAATCTACTAGGTTGGTCCTTTTTATTTTCTTGACAATATGTTAGCATACATATCCATAATGACCATCAACCATTCAAGCATAAAAAATTGCATACATCTTATCATGAGATCATTTATAACAAGAAATTATAATAGATCAGATAACAACTAATACCGATTGAACCATATATTCACCATACTTAGATACATTAATAATCATAATCCATCCTCCATAATCCATTATAACAAGGTATTATATAATAAAAGTTGAATACATCAATATATCATAGTACTGGAACATGCGTAAATATCGAACCCTAGTCCATAACTGCATACAAAGACTCTCATAACTCATACGTGATAACTATGATCATGCAAGTGAATGGTGCCAAAATAATAACATACAAAAAATATATATGTGGGTGGGCATTTTCCCTTCACCGCCCATGCACCTCTTAATAATAGGCATGCCCAAAATAGACTACATGTATGTTGTTTACATTGATACTAATAATAGATTATCATATAAATAAGACTTACTTTGAAGCTATTAATAGATCAATTCATGCATGTCCTTTCATATTTTATCCACTTGTGCTTAATCCAAAAATAGAATTTATCTGACCTCCAAGTATCCTTTCTTTTCTCTTATTTTAAACCATTTCTTGGTCAGCACTCTACCTCAGTTCTTCTATTTTTAGCGTGTGGTTCACTAAATTGGCTAAGTCCCAAAGTTACCCTACTTAGGCACAAGCCTTCGAGTGTTATCTCATACTTCCCACCCATTCCTCTTTGTAACTTCCTTGTGCATGCCCTAGATCCTTTCATGTGGCATATACTTAGCCAATTTAGTCATGCAACATGATTCAAATCATATTCATATAGAAGTGTGCCTATAAAAAATTATGTGGCAGAAATATACAGTAGTATGGGTTTACATGGGGTAGGTGGTTTAAGAATAGGCAGTTTTCCCAAAAACTCCTTGAGTAAGAAAAATTCTTGTTGGAATTCAGGACCCCAATGGAAATCAACATCTTTCTTGAGAAGATGTGTAAAGGAATGACATTTATCAACAAGTTGGGATATAAATTTGTGAATAGCTTGGATCTTACCTTACAAGCTATGTATCTATTTGAGGTTATTAAGAGGAGGAATTTTAGTAATATATGTGACCTTTGAGGGGTCCACCTCATTTCCTCTTCTTGAAACAATTAAACCTAGAATTTTCCTTGAAAGCACACTAAAGACACACTTCGTTGGATTGATTCTGACCTTGTAATCTCTGAGATGTTGAAAGATATGTCATAGGATCTATGGATGTTTCACTCTAGTCTTGGAATTACCCAAGATGTCATCAACAAGTCTTCCATTATATCATGCAACATCTCATAGAAGATGACATTCATGGCCCTTTGATAATTTTTTCCTTCATTCATGAGGCCGAAGGGCATGAATTGGTAATAGAATGTACCCCATGAGGTAGTAAAATAATTCTTATTTTGATCCTCTTCTACAACCTTGATTTGATTACAACAGTAAAATCCATCCATAAGAGATAACATTTCGTAGCTTGCAATTGAATCAACAATCATGTCGATGTTGGGAAGATTAAAATCATCTTTTGGACACACTTTGTTAATGTCTTTGAAATCTGTAAAAATCCTAATACCAATGGGTATCTTTTGCACATGTACTATGTTAGATATCCATTTTGAGTAGTCAATAGGTCTATGAAACCCTACTGCTAACAATATTTATATCTCCTCCTTAACCAAAAGGGTCATGCAAGGATGCATTTTCTATAAATTTTTCTTGATTGGTTTGGCATATTCGTGCAAAACCAAGTTATGCACTACTAGAAAAGGATCCAATCCAAGCATTTCAACATATGAGAAAGAGAAGACATCTGAGAATTCATGAAGGAGCATGAAAAAATTCTTATGTTCTTGTTTTGAGAGGAAATATCACAACTTAATAATCATCGGCTCATCTTCGGTGCCAATATTTACATCAATAGTCTCCTCCACTAGAAATTTGGATCCATTTTTCATAGGATCAGGGGGGAGGTTAAGATATTATTCTAAGGGCATCTCGATAATATTTTCATCCATAGAGTGGTCACTTTTTGTATCCATTTCAGATTTTTCAATTTGTACTTCTAATAGTGCCTCAAAGAGGTGCTCACTATGAGACTTGTATTTTTTCTTGTGATGAGATTTTTTGGAAGTTATTTTTTCCTCATTCTCTTTCTAATTTTGCTCCTCCTCCTTGAAGTATGCTTATGTGTTAATATTAAGAGATAATCCTTTTTTATCGACAATAGGAATATCATCTTGTAGACCCATAAATTCACCAATTGCTTCATTATTCTAGAATAATTCAATTTGTATGTGTTGTTGTTGGTCCCAATTCACAAGGGATGGATGAATGAGGTCTAATGAGGGAGTAGTAGGGGATATAGTGAAGAAAAATGTGTTTGGAAATAGGTTACTAGAGGCAAGGTCTTCGTAGACACTACAATGGGAATCTATTTCACTCTCATAATCAAAAAAAGATCATCACACTTAGAAGAAGTAGCTTCGACTTCCGTAGTATGGGACCCATATGGTCGAATTTTGATGCCATATTTTTCCATATTTTTATACGATGTTAGAAGAGGTTCCAACACGCCTTGTTCATTGACACCACATCCATATCCTTGATAGCCCATAGCATACATCATCTTATTAGGGATGGCATACTTGGGAGATTGATAGTAAGAAGTCATTGCATCATCAAGAGACCGAGATATAGAAGTATCCAACATTTTTTCATATGCCAAAATGCCACTAGGAAGAAAAGTGTCAATGTTGTAATGTTCATGGGACCGTTGAGGCTGATAGCTTGGCCTGCCACGTGTTGCTTGTGATAGGAGTAGATTGGAGATAAGGAGGGCATGTTGAAGGTTATATTCTTCATAACCAGTACGAAGGAGCTTCATGTCCCATGTAGAAAATGGGGAAACAAACATGGAAGAACCATATTTCCACAGGCAAAATGTATCAGGATCAATGAGGGATGTAAGGGCATGGGATTGAACTTATACAACTATCTCTTTAGAAGGACACTCATATATAGTGAGGAAATAACTAGATAACACTCTACAATGTGCAAAGGGTTGTAGGTCCCCAAGAATGGTAAGGTTTTTTCCTACATGGTATAATTTTATGCATTGATGGAAATTAGAAGGCATAACCTGCATGACATGAATCCATGGGCGAAAAAGTATCATATTGTATGGTAGTTCAAAGTCTAAGACACGGAACTTGGTATCGTTAATAGTAGGTCCAATTTCCATGAGAAAATTTATTATACCAGTTGACTGTCACTTAGCATTATCATAGACCTTGATGGTAATGATATTATGATCAAGTTCCACATCATTGTCTCCCAACTGTCTTATTAGTTTCAAGATATAGATGTTCAAGTCAGATCTGTTGTCCATAAGAACTTTGAATATTTTTATGATTCACGATCACCTCTATGTACAAGGGTAGGTTGTGGGTATGATCATCCATTGGAATCTCATGCTAACTGAAGGTAATGTGTTCAGATGGAGCAAGTTGTTTGAAAAAATCTTGGAAGTGTGTAGGATCAATATCAGTAGAAAATCCTGACCCCTGAAGTGTTTTGTAAAGGATGTCCTTATGAAAGTTGGATATCTTAAGAAGATCTAAGATGGAAATTTTGGCAGTATTCTTTTCAAGTTGCTCTAGGAGATCATAGTGACTATCCAAAGGAATAGGCAAAGGAGGTTCTGGAATAATAAGATGAGTGTGTCATGTTTCCACAGCACATGTTTGTGTCTTAATTTTAATAATCTTCACTTTCTCAGTAATAGGGTGAACACAGGCAATAAGGGAATCATAGTTGTTCCAGCAATAACGTAATTAGCATTTTTATTCTGGGATGATTGGCATTGATTCATATTTTTATCCCCCTATTTATATTTGGTAAATGGCTCTTTGTAAATCCCCAAATTTGTGTTAGAATTTTTACTAGGTCTAGGAGAATCCATTTCAACCTCCCCATTGTCTATGAGGTCTTGAATGAAGTGTTTCAACTTCAAACATTTGTCTGTGATATTTCCCTTAACACGA
The DNA here is from genome assembly GCA_019776745.2 of Taxus chinensis. Classification (NCBI taxonomy): domain Eukaryota; kingdom Viridiplantae; phylum Streptophyta; class Pinopsida; order Cupressales; family Taxaceae; genus Taxus; species Taxus chinensis. The sequence continues at coordinate 12,184,507 of CM034156.1, forward strand.
TGAAACTCGCAATACTCATGGTCCTTGTACCATGATGGTCTTGTTGAATCATCATAAAAAGGCATAGTATTTTGGAACCTAACCATGTTCACTACATCTAATTGTTTTAGGATCGATGACAAAGAGTCTGAAATGGGAGTAAACACTCGATGTTTTAGATCTGGTGCAGTTAGTCCTTTAAATTTTTTCAAAGGATCAGTGTTCTAGATAGCTTGCACACATTTGGAATCTGTGATGCCATGACCTATGAAATTATTGTTTTTATTAAAGAATTTAGGTTTTTTGTTAGGTTTTGAATCATGGTGATTTCTTTGAAAGGGATTTAGATTCCCTTTAGCCAATAAATCCTTCTGAATTTGGCTTCCTTTTTCTATGATTTCCTCAAATGTGCTCACACAATGCATTTATAAGTGGAAGGCTATTTCAGGATGTAGGTTTTGGCACAAATATACTAAATAATTATTTCTTAGGGATAGAAAAGGTGAAGCGGCTAGCTAACCCTTGCCACTATTATAGGAAACCAGTAAAGTTTTTGTTGTTACGCTGTTTGACATTACATAAGTCTAACATGGTAATGTCACTTTCCATATTGAATGAAAAGTGGCACACAAAATTTTCCACTAATTCAGTAAATGTAAAAATAGTACCTTTAGGAATGTAAAGAAACCACTCAAGAGCTTGTCTTACAAGACTCCATGAAAATAAGTGAATGAGATAGTTATCATTCTACACAAGTTCTTGGCAAGCCACGAAGAAGTTGTTAACAGGATCACGTGGATCACCTTTACCCCTATATTTATCAAATTGATGACAATTGAAGTGAGGAGGAAAGGGAGTGTGTAGTATTTTCTGATCAAAAGGATAGGGACACCATTCTTCAAATTGGTACTTTTTATTGTGTCCTACATTGTTTTCTTGTAGGCTCGTAATGGAACTCTTCGTAGGTTTCCACTCTTGATCAAATATTTGGCCACTTGAAGGGGAGGCTGGAATATATACATGCTTCAAATTTGATCTCTCACCTCCACGGTTTTCTATGTAAATATCATTTTATGTAACCTTAGATTTCTCCTGACACGTAGTTCTACCCATATCTTTATGGACATGGAAGGCTAGATTTTCCATTTGATGACTAAGGGCTTGGATTTGATGTTGTATAGTGACCTCATCGTTATGAGTTTCATCTTGATTTTCATGTGGAGGAGGTTGTTGAGAAGCTTCTTCCTCTCTACTAGCTTCACGATTTATCTTGAGGGGTGGTAGCTAATAGCCTTCATTGTTTCTATGAGGTACTTCTTCATTGTTGTTTCCATTCCCGGAAGTAGAAGCATTTCTAGGGTTTTATATTTCGTCCAGAGTGGGAATGGGGCATTCTATTTCTTCCTCTTATTTGGAATGAACAATTTGCACAACACAAAAAATGTTCTTAGTATTAATATACTACTGTAATTTTATAATGCAAGGAAGGCTAAGATATATCCATACATATAGGAAAATTGCTTCCTACAAAATACGAAATCATCTAAACAACTTACCCATTTAAATGTTTTATGGGTGTATTAATATAACCACAAAAACTGTAAAACTATATATTTTTTATAAAATATATTTGATAAACTAACCTATTAATCATTTACCACACGGTTATTTACTATTTGGTAAATTCCCATGTAAATACTAAATTCCTAACATTCCCCCCTTAGTGTCTACATGGTATAAAAACATTCACACTTCCTCTATATCTTGTTGCCTTTGTGCACTAATTATCTTGGCACATAACTCAAAATAAAGGTAGAAGAAGGAACACATTAACTTCTTATCAACCAAGCACTGTCAAGAACACATCTAACTGAACTAGTGTGGGAACACTTACAAGAACCATCTTCTTATCAAATAATCAGTGTAGGGAACATAAATGACCTACTCAATGTGGGAACTCAAGTAGGAACCATTTGCACAACCTTCAATGTTTTTACAAATGTTTACCACAAACCTAGGTATGAACAGGAGCACATCTAATTGTTCAACCTCTTCAAGTATAACAATGCTACATTTCATTGTGTTATCTTCTCTTCACTATGTTATTATATTAAGGAATTATGTAGTAATAACAACATATACCTATAAAAAGGAATGAACCTTTGTTCTTGTTTTTCACACCATACTAAAAATTTGAAAAACTGAAATCCACACCACACAACTGAAAAAATGAGTCACCTTACCAGAAGTGTGGCCCCATCATTGGCGACTAACAAGAGATCGTTGATTAACCTTCATCCTCTGATGCCTCTTTCCACTAGTATACATGTTGCTAACTCAATGGAATGTGAGCATGAAAAAAATTTGTTTCCACATTGATCTTATTGTTTTCTTTCCTCCCGTAATGTGAATGACATTATTTTTTGGACATCGGGTAACACTGAAAATCTGTCTGTGAGGCAAATTTGTTTTATTTTTACAATTTTGAAAACCTAAATATTATTATTAGACAAATAAAAAATGACAACAAAAAAATATCCTAAAATCACCTATTTGATGATGACAATGACTGAGACAAGAGGAATCTACATAGAATCGACATAGATAATTGACTTTTGATGACTAGACATATAATGATAACGGATGACACAATTATAAATGACAAATTTTATTGCTATAAAATCCAATTAATATTGGACTAACTTTTAGGACATGACAATACTTATTAACACTTTATTAATAACTTAAACTTAAACTTAAAATATATATCATAAACTTAAAAATGATTACCATAATTTAAAAAACTTATCAACTAAACACATGGATCAAGACTTTTCAAAGAATTTAAAAGCCAATATAAGAGTGGAAATTACACTATCACTAAAAACTAACAATGACCAAACTATTGGTCATGAAACAATAAAGAATCATGTGATATATTACTTAGATATGCCCTTTCCAAATGTTTTTTATTAGATATGGTAAAAACAGGGATCGGATCCCAGGGGCCATTACAAAAGGAGAATAAAAAAACAACTAGAAAAAAGAAACAAGAAAGTCCCGGAAGGGAGTTAAACATGCTTAACTCATACAGAGAAGGACCAAACTTTCTATCAAGGTGGGTAAACCCATGAGAAGGAGAAACAGTCTCAAAAATGGCAAAACAAAAAAATTTATCCAAAATTCTGCCAACAGACTGGGAACAAACGTTAATTATTTTGGGATCCCCCACTGTTACCATCATGGATATCTTTGTTCCCGCCACTCTCAGCACCTTTATCATTAATATCATTCTCCATATCATCCTCAGAGCTGCTAATGCGCAAGTTGAAAGTCCTTCTTTTGGTTCCCTCCTCCATCCTTTCCATCTTATCGTTGATTTTTTTGACCTGGTCCTCCATCTCAAGAAGTTTCTTCTGGGACTTCACCTGTGCGGTGACAATTTTCTTGGAAGAATTGATGACATCCATCATTGAATCCCTTCGGACTGCATTGGTTTCTTCCATTGCATGGAGAACCCGTTCTAAGTATTGGAACTTACTACTGAACTCCTCAAAACCCTTTAAATTACCATCCCTGTCCCATTTTCTTCAATTGCTCGCTTCCCCATGACCTACCTCACCCATATCTTTACCAGAAACATCCCCACCATATTTACAATTGTCGGCCTTCATCTTAGTGAGGTAGTCAGCAAGAGTGAGATCATCCTCATCCGCATGATCTTCGAGGGGAGAACACAGAGCATGTTTCCCATTTTCATACATCAAAAGAATGAGCCCTTCGTGCAGAGGAAATCCACTTTCTCCTGCTAGAAAGCCTCTAAGAAGTTAGTCACCAAAATATACAGAAAGATGGGGATGATCACCATGACCTTATGGCGGAACATATTCAGAAGGGTCAAATGGTGAGTATATATTTTTCTGTATTCACCCTCTATAGTGATGTACTTCATAATATGGAGTCACACCTCTCTCCAAATACCTAGAATGCACGACCTAGCAATACCATCCGTAAAGTAGGAACATATTTCCTTGCCAAAAAATAACCGCTCGATTTCTTGTTCTTTGTGGGTTATATCCTGTAAAATTTTAAGCCCATCCATTTTCATGTCCATGACCTGAGCGATGGAGGACTCATAAACCTCAATTTCCATTCCTTTGACTACAAACTTATACACTTTCCAAGCTTTGCTGAAATCCTTAGACAGCGAGGGATCATGACCATGTAATTTGGCAATGAAATTTTTGAAACCCCTAATCTCAAGCCTGTTACATAGAGGTTGATTGCACACATCAATGTTATGGCTAGTATGTTCAACATGAATCCTATCACCCCCCATGTTTACCAGACCAAGATTCTTCTGCTTGCTACAAAAATTCAACAAGAGACATTCTTTCGCATTGGAAAAAATATTGGAAGGCAAGATATTAAGTAAGCTATCATCGCCACTGTTCTCACTCATGCTAACATTATAAAACTTAGTGCCCTCTATCTCTACTGATGGACTCATTAATATCCATGGGTAATATATCAACTATACACCATAGCTTATAATCATTACAATGGATGTCGTAATTGGCAATCTTTTCCGCACATTTGTTACCTTGACGAAGGGTATGATTATAAGAAATGCTATCAAAATAATTAGAAATTTCTTTAACATCATTAAGGATATTGATAATGGCCCAATTAATGGAACCTTTGTTATTAATGGCATTAATAATGAGGAGAGAGTCACCTTTGATCTGGATGTCCTTGAGGCCTTTATCTTTAGCAAGCAAGACCCCCCAAAGAAGAGCTATGGCTTCCACCATGTTATTTGTTTGACTACCTAAAGGACCCATGTAGGAAAATAGAAAATCACCATCAATGTTCTTAAGAATTCATCCTCCACTAGCAAGACCTAGGTTCCCTTTTGAGGCACCATAAAAGTTTAACTTTAGAACATTTCCTCTAGGCTTTTTCAAGCTGGAGTTCTATTTAGGAGTGTGGTAATCCACCGAACCAAGGGTGAACTTGTCAAGAACTTTCTGCTCACTTTTCAGACAGGGTTTCTTGACTTTACCTTTAAAGATTTTAATGTTTTCCTTAGTGGCACTCAAGGTTTTCCTCTTGAATTTCAATAAAAGAGCTTTCTTATCGCGGAAGATACCATCATTTATGGATTTCCATAAACCCCAAAAAAATGTGGAAGGGAAATGTTCCAGGTCCAGGTCAAGATAGGAAAATGGAAGGGGCTCACCCATTGAAAGCAACAATCTTAAATCATCGAGGGAAGGATCCCTTAGATATTGAACAGATCCAGAATAGTAGCAAAGACAGCGTGGGAGAAGGAGAAATGAAGGAGGAGATGATTGACATTTTCCTCCTCTTTCTTACAGAGGGAACATCTATTCGGAATCTTCATTCTCCTTTTTCTTGAGATTGTCCACAGTCAAGAATTTAACTCTAGGTCGTCCAACCAGAAATAAGATATTAATCTTAGGGATGAGATACTTTCACCCAATGTTTCCCCCAATAGTCATTGAGTATATCATTTTTGAAGTTAGACATATAGGCAGATTTAACCGTGAAATTGCTAGATACTTCTTCTCTCCATTTGACGGATTCCTCCTTCGTTTGGAACAAGGGCATGTGGAAATCCTTAAGTTGAATGTTGAGATCATGGAAAGGTTGGATGTCACTGTTAAAATCTGAGGGAGGCTTTATGGTCTTCCATCTGATAGTATCTTCCTGGATCCAAAAGTCTCAGATCCAAAATTTTCCAGAATCCTTGTAGTATTGAGCCACATCTTTCCAGAGGTCTAAGTTTTCTAAAGGGGACTCCCCAAACCAATTATCATACCAGAAGTTGATTCTAGATCCCTTACCAATTTCCCAAATAATACATTTAGATAAAATTTATTTTGAGTCTACAAAGGAGTTCCAGAAAGAAGACCCTTTAGGGAGGTTTGTTTGGTTAAAGAAGGAGTCCAATCTACCTATATTCCACAAATATTTCATCTTTATGATTTGTATCCAAAGACCTTCCTCTCTAGTGACCCTCCAACCAGCTTTGGTTATTAAATCCTTATTCATGAGAGTAATGTTTTTGAGCCCCAATCCACCACTTAGTAACCTTGTCCCAGGACATAAGAGGAAATTTGAATTTATCACTAGCTCCCATCCAAAGGAACCTCTTTTGGATTTTCTCTAAGGCTTCCCTAATTCTAATAGGGAGCATGAAAAGAGACATAACATAAATGGGAATGCCTTGAAGGGAGCTTTGGAGTAGTTAAATCTTACCAGCTTGAGAGAGAAAGAGACCCTTCCAAGACGATAGTTTATTATTAACTCTTTCCAATAGGGAATTCCAAATCATGAGGTTAGGATTCTTAAGGATTAGGGGCATTCCCAGATAAGAATATAGAAAATGTTTTATTATTCATCTCAAGATACGAGCTAATCTAGCTTGAACCTGATTATCCATGTTAATGAAGACGACACCACTTTTATGGAAATTAACCATCTAACCAGAAACATTTTCATAATCATTAAGAACCTCCTTAAAATTTGAGGCTTCATGGATAGAGGCCTTACCCATCATAAAATTATCATCAACAAACTGATTGAGACAGATAAAGGGGAGACCATTTGTAATTTTGACTCCTTGGATACGGTTGGAAACCATGGCCTGATGATAGATTTTTCTCAGAGATTCAGCCATTATGACATAGAGGAAAGGGGAAAGCAGGTCACCTTGTCTCAGCCCTCTACCAGCTTGAAAGAAGCCTTTTGGTTTAACATTGACCAAGACTGAGAAACTGGCAGTAAAAATGCATTTCATGATCATATTAACCAAAGAAATATCAAACCCCACCTTTAGCAAGATGTCCTGGAGAAAAGACCAATTTATCCTATCAAATGATTTATACATATCCAGTTTAAAAAACATGGCCGATCTACTAGATATTTCAATGGAATGAATGGCTTCTTGTATCATGATGATGCTGTCAGTAATTTTTCTTCCCGAAACAAAAGTCCCCTGATTCCCAGAGATGAAGTTGGGAAGAACCATCCTAATCCTCCCAGCTATGATTTTAGTCAAAATTTTATAGATGGTGTTGCACAGGATTATAGGTCTAAAGTCCTTAACCTCGTTGGCCCCAGCAATTTTTGACACCAAGACAATAAAAGTGTTATTCATTTACCTCAAGAGATGACCATTGTTAAAAATTTTTTTTGGACCATTTCAATGACCGCATGTTTAATCACCTCCCAGAATTTTTGAAAGAAAAAGGAAGGGAATCCATCAGTCCCATGAGATTTATCAAGTTCTATATCAAAGATCACAAAATAGATTTCCTCCTTCGAGGGGATCTTTAAAATATATCTATTTTCAAGGGGAGTGATAACATCTTGAAAAAGATCCAAGACTCTGTTCTGGACCAACTCCTCCGGCCTCTACCCTTGAATGAATATCTCCTTGAAGTAATTAACTATGGAGGCATTGATATCCCTGTTATCCATGAGAGACTCACCATTTTCTCCTCTTATTTCATTAATCTTAAGGAAATTGGCTCTTGAGGTAGCAGAGAAATGAAAGAATTTGGTATTCCTATCCCCTTCTTTAAGCCAATTGACCCTAGATTTTTGTCTCTAATACACTTGTTCTTTAGCCAGAATACCATGGTAATCATCCAAGATATGTTTTTCTTGATCCTTGAGGACTGGATTAAGACCATCATTCTCTATAATTTCCTCTATATTTCTAAGATCTTCCACAATTTTTCTTTTTTCCTGAAAAATATTTCCAAAATTTTCCTTGTTCCATCTTTTAAGATTAATTTTGATGTGTTTTAGTTTAAAACTAAATCTAAAACTAGTAACCCCCCAAACTTGAATGTCCCACCATTCAGGAATCTTGTTGTAAATATCCGAGTGTTCTAACCACATCTTTTTTAATCTGAAAGGCCCACAGGGGGTTCACTTAGTAAAATTATGTTATAGTACGTGTGTTCGAAGGGTATTAAAGAATACCCTTGATTATAGTTTTTACCTCTAAATATTCAATTGATAATACCCCCTCATGTTATATTATTAGAATGAAAATATCCCTATTTTTTCCATGTACCTTACTTACCCATTTTTCAATTACAATTTTATTTACCCCTTTTTATTTCTACCCTAATATATTAAATAAAAAATATATCATATTTCTCACTCAATTTTTTTAATATGTATTTCCTCTCAAAAGATAGTTTGAAGCCACCGAAGACCTATTACAAATCACCTTATAAATGTTAAGCTTTAATCATTTATCAATAGTTCTTCAAATAATTAAGATGGTGAAATAATATCACTTGCGTTGAAAAACATACCCAATCCTAGTTTTCTACCATCTTATTATTTCTTGGTTAAGAATCTCTTAATTGAGATTTCTTTATTCAAAAAGAGATTATAATTTAACTTTATGAACACACTTCTTTTGCAATTTTGAGTTATTTACTTTTTAAAAATAGGGTTCAAATGTTTTAGTTTTATATTAAAATTAAACCACTTATTATTGATGTATCACAGGGGTGGCCCGTATACCAGATGGACATGAAGAGTGCCTTCTTACATGGAGATCTATAAGAGGAAATATATATGGAGCAACCGACTAGATTTGTTCAGGATTCTTCTCTTTTTTTCGGCTCCGAAGGTCTCTTTACGGTCTTAAACAAGCCCCTCGGGCTTGGTATGAGAAGATGGAATCTTTTCTTCTATCTACTAGTTTTTTTCATTGCCACTCCGATCATACAGTGTATCTCCAGCATGTTGGCGAGGATATTGTGATACTTGTCTTGTATGTTGATGATCTGTTACTTACTGATAGCTCTTCTTCCCACATTAAGAGTATTTAGAGGGCTCTTTCTACACAATTTGACAGGATAGATCTTGGACTATTGCATTATTTCCTTGGTTTGCAGATTTCTCAGACAAATTCAGGCATTCATTTGAGTCAACAAAAGTACACCCATGATCTTCTTAGGTGCTTTGATATGTCTGATTGCAAGCCAAGTCCATCTCCTTTTTCAGTATGGAGTTACTCTTACATCCACATGTACCACACCACTTTTTGATCCTACATTGTATAGGCAGTGGGTTGGGAGTCTCATGTACTTGACCCATACTCACCCTAATCTTTCATTTATAGTAGGGCTTGTATCTTGGTTTGCACATTCTCCTCATAGTAGTCATTGACAGGCTGCTAAAAGTATTTTGCGCTATTTGCATGGCACTTCCCACTTTGGCCTACACTACACTAGGGGCTCTACTCAATTGGTTGGGTTTACAGATTTAGATTGGGCGGGTTCTATTGATGACAGGTGTTCCACTTATGGCTATCTTTTCTGTCTTGGTTCTTCTCCAGTTGCTTGGGCATGTAAAAAGCAATAGGCTATTGCACTTCATCTTCAGAGGTAGAGTACATGGCAAAAGTTACAGCGATTCAGTAGATTCTTTGGTTTTGCCAGTTATTGAGAGAGTTTGGATTCCCACAGGATTCACCAACTGTACTTTGGTGTGACAACCAAAGTGCAATTCACATTTATCACAACCCAATTGAGCACAAGTGGACCAAGCAAATTGGGATACACATCCACTTCATTCGACAACACATTCAAGATGGAGTTCTTTTCTTGGAGTACATTCTGACTCAATAGCAGGTTGTAGACATATTTACGAAGCCTTTTGCATCACCTCGCTACCTTGAGTTGTGTGGCATGCTTGGGGTTTCGGAAGTTGTTCTTAGGGGGTGTTCATGAGAACATCTTCCTTCTTCTTCTTATTCTTCTTTCTCTTTCCTTCTATTAGGATTCTTTCCTTCTTTTGGTTCGAGATTTCTTCATGGATATATTGTACATGAGTACCACATCAGGCCTAGTTTCCAGGACTCATACTATGGATATGCCACTTCTATTTTGGGCCCTAGAATCACTTGAGGGGGGGTGTTAGAGTAGGTATTTACCTTAGCTCATGTTCACCTAGGTACATTATTGTATTTATCCTCACCCACTTATGTGTGTGGATATTTCTTTTTATTTATTTAGATATTAGGAATTATTATCTAGTTGTTAGGTATAGTTATTTCCTTGATCTATGGTATTTACTATTTATTTCCTAGATCTATGGTATTGACTAGATCCTTGATGTCTAGTTCTCTCATAAATCTATGGACTTGACTAGTTCTTTGATGACTAGTTCTTTCCATGATTTATGGCTTGATCTATGACCTTGACTTGTTCTTAGATTGTTATTCCTTTCCTATACAAGCAAGGCCCATTCTCATTGTATTTCATTGAGTTCCATAATAATATATGATATTGTTGCTCATTTTTTTGCAAAGGTTTATGTAAAGTTATTCTGGTGAATTACTTTCATCTTATTGATCATGATGTTTGATTAGCATCTGTATTCTTGGCTTGGCATGATCTGGTTATCGTTCCTTTTATTATTTACTTTTAAAAACTAGGGTTCAAATTTTTCAGTTTTATATTAAAATTAAACCTCCCTTTCCTTTGGCCCACCTCTTTAACCTACCCCCAATACTTGATTCAAAATATTAATAAATTAAACCCTTTTAGCCCCTCATGTCTACCGGTATATTGAATTTAATTTTATTAATTTTAATTACCTCAATATGAACTCACATGCTAGGATATTTCCTAGCTAATGAACCCCCCGTGGAAAGGCCTAGCCTTTTTAAAGTGATCCATTCCCAGATAAAGAAGAATGGGATTATTATCCGAACCAATTATAGGAAGAGTTTTTAGAGAATAAAGTTGGTTGATCATACAGATATGGCTAACCACAAATCTATCTAATCTTGTCTAAATAATTTCAGATCCAGTCCTTCTGTTAACCCAAGTATACATGGATCTCTCCAAGTCTAAGTCTACCAGACTATTATTGACAAGGAAGTCAGCAAGATCTTCCATACTTTCTGAATAGGAAATAAAACCCCCTTTTTTCTCACCAGGGGAAATGGGGATGTTGAAGTCTCCTCCAATAATCCAATCTTTATCATTAAACAATTGTATAAAGCTAGAGAGATCCTTCCAGAAATTCCATCTTTCACACATTTTATTGGGAGCATAAATGTTAGAAACATACTAGGATTTTTTTGAGATGATTTCTGTGAATTTCAAAACCACATGACCAGGGGTGGAAAGGATCAAAACTCCATGCACAAGACTTGGATCCCACATAGTGGCAACATCTCCGAAGGCTCCAGAGGATCTACAACCTTCCTAATGACAACCCTTCCAAATTTTACTGCCCACCTATTTGAATCTATCCAGCTTCATTTTGGTTTCTTGGAGCATGAGAATATTTGGTTTAACTTTAACTCTAAGATCCTTAGCAATTCTGTGTTTACTGGGGTTATTTAAACCCCTAATATTCTAAGACAGAATGATCATTTAACATTTCTTATTACAGAGAAGAAACTTCCCCAGAGTACCTTGAATGCCATCTTCCACTTCCCTTTTGGAGTTTTCCTCCCTTACTGCCTTATTGCTTTTTCTACCCAACGTTGTGGAATCCTTACCAACATCAACTCTAGAGGTGCTTCGCATGATCGGTTTGGATTTACTAGCTAGGGTCTTGGGAGAGAATGCTATTTCGTAAGTATTGGCAACAAAGTCTGTGAGAATTTCGAAACCATTTGACACTGGTAGATCTTCTTATCTCTGACCGAAGGAGCTTTGACCAATAGAAGATACTTCATCTAATTATGGTCCATAGGCTACTTGCATAGCCAGAGCAAGGCATTCTGAAACTTGACTGGCCTAGAACCCTAAATCAAAGGTCCCCTCTTCAGTGTCCAAATTTTCAATATCATTCTCATTCTCATCTTTGGCTTCAACATTTTTGGCCTCATGGAAACCATAAACCACCATTACTTTACAGGGGGAATGATGTTAAGTCGAGGGAATCAAGTCTTTGACCTCCTTCTGGGAGAAAAGAGGATCCTTTTTTTCTACAAATTTACCATTTTTTATGACCTGCCTCCATTCCTTTTCCTCTGTATTATTTGTCTTTTGTGGACTGGAAATGGAATCATTTTTGTTTTTTTAAAGTAGAGAACATTTCCTATGATCATGACCCACCAGTTTGTAATTTCTGTAGGTAAAGGGGGGCGGATCATAATCAAAAATCTGCACCTAAACACATGTGGAAGTAAAGAGTTTGATAGTACTTACAAGAGGAACATCCTGACTCATATTGACACAGAATTTGGAATGGGCGAGTCTAGATTTTTCCTTGGTGACCAGATCTAGAGCATTCAATTTTTTTAAACTTTTAGCAATGCCAATAAGGAATTCCGGTTCCTAAAACTCCAAGGGTAAGCCCAGAAGGTTGACCCAAATGGGGAAATCTAAGACAGATGTCACATATGGATTAAAAGTTGGTTCCTATTTCTGAACAACCACATGAAATTTACCTATAAACTAGGGTCCTCCAGAAAGAATCTTAGCCACTTGATCTTTGTTGGGTAGAGATACAAGGAAAAAACCATTTGCGTAGGACGAAACCCTCAACAAATCCATTAGACGCCCAATGTCTCTTGACCCAACCTCTAAAGAAATCAATATTTGGTCTAGAGTCAAGTCATTTAGCAAAGATAGCACAATCCATGGAGGCTCTAGTTCTTGCTAGAAGAGACTCAGGAACTTCGAGGGATAAGTTACCTTTCTCCTTTGATGGTATCATCCCTTCTAGAATCTCCTTGTCCAATATTTTTCCAACCACACATTTAGTCCACGTGCTTGATACCCCATCCTTCTTAGGAGAATCAAACACGTGACCGTTAACTTGGTGCAGGGGTTCTTCAGACTGGTGCTCCATCTGACCTGCTAGAGATTCCTATTCAAAACCATTTTTTGGAAATTCTAGCAAAGAAGGCTCCCCCTCCCACTCCTGCTCCATGACAATTTTTTTGAATCCCAATCATATTAGCCCTTTCCAAATGTGATTTTGGGTTGTATAAGTTATTCACACCTTGTTGTGACATATATTCCAAGCCACATGTCTGGTAGGTCTATCAAAACCATAAAGCTCACATATGGCTCTATTAGCCAATGGAAATTAGGCACATCAATCAATCAGGCTTGTCTCTCTTATCCATCTTATTACATCATTCAACATACAGGTCCTTGAATCTTAGATTATGGATGTAAATATGATAGTTGGAGCTATTATAAAATATTTTAAGCTCAGAGAGTGTTGAAACAATTGTAAAAAAGAGATATTGGCTAAGGATTGGATCTACAAATGGAGAATCTTATGAAAACTGGGCTATTTATGGTGCATGGATGCTTGCACGAAAAATATAATCACATGTTCAATGAACTACTCTTCTTTAGAACTCCATGTAGATATATTGTGGGAGAATTCCAATAGTCTAACAATTGAGGAATTGGTTTCAAGAGCTTCCAAGATGACGTTGAGGAAAACATGCTCAAGATCAAACAATAATGCTAATTGAAATAAATAAATCCTTTCAATTGCCTTACACACATACACTATATTTTTCCTTGATGTTGGTAGAATTTATCTTAAATGGGATCCAATGCTCATAACCATAAGCGCAACATGATTTTTTTTCCAATATTGAATGTAGAAAATAAAAGGATGATGTTTATATTAATTATGGGAAGGAGACACACAAATGTTTATCAGACTACAAATTCAATAGTTAGGCCCTGTTGGAGCTCAAATGTGAACCTATGCCAAATTAAAATAATATGAGGTTTGAGACAATATGGGACTATCTCCAAGTTGTGGGACCCAAACTGAGATAGACCTCTAAAGAAGACCGGCCTCCTCTACTTATTCCTAATGCTAAACTACTCCTAGGAATTGAAATACAACTATCTAGTTCTACTCTAACTTTCCAAGGGAACATGGTGAGAAGGAGATGCATAAAATAGAAATCCTAATCTAAAAAAATGTGATAGCACCAAAACTAAGGGGATGAATACTCCAACACGAGAGATGATGAAATAAAATGATGGTGAAGAGGGTTAAATGAAGACCACAGATCAAAATCACATTCAGGGTTCCACCTCCACAATGCACAATGAACACCAGTTCGGAAACAACACATACAACACACCTAAAAATGAGTGAGAGGAAATAGAGTACAATAAAACAATAGCCAATGCGGAAATGAGACATAAAACTAGAATTTTATTACCTAAAGATCATGCACAGATCATCACGATATAGGAAGAAGATGTAAAACATTTACAAAACTTGAGTCTAAGGCATGATACCCTTAGATCACTTGAGTAACATAAAATAATTCCTTCACATTACAAAGTATCCAATGTTAAAATAAGGCACCGCTTTACAATATATAGAAAGATAGAAGGAGAGAGAAATGTAAAGGGAAATTTGAATTTTTGAATTTCTCCCACCAGTCGACCACCTTCATTTAATTTCTCTACATGCTCTAAGGAAAGTCATGAATGCTTCTAAAAATCCATGTCTACACACCATCTACCTTTCTGAAGAAAGAAAGGCACCCATACTGCATTTAATTCTGGTGGTTGAGCTGTCCTGAGAAGACATTTTGCGTGCAAGAGAAGCTTCCTTGGTTTTTGTCTATTTTCCTCGATTTGATTCATGAAATCTGATTTGATTGTATAGAGAAGAGAAAAATCTTATTAGATTTTGAAATATTTTTACAATCAAATCAAAGGTAGATTGATTTTAGGTTCCCATGAAAAATTATCATTATTCTTCGTTGCGCGGTAATTTTCTCTCAGTCTTGCATGGCTATTTGATATCTACGGGTGATTCCTTTGTATCACGGAACCATAGGCTCTGCGTAGATTTTTAAATTCCATGGCATGACTTGATAATGTGACATGCTTCCTTGTGACTCGTGTTTCATCTTTTATTGCTTCACTAGCCCATTACACTTTCCATTATAGCATGACCTTGAATATCCACTTTGAGCCTTTCTTCATTCCGTAGAACTTTCTTATCATTGCAGACTATTTGCAAATCCTCTGGGGACTATGTTCCTCCATTTGTGGCATACTCAAAACCTATGTGGCCTCTCCACATTTATCTCTAGTTATTCCACCAAGTCTAACACTCATGCAAGTTGCTCAAATTTTGCAAGTGATGCAAAATTGGGCAACATTTTTTGGCAACTCATAGAAGTCATTTTCCTACTAGATGGATGATCAGTAGCCTTAGGCATCCATTGGGCATGAAGTCAGGCTGGTTGATTTAGTTGTCCTGAATTTGACTCATTTAATTGATGGAAACTTATCCTTAACACCTTGGACTTAATATCTTTCAATAGTATCCTCCAAAGACATGGACCCTTGTGCAACAAGATCCTCCAAGAAACAAAACATATGTACAAAGTAACTTAGGGGAGGGAAACCTACACTACCAACAAAACAATGTCCTAAAATCATTTGGAGGAATTGAAATCCTAAGCTACTACATACAAGATGCAATGAAAAATATTCATGAGAAGGATTGAGATGAATCCCATTGAGTGGGATTTGAAATGCATTCCCATCAAGGTATCAGACAGCTTAAATGAGTTATCTTCCTTGCAAGTGGTGATGGTATATGGTCCACTCCAAATAGAATCAAATTTGGAGTGTCTCCATGGTTTAGCTCGATCTGTGTCCCATTTCAAAATGAGATCTCCAACCTTGAAGGTATGATCTCGAGATTTTTTGTAAAACCACTGTTTGGTTGACACCTGATGTTGTTCCATCATTGTCCATGTCGACATTCTTATTTTCCTCTAGGTGCACCAATTCCGCAATTATGATTTCTCTTTGATCCACACCTTCAAATTCTAGCTGTTGTGTTAATTCAAGTGAAGGTGAAGTGAAAAAGGAAGTCTAGCTTCTTTTCCATATACCAGTTTGTAGGGAGAAGTACCAATGGCCTTCTTTGTTGTTATCCTATTTGCCAAAATAGTATTCTTCAACCTTTATATGTCACTTTCTTTGATTGATGTCCATTATCCTCTTCATTGATTTTGATCAGATTTTAGTTATTTCAATTCTGCCAATCCATTACATTTGGGAGTAATAATTGGAAGAATTTTTAAGATAATTCCTAAGTTCTAAAGCCCATCCAGAAATCTTGGATCCCAAAAAATCTTTAGCATTATCAGAGATAATGGTCTACGGGACACCAAACCTTGTGACAATTTCTTCAAGAAATTCCAGGATGACTGATTCAGTGGCTTCCTTCAATGGCGTGGCTTTTTTCCACCTACTGAAATAATTTGTGGCTATGAGGACCCATTTGTATCTCAAAATAGATGGCAGGTTGATCATACCAATGAGTTCAATACCCCATTTTGTAAATGGTTGATCTACTTGGATTGGATGAAGTGGCAGGGATGTCAATATTTTCTTTCTAGTGAAGGTGCACATTCTTTGCACTTCCTCACCCACCTATGAGCTTCCATGAACAATGAAGGATAGAAATAACTTGCTTTTATAATCTTCATGGTTGTAGCTTTAGTAGAGAAATGTCCGCCTGAGAAACCATCATGAAATTTGGCCAAAACCCTATCACATTGCTCACCTTCAATGCATATTAGTATTATGCCATCAATTTTCCTTTTTGGCAACATGTCACTAATAAATGCATAAGGAATAGAATGCAACCTTAGATGTATCCTCTTTGTTTTTTTCAAACCAATAGGGTATGCACTAGTAGACAAAAACTTTGACATATCAGCAATCCAACTATGATCATTGAATACATTCCTTTCATCCTACTGCCACTCAACATCACACGGAAGCTCATCATTTGAAAGTCACTTCATTCATGAGGGTGGCCTCTTAAGGTTCTTCAATGTCCAGAGCCAGTTACTCACAAAGTTCTCTTCCTCTTACCAACTTTGTTGGCCTTAATGGTCACATCATATTCCATGATTTTAGTTATCCATCCAACTCGTTTCTCGTTGATCTCTGCTCCCATAATAAATTCTCTAATGCTAGAATGTGCTACCAAAACCTTTACATGGCTAGCAGCAATCGTGCTTTTGAATTTTTTTAAGGATCTCATGATAGAAAACACATGTTTATCAATATGACTATACTTGAGCTCATAATTCTTCAATGTTTGGCTAAAAAAATTGCAGGCTACTCCATCACTTGATCATTCATCTGTATCAACACCGGGGCCATATAAGAGTGTGCCCCAAGAGCATAGAGGATGAAATCATTAGTATAATATGGGTTAATCAATTTTGGGGCCTAAGTAATCTCTTGTTTTATCTTTTCAAAGATATCCTTCCCTTCCACAGTCCATTTGAACATTGCATCCTTTTTTAGAAAGAGAATAATAGGTCTCATCAACCCCACAAAGTTAGGAACAAAGTACCTAAAAAATTTATCTTTCCAAGGAATGACTGTAAATATTTCTTGTGCGCTTGCAAGGAAAGAGCCGCGATGGCTGCAATTCTCTCTCAATCAATGACAACGCCTTCATGTGAGACAATATGCCCTAAAAGCTTTTCTCTAGGAACTGTAAAGTTACACTTCCTAAGATTTAGGGATATGCCAAACTCTCTGCATCTTTCAAGTACTTTCTCCAAGTGCTTCATGTGATCTGTGCTCTGTTTGGAGAAAACAGTGATATCATCAAGGTAAACCAAGATGAATTGATTGATATATCCTTTAAAGGCAGTATCCATTGCTCTTTCGAAGGTAGCACCTGTGTTTGATAAGCCAAAAGGCAATATTTCGATATGCATACATTCCCCATTTGGTAGTGAATGTGGTTTCTATTGATCCTCCTTTTTCACTTTGATCTAGTTAAAACCATAATAACCATCTAGCATAGAGATCCTTTCTACCCCTGCTACTGTCTGCAAAATTTTTTCCATGGAAGGAAAGGGGTAATGAACTTTGAGAGAGGACCTGTTTAAATCCATGAAATCCACGTAGAGCCTTATTTCACCATTCTTCTTTCTGGACGGGACCAAATTGGCTATCTAAGTAGAATATTTGATTGGAAAAATTATCTTGGCCTCAATGAGTTTAGAGAGTTCTTTCCTCACGAGGGGTTCAATCTTGGGGTTGAATGGTCTTTGTTTCTATTTGACTGGCTTGATGCTGGGATCAAGATCAATAGAATGTTGGGCTATATCTGGATTGAATTCCTTTAAATCTTCATAGTCCCATGAAAACACATCATTTAAATTATGACATAAGGAAACAAAATCTTGTCTTTCATTTTCATTACATACCTTTCCAAGTGGAAGCTCCTTTCATGGGGCAATTGAAATTGGCTGACAATCTTCTTGCTTCACCACCATATTATCTTACATTCCTCTGAAATCATCATCGAGGTTGAAGATGTGCTCTAGAGTGACTAACCCCTTTGGCAATTTGTTTTTAGTTGCATAATTTGAACCACATAGAGCTCCTATAAATCAGCTTACATTTTTAGGAGAACTATCTGCCTCATTTTGGATGATATGCATAATTTTTTCATCACTATCAATTACCTACTAGTAATCTTGGTTTTCTAGAATAGAGGGCCTAACCACCATTTTGATGTGTTGGGCATTACATTTGATTAAATTCTCCATGGGTAAAAATTGAGAGCCAAGGGCTGCCATTTGATCTGTGTCTTTATTTAATTTTTGCGGCACGACCTGTAAGTTGATGGCATCAAATATTTCCAGTAAATCCCATACCCTGTGTTTATAAGCCTTTAATAGCTTGTTCTTTGTTGCACATTTTCTACAGACTTGGTGGATGACTAATTCAGTGTCCCCAAATACTTGCAATTGATTAATCTTCCTCCTTTCCGTGATCAATCGACCATGCATTAATGCTACATATTACGCCACATTTTTGGAGCATGAAAGTTACATTCTGTGAGCAAAGAAGAACTTTTCAACCCTTGGGAAAATGAGCACAACACTTGCCCCAGCTCCATTTCTGCTTCTAGAACCATCAAAGAACATCTTCCATAGCCCAGAATAATTTTCCTCTTGCTTGAACGTTGTGGGAATGACATATTCTTCCTAGAGAATGTAATAGGTGCTAGACCAGTCTCAAAGGTTTTGAGTTCTTGATCATAAGGATCAAACTCATGATCTCTCTTCACTCATTCATCTAGCAGTAAGTCAGGCATGCGAGGAGGAATAGGTTTTTCATTAGAGACTAATTCTTTCTCAATTTCTTCTTGAATTAGAAAATTTGATTGGATGGGAGTGAGGTTATATGGTTCAATATGGTAAGAAATTATGGGCTCAACTTGTATTGTGAATTAGGTACCATATCTAGTTTTCAAAAGCATGTGAGTCCAATATGAGGATAGATAGCCACCTACTTTATGAGTGAATTCTCTATACAAATAGATGGAAAACATGGGAGAAAGGTCAGTGAATTAAATATCATGGGGTATGGTGAGGCTTGGGTAGGCGTGAAGTGTCAACTCAAGATCTTTTATTATGCCCAGGACATTCATGATTGACCCATCAAATTGTAAAACTCCCCTAGACATAGGATTGTCTTTGAGACCTAGGATATCAGCAATTTTCTTGGGCATTACAGATGTACTATCCTCTAAATAAATCATACATTTATGAACTATATATTTACCCATAATTATAGACATGTAAAAGGGGGGGGTCTTAATGGGTTTACTTACTTGATCACCCTTTTCTTGATAGACATGAACTATGGCATGATTTTTTTGCATTACTGAATATGTCAAAGGTAGTTTCTTGAGGGATTCACACAGAAGATCTCGCTGAGATGGAATGGAAAACACATCCCACATTGAGATGTCGACATTAGTCTTCTTCATTTTATCAACTATTTTGAATGGAAGACCCATGGATTTTTGCATCTGCAGCATGCTACTTTATTTCTTTTGTTGCGGCATTGTTTGAACATGCGGCTTTATTTGAACATCAACATCCTTTTCCGTGGCAAGTTTATTAAGCACCACATGATAATTTGAGAAATTTTCTACTTTATTCCGTATTTTCTCGCTCCCTTTTGTTTTTGCTTTATTTTGTGGCTTTTCCTTTCCCTGTGGCATTGATTTGATACGTGGGAGTTGCAACCTGAGCTTCCAAAATTATTTTCTTGTTCTGCGTGTTATCATAAACATTCATCTGAGGTATACTGGAGCCATCAAACACTTGATTGAGTGCATAGAAATCCTCAGCTCCAAAAAACCTGAGGTTAGCATTAGGTGCAACTTGTTCAGTTTCTTCCACACCATGATGTGGTGCTTCAATAAGTGGTTCTTGTTGATTGGAAGAACCTTGGATCATATATGCTTGGATATGTATTTCCATTTCACAAAACATTTGGTTATGAGGTAGATTACATGGAAAACACCACTATGTTTCTTGCGTCATATTGTTTTGTATTGGAATTAAGGCTTGACTAGGACTAGGGGCAGGGAGTGCCTATGGAGGAGGAATTGTTTCCAATGGAAGAGGAGCACTTTGACTTTTCCATCTATTATTGTTTTGGTTTTGTGCATATATTTGATTATATTGTTGGTTTCTATATGGATGATATCCCTTATTTGGAGATTTCCCTTGATTTTGATAATTTCTATATGACTTGGCTTGTTTTTTTTCTAGGGATATAACTTTGTTTTTCAAGTGTCTAATCAGAGATTTCATTTCCTCATATTCCTTTTGTTGTTCAGGGGTTTGTGATGTGGAAGCAATGGGTTGTGGGTTTGGTTGGGGAATAGGAGCAATAGAAGGTTGTGCAACTTGTGGAAATTCAGGGGATAATGGCATAGGTGTCCTGGGAGCTAATTTTCTAGATTGAATTAAACAATTTCCATCCCTAATGGCCAATTCATAAGTCACGGGTAAGGTTATTACTCCCATTGATTTTATCATAACAAAAATATCATAGTTAAGAGATTTTAGAAAATAAATAAAGGTTCCTTCTTTTACGGGTCTCATGATAGCTAGAATTTTGTCCCAGGTTCTCTGGAATCTAAAGTTAAAATCCACCATTTGTTCATTAGGTGCTCTCTTAATTGTATTCAACTACTCTAAAAGAGACAAGTTATCATCTCTTTCCCCAAATTAATTGTATCAGGCTATGCACAACTCATTCTAATTCCTAACTAAGCTTGTTGTTAAACTTCTAAACCATTGTAGAGCTTTTCCTTTAAGTGATAAAGCCAGAAGTTTTTTTATTAGATAAGGTAAAAACAAGGATCAGCTCCCAGGGGCCTTACAAAAGGAGGAACATGTACCAACGAGAAAAAAAGAAATAGAAAATTCCTTTAAAGGAGTTAAACATGCTTAACTCAAACAATAAAGAAAATGACTTAAACCAAAAAATACAAAGAAAAAAAGAGAAAGGAAACTAGCCCTAAAACATTTGTCTGCAGAAGTTCACCAAAATTCTGCCAATAATCCAAAAAACTCAGCTAATTTTTAGGAAAAATTTCACTACTTCCAGCAAGACTTTCTTTGTTCATAGCACCCTCAGTATCCTTTTCATTCATATCTTCCTCCATCTCATCCTTGGAACTAATGATACGCAAATTGAAACTCCTCCTTTTAGTGTCTTCCAAAATCCCTTCCATCTTATCACTCAACTTTTTGACCTGAAGCTCCAAGTTTTACTGCCACATCCATTTCAGAAATTTGCAATGTTCTGATATCTAGAGTAGTGTGATTTTCTCCAGTAAAATATGGAATATTCTTCAACAATGCTTCTGGGATAGGATTTTAGGCATTCAAGGCAAGCAAATTATTTCTTGTGAAGTTTACAAATGGATTTTTAGGTGGTAGTTGTTATTAATGAGCCATTTTAATGGGTCTGAGAACTCTAGTGGACTACAAGAAAGGTCTACTAGGCAGAGGTGTGAAGAGAGTTCGATTTGGAGGAGATGGATATCTTTGAATTTGTGTTCCTCTTCTCTGTCTTCTTGGATATAACTGCAAATACTCAAATATGCCTTATTGTCTTATTCTAGACCTTGTTTGGATCCTTCTCATGAATTAGGGATATGTTTGGATCACCAATACTGTTGAAACTAGTTGATATTCTGAATGGAACTGCTAGATGTGTTACTGCAGAGACTCCAAAGGGTAGAGTTTCATCAAGATACACACCAAAACTTGATAAAACTGGAAATGTTGATTTCAAATCTCCCACCGGGCGTGCCAAAAATGTTGGAGCTCAAATGTGCACCTATCCCAAATTACAAGAATTTGAGGTTTGAGACAACATGGGACTGTCTCCAAGTTGTGGGACTCAAACTATGATAGACCTCTAGAGAAGTTTGGCTTCATCTACATGTTCCTAATGCTAAATTACTCCTAGGAATTTAAATGCAACTATCTATCTCTACTCTAACTTTCTAAGGGACCAAGGTGAGAAGGAGATACATAAAATAGAAATCGTAATCTAAAAAAGGTGATAGCAACAAAAGTAAGGGGGTGAGTACTCCAACAATATAGAAGATGAAATACAATGATGGTGAAGAGGGCCAAACAAAGACCACAGATCAAAATCACATTCAGGGTTCCACCTCCACAATGCATAATGAAAACAAGTTCTAAAACAATACATGTAACATAGTTAAAAATGATTGAGAGGTAAAAAAGTACAATAAAACAATAGACAAGGCATAAATGAGCCACAAAAATAGAATTTTATTCCCTGGAGATCATGAATAGATCATTACGATATAGGAGGAATATGCAAAACATTTATAGAAGTCGAGTCCAAGGAATGCTACCCTTAGAACACTTTTGCAGCATAAAATGATGCCTTCACATTCCAAAATATCCAACGTTAAAACAATGCATTGCTTTACAATATATAGAATAGAAGGAGAGAGAAATGTAGATAGAAATTTGAATTTTTGAAATTCTCCCACCCGCTGACCACCTTCATTTAATTTCTCTACCTACTCTAAGGAAAGGATTGGAATCTTCTACAAATCCATGTTTGCATGTCATCCGCCTTGCTGAAGAAAGAAAGGTACCCATACTACATTTAATTCTAGTGGTTGAGTTATCTTGATAAGATTGTGTGGTTTTTGTCTATTTTCCTTGATTTGATTCATAAAATCTGATTTGATTGTATAGAGAAGAGAAAAAACTTATTATATTTACAAATATTTTAACAATAAAATCAAAGGCAAGTTGATTTCTGGTTCCCACGAAAAATTATCATTGTACTTTTTTACACTGTAATTTGCTCACAGTCTTACGTGGCTATTTGATATCCATGGGTGATTCCTTCATATCATGACACCATAGGCTCCCATGAATTTTGAATGTTCACGACATGCCCTAATAATGTGACATTATTTCTTGTGACCCACACTTCATATTTTATTATTTCCTTAGCCCACGACACTTTCCATTGTAGTGTGGCCTTGAATATCCATCTGCAGAGCCTTTATTCATTCTGTGTAGCTCTATCATCACCTCGGCTCTTCGTAAATCCTCTGCAACTATGTTCCTCCATCTGTAGCATACTCAAAAGCTTCGTGGCCTCACCACATTCATCTTTGAAAGTCTGCCAAGTCTAACACTTATGCAAGTTGCTCAAATTTTGCAAGTGATGCAAAATTTGGCAACATGCCCAAGAAATTAAATCAAATTGTTCTTCACATTGGCATTAGTCCTCATGTTGCACAAGATAATTGAAAAAAAATATGCTATGGAGAGATTTATTTCCACGTAGATGTATATAGAAAAAAAAACTTATATCTGCACTACACAATGATGTTTATAACATTAAATCACAAATACACAGATCAGAGAAAAATTTATTGCATACACAAGGTAATCATGAATATCTTAACTTCCCTTGGCTATACTCAAAATCCAATCAGAGGAAATCAGAGGATTAAAACTGCTGTGATACTAAATATTTGGAATGAACAATTTGCACAACACAAAAAATGTTCTTCATATTAATTTGTTGTTGTAATTTTACAATGCAAGGAAGGCTAATATATAGCCATACATATAGGAAAATTGCTTCCTACAAAATAGGAAGTCATCTAAACAACTTACTCGTTTAAAGTTTTTACAGGTGTAACAATATAACCACAAAAGTTATAAAATATATATATTATTTATAACAATATATCTGATCAACTAACCTACTAATCATTTACCACACCATAATTTAATATTTGGTAAATTTCCATGTAAATAATAAATTCCTAACACCTCTCCATGGATCATGTTCATAAATTGATTATGGTCAAATTCAGGTGGCAGTCTAGCCCCTAATTCCACTACTCGTGCAAGAACTTGGTCTCAATTTTAGAAGAGGAAATTATCTATATGGGCTGGGTTAAACTCATAGTTGTCCCGAGGAGATACAAACTCATTGCCACTATGGTCTATTATGGTTTCCTCTTCACGTAAGGGGTCTAAATTTGTTTTGAAAAAAGGATTAGATCCTAATATTATATGTCTCATTCTGGTAATAGGAGGCATAGGAAATGTTTTACCAAGTTTTGATGAATGTGTACAATTATCACAAAGAACTTAGACAAAATATAACAGTGTAATAGCCACAGAAGTCACAAATAATGTACTAATCCACCACAAAGAATGTCCCAATTGGATAAATAATATACAACCAAATATCGCTGATGAAAAAATATCCCAAGGAAAGAATATTTAACAGAATACCAAACAAAGGATCAAGGATGAAAGATCCTACTCCCTATGTCTAAACATCTGTCTGAAGGATTGTTATCGACAAGATGAAAACACAATTTCAATATTTAAATCAAGTTTTAGACAAACAAGATTTAAATACAAAAAGGTGGTTGGGGTGATTTGACCAATGTAATAATGTAAAGTATATAATCTAAACTCAGTTTAATACAAACAAATTCTAAGTATTGGAAATGGAGGCTACAAATGTGGGCAACATAGAAATGCTATTTGGATACTTTTAATTAAGTTTTTAGGAAAAACAGGATGTTCGTAACAAAATAGGATTGATATAATGCAAATAGCATAACAACAACACCTTCCAAAACTCAAGGCAATGTTTGAATCGAAAGCTAGGTCTAAGTATATAAATGAGTTAGTACAATGAGGGAATCATAACAAGACAATCTAGACACTTATATCAAGTTTGGGAAAATAAGATGTAATTATCATAACTGTATTGCTATAATGCAAGAAACTTAACAAAGCAAAGGGTAATCAAGATAAGATTACCTAACTACAATGAGATGTCTCAACATGGGTATCAAGACATGGATATCAAAATATAAAGATGTACCAGCACACTTTCAACACTTACCATCTCAATCACAATAAGGAAGGATGTAAGCGTGTGCAAAATTGGTGAACACAATCTCAATAGCACTATTTATTGTCCTCTTTTGACCAAAAAATGTCAATAAGAGACCAAGGAGATAGAACAAGTGGTGATGAAAAATACTTAGCATAACTTTAGTAGAGTTTCACCTTGTTCGACAATAAGGTAGAAACTAGGACAAAGTTATGCCTTGTAAGTTTTGTGATGAATGACACGTGGCACAAACTTCAATGAACTATCTCCTTATTTGACCAAAAAGGTTTTGACAATGAAGAATTTATTGCTTTGTGAAATCTCTTTAGAACACAATGGATAAAGTCAAGTTGGTCATAATGCCAAATGGTTTCCTAGGATTTTATCCTCAACACTCGCCAATAATTTTCTAATAGAGGCACGCTTCGCTAGATAACTCCTAGACAAAGGACCATTGCCTCAAAATAAAATCAATGAAATAGGCCTCATATAGACAACTTGAAGCATTCCTCATAGGTATTTCTAGTTAAGTGGGTAGTGGGGAATTTCCCGTTTCATCCACCAATTCCCTCAAGGTTTGGGCTACTTTGGGGTTGCTATGGTAATCCTCGTAATGATTTTTATGGCTTATACCAAGATACTTCCCATAGTTCATAGTGGATGGGTTTAATCCTTTATTTAAACTTATAAATATAGTGTTTTGAATAAATAGTGTTTTTTATCTTTGATTAAAAATATGGTTTAGCACACCATTGGAAACCTACAACAAATTTTGTTAGTATTGTTTCGATTAAGTCTTTGACAGGATTTATGTCATGTGCACAAGAGATTTAGTATTTTTCTTATGAAAAGAGAACCAAGGTTGCTTTTGATTCTCAAGATCGTCCAAGGATGCAAGAGAATAGCATAGACAAAAATTGATCCAACTAGATAGAAAATTAAAAACTGAAATCAAATGACCATTAAAATTCTTTGTAAAATATTTATTCCCTTAATCAAAATAAATGATGCAATTTTCCAAGTTAATCCAAATGTTATAAATTTAAAGATCAAAGTTTATTTTGATTCTCAAGATCACCAAAATGTGCAAGATAAGAGCATACACAAGATTTGATCTAAATAAAATAAAGAATGGAAATACAACATTCATCAAAGCATTAAACATGTTAGAAAATTAATTTCAAATCAAAACTTGTAAAAAAGAAGTCAGAAAAACTTGCAAAATAACAACAAACACCAAAAATTAGATTCTATAAATTCTTGAAATCTGAGCCAAAATTTTACTCAGAACGCTAGCGCATGATTTTTAATGGCAGTACACATGAAGCAACACTAGCACATAGAGGTCAATGGTATCGCATAGGATCTAACACTATCGTAAAAGGATTAACGCAAACACAGGGGGTTCTCTATGCATAAAGAGAAGAAAAATACATACAATGGTATCGCATGAATATAAACGGTAGTGCAAACCCAGCAACAAAAATGCAAAAAGGTTCAACGCAGGCACGTGGTGTCTCTTTGTGTAGATAGAGGATAAAATTACATAGATATGCTAGTGCACAAGCAGCAACGGTAGCACATAACGTTTAACACTAGAGCATGAGGATCAATAGTAGTGCAGAAGGTTTAACACTAGCGCACAAGGATAAATGGTAGTGCACGGGCAGCAACGCTAGCACACAGGACCTATGTGACTTCAATAACATGGGAATTTGACCAAAATAATGTCAAAAAGTTCAAATATTTTCCAATTAACTTCAATTTTGGCAGCACCTCAGCTCCCTTACACCTGCAAAGAACACTCAACACATGTAAACTCAACAAAACAAGTTAAGAAATACATGATTTATCAATAAGTGCTAGAAGAGGATTAATAAGCAAAAAATGAAACTAAACTAAACAAGCTTGAGAAAAATTATGGATGAGACAAAGGGATGTCCAACCAGGAATTCCATATGTATGCATGTAAAAGTTCGCTAAGTTAAGAACTAGGAATTAACACCAAATAATTCCTATAACTAAGATAATTAAACATAAACATCATGATAAATCTATGCATGGATAAAATATAATTAAGGTGTCCAAATTAAACTTGAAAACACTAAGTCATTCTTTTCTAATTTAGATATGCTTTCTAGATTATAGTTTATCCTATGATTATAATGAGATCAAAGGATGACTATCTCCAAGAATAGGAAAGGATCTCACCAATATGGCTTAATTTCTATGTATAGATCTTCCTTTACTACTCTTTGCAAAGAGAGGATAAATGGGTGTAAGATCAATAAGCTTCTTCAATAGTGGAGAATGCTCTTATCATGTGCATATAATAACATTAGTAAAAGTGTGGTGTAAGTTTGAGAGGGGGATAATAGGTTCTATATATATCTTCCCAATTTGGGAGAAGTTACAATCCTAGTGAATGTGGGATAAAAGATAAAGTAGAATTAGAAGGAATAAGCATGATTAGAAAGAATTAATTAGAATTAACAACTCATGGGAGTTGGAGTTGATTTAATTAATCAACTAGAATTAATTAATAGGCCAAGATAAGCTTAAAAATTCATTTGGAGGTGACTTGGGAGGAAATTAATAGAATTTGGAGGATTTGTAAGAGGGATTTAACCAATAAGAGGGTATATTGATTAAATAGAGGGTTAAAAGGCTTAATTAACTAATGATAGCTAGTTAAAAGAGGATTATAACTAACAAAGTGTCATTAATTGGTATCTAGAATGAAGAGAAAGCTTAGTTAATTAACGAATTTTTGTTAATTGACCGAGATGAAGGGGAATGTTAGCTAATTAGTGAGAAATCGCTAATTATAAAAAAATTGACAGGAAAGATGATAAATGGTGCAATTTTAGTATTAAAATTACGTAGTCAGATTTAGGTGTCTACACATGTATACCTCTCTCCCCATTCAAATCCCCTTTTCCCTCTTAAATTTAATTTATCCCTTCAATTACTATTTCCCACTTGAATTCCATCTTTATTATATCCTTAATTTATCTTCCCTAATCATCCTTAATTAAATATAAACCTTCATTTAATTCATTTATTCTCCCTAAATGCTCCATTTTATCATCCCTACACTTTCATTTAATAATTTTAACTCCCCTTTACCTTTATTTAATATTTTCCACCTCTCACCTACCCTTTTATCTCCCCTAGGAAATCCTATCTCGTCCTTATCACCTGAAACCATAATTTGACCTCTTTAGGCCCATTTTGCCTTGAGTTAGGAATCATTCCACTATCAAAATCAATGGCTTTCCCCAATCACGAGAGACCCATACAAGTTTTCGTCGACCCTATAAAAATTCCCATGCCCCTCCTTTTCCCAAAATGTAACTTTAGAGATTTTGAGCTTTCTTGTGATCTTGCCTTCATTTTTTGCTCATCCTTCTAATTGCTATCATCATATTCAAGCTACCTTAGAGAGCTTATACTTCACTCTTTGAGATTTATATTCATTTTTCTCTCTTTCATGCTTGGATCCACGATTGTCATTTCATCACCTATTATTTATCATCTCCTTTTGTAGGTCCAACAATCATCTTGGAGTCTTGCCTCTGTGTTTATTATCTTCACTCCCATCTACAGATCGTCCTTCGTATCCATCAAACCCTAGATCAATCCTAGTCATTATAGGCATACAATCACGTAATTTAGACATTATTTAGTCTCGGTCTCATACTACTATTCATATGGTTTTTAAGTGAAGAAAGTATTAATCAACCCATGTCCTTTGGCCATTTTAATTTGCTTGTTGTCATCATTTTCGACCTCCTGCATGTACTCGCCCACTCAGTTTTACCATTTGGCACCATTTTATTTCTAATTAGGATGCCTAGCCCAGTACTTGGGTGCCCCAGGTGCTTTTTTCCTATTTGGGTGCCCTAATCCTTTTTTTACTTTCCCGCTACTTTTTGGTCACTTTCTAGCCATTTTAGCTTTCTATATTTTTAGTGGTCAGCCTCTTCGGGGTTGATTACAAAATTAAAATAAGATAACCATATAAATATAAAGTTATGAGACCATAATGAGGGACCAAGCACTAAGCACTACTATCATCACCTAAGGTTGTATCCATCAAAGGCTCTATTTGCATCCATCTAGCATCATCACAAGGCACAAGGTTGGTTCATCTACATCACACTACATAGGAGGGAAGTTTTATTCTATTCCATCCACCATTTTATTACATTTCTATATATATTTATTGCTCACTACCTCATAAAGTGTGATTGGAAAAATATCACCTAGGGCATGATTACACACACACACACACACAAAACTACACCAGGTTTGAGATGTAGTGTGTAGTCATTTACTTACCCTTAATACCTTTACTAACCCCAAGCGCGTCGTTCTATCACCTAGTATGCCCTGGGTGCTCACTCGAGGCACATGTAGGCATCAAACCCCTCCTTTATGTGAGTCTTGTGAGAAGGTTCCGCCATTAATGGAGGGTGATTTGTAGAAATAGAAGTACATTCACTTATTTAAAGAGGTAGAAGATACAACTTAACATATCTAACATTAATGCATCATAAAATCTAATATCATTGTAAGAATCATAATAAATTGTATCTGAGACATGATAAGTCATATTGAACAAGAGTTTACACCCATAAAAAAGATATACATAACAAACCCATATATATTGATTTAAAATAGTTCTGGTAGCCACATAAAATTCGAAAGGGTCATCTCAGACCATACATATTAAAATGACAAAGACTCAACTCCTATCAACATCTCTGATATGAGACCCTAGCTATAATTTTCCCATCTTAACCCTTGTTACAGATCCTAGTGCCATAAAGAGGCTTATGACATCCCTTATAACCTTTAGCACTAAGTGTTCTAAACCCTAGAATTATTGCAGCACTTCATACTCTCCTTATATTTCTCTACATTCTCTATGCATTCTCTCTATCTTCCCTCACATCTTATATTCTGTCTTCATGCATATGTTACATCCCTACCTCTAGCCCGAGCATCTCTTTTTATAGGATCAGTACCCACTATCATGCCTTCTCCCCTGAACAAATCGTGTGCCAAGTGTCAATTTGGTTCTCCGTTAGTGAATTCTTATCCCTTTGCAAACCCTCCACTCTCTGTAATGATGTATTATAAGAATATTCCCTACATGGAATATCCTTTTCTTGACCTCCAAGGATCAAATCTTTCACCTTACACACTCATCATGCCTAGTCGGGTCCTCACATTTTCTCTCAAGTGTCTCTAGAATGCCAAATATGGCTAAGTCCCTTTAAACCCATGTTCTACCTTCTACGCATGCCTTGGTTTCCGTTAAACCCCTTTGTCATGTGTGCTTTCCCCTTAGCACCCTTCTTCTCACTGGTCATACATGCACACCCTTTGGTACTTGGCCAAAATTTCGGGGCCCAACATCACCCCACACTAAGAATGTTCTCCATCCTCATAAAGATCTTACTTCTTCAAATAATAAAGAATAGTGAGACATGGACTATCTGAATAAAGAATGAAAGAATGTAAGAATCTGTTACTATTATATGAGGAGTGGGAATTCTTTCTTTACTATTGCTTCTATATTTTCCCAGACATCCACCTCACTCTACATTTGCTAAAGTAGGTCACCTAATAGAGCACTCACCTCATCAAAACTTAATTCTTTGCTTTGCATTTAGTGTATCTACAATTCCTTCTAATTGTTTGCTAACATCATCCAACACATCCATTTTTTGAGTGACCTGGGGATATAGTTCCTTTAGTCGATTATTTATCGAACCCCACAAGGTTTCGATTTCTTCCAAATTTTTCTCAACCTTGGCTAGGATCTTATCCCACTCCACCTTGTTTCCTTTGTTCTTCTCTTGAAACTCCTTTAGATCCGCCTCATGCGTAGTAACCAGTATGATTGTTACCATGTCTCTGTCAGCGCAATTGTCATAAATAACTTCAACCATTTACGTAATGGTCTTCACAATGGCAAGGAGCTTGGTGATGAGACCATAATATGTCTCGTTAATGTATAATAAATGATCTTATTTTACTCTCCTTTTTATCAAGATTGATTGCATTTTGTGAATTTTGTTTGATCTAATATAAGTTAGGATGTAATTTTCCATCTTTTGTTGATTCTAGTTCTAACGTTTAAAAACTTTGTAATTCCTAAGTGCTTTGGAAATTCAGTTTTGTAATAAAACAGGTCACAATCAGTTGAAAGAACAAAGTATGAAGTGTTCAGCATGTTTTTGGAAGCATTGGTATTAATACGGCTCAGTTCTGGAACTTCCATACTTAGTTTTGGAACTACATTATGTAGTTACGAGCTCTATTACTTAGTTTTGTAACTTTCAAACTTAGTTTCAGAACTCCATCACTTAGCTCCGAAACTTTCAGACTTAGTTCCGGAACTCCTACATGTAGCTCTAGAACCCTCACAGTAAGATCTAGAATGATTTCCTTTAGTTCTGGAACTTCTCTAAAGTTCCAGAACCTATGAGAATTTATTTATTCCAACAACATCTGGTGATTTAGCAATCAATGATCCTTTCAATCAGGAGAAGATTGGAAGATTTCCAATTCTTCATACTCACATATCCAAGGATAACTATCATACAGCAGTATGTCCAACTATGATCCAATTTAGCATCTATTTTGGGCACGATTCAGTTCTATCTGAATCGGTAGGAAATTTATGGCTATAAATGCACCTGTGGAAAAAGTATATATATACAGACCTATAGATACATAGTAATATAGAGATATATATGTATACATAGATAAAGGCATCGATATAAAAAGAGATAGTGCATTTTTGTAATGCAGAACATTTTATCAATAAGGTAGCCATTTCAGTTTTGAGAGTATATTAAGTTGTCAAATCTTGTTTCAAGGGGGACCAAGGGCCCACTCTTCCAAAAACCAGGATCTTCATTTTATTGGTATTTATATTTTCAGAACAAATAGTATAGATCTATTAATTATGTAAATGCTTTTGATTACTCAAGTTGAAATATGTCTTATACTTGTTCCTGCATGTGTTCTAGATTATATTCTTCTTTCTTTTCAATCAAATTTTAGCATTCTCAAATTGTGTGTTTATTTATAAAGACAGTGTGTTTATTTTTGTAATGTGTGTTTATTTCCAGCAATTTATTTCTATAGAGAGTGTTTACTTCTAGCAAGTTTTCATAGTTTGATTTTAATAAGGTTTTGACCAACAAATCCTCAAGACATTGAGAAAATTCCCTAGAAAATATATAAAAAGAAGAAAATACCTGTATTCAGTTACTAGATAACTAAGATTTCTTGTTGCATATAGCTTTGAACACCACCCTTGGTTTGAATATGACATCAACAAAGAGTTGATTAAATGAAGGAAATAACGACACCCATCATTTTTGGCACCATTTCCGGGGACCCAATAGTTAGAATTGTCTAATTAGGTGTCAACAAGAGTAGAAATCATACATCTATTAATTGCATGATCTTTCCTACATCATCATAAAATTTATGAGTAGACCAAGAGACTCTAAGGGTCAATTCCTCCCAAAAATATCTAAATAAGAAACATCATCTTCTCGATCAAATAAGGAAGTTGATCAAGAATTAGAAGCACCATTTTTCCCTGTTAGGCATGAAGTAGAATTTCCACCTTTGGAATTCTTAGATCAATCACCAGAAAGAAGTAGAAACTTTAGAAAAAGAACATATCCCAAGACCCGTTTAGAGAAAGTTTTGATTCACAATTAAGTAGTCACTCAAAATACCAAGGAACTGTCTCCCCGATTTTTATTTTTTCTTCCTCCTTCTGGCATGTAAATGCCTCTTATGTAGATTCCAATGTGAGTGGGCATATTTCCATGGTGAGGATGTGGGTCAAGTATTCCAAGCATTGCATGGTTGACTCATATTTTTTCTCAGACAGGGTTAGGTCTAGGTGTTTCAAGATTATGGCGTTTGAAATAGTTTCTATCTTCTTATGGATCTCGCACACCTTTTCCTTCTCCTCCCTTAATTCACATCTTAATTATGCATTGATCAGCTCCTCCTATTTTAAATCCTTTTACTTTTTGATGATCTCTTCATTTTTATTTTCAAGTTCTTCCTCTAGGACTCTTACTTTATCATTCCTCCCGAAGAGCCTCACCTCAACCTCCATCGACACTTTGTTGAGTGTGTTACAAAATTGCTCATCTGATAGTTATTGAGCATTCACTAGAGGGTTTAATCCCTTGGTATCCAGTATCTTCATCAACATCTCATGGTTAACCTCGAATTCAGGCTCATCAACATGGGACTCAAAATCCCAAGACAACATCTTCCTTGTGCATGGGTACACACCCTCTTCATTGAAAGAAAAACATACAAGGAGTTGGTTTGAAGGCACGGTACCTTGGAAACATGCACGTAGTACCTTATTTGCATCACTGATGTAATTCATTCCTTGTTCCTGTGCCACTACCATACCCTTTCCACCTATGCACACTATCTTTGGGAAGATTACTACCAGGCTGGGATCTCTGCCCATGCTTCCATACTCCATTTCTACACTTTCACTTCCCTCCATTTCCTTGAGTACTTCTTCGGCATTGTGCTCCACCTCTTGATCCACCAAGTCTTTTATGATGCCTACTACCTCCCTTTCTATGGCATCCTCTATCTACTTTGTGGTCAGGCTTGGATTCCTTTGATCCTTCATATTGACTTCCTCACTTCTCCCCTTGTTGTGAGCACCTCCTTCATCCTCATCTTTCTCTTCATTTCCCTCCTCCTCTGATTCATGTACTTGGTGCCTTTTTCTCAAGATCCTTCTCTCTCTCCCTTTTCCTCAGTGTGGCCTTATTTATTATGGTGGGGTCTTGTGGGATAGAGAAATCCTTCTCAATGTAAGCACCCTTCTCATACTTCAGCCTTATGTGTAGGTATACCCTTGTTACGGTCCTCCCAACAACAGACAATGTTACTGGCTTCAGCATATGTATGTCATGGGAGACATACTTCTTCACATAGGTGTGATTATTTGGATATATCAATGTCCTATACAGCTCGTAGTAATCCTGGTATATCGTGTTGAGGTCAAACCTTAGCTTCTTTGCCTCTTTAAATCTATTGACTCTGGCCTAGAAGTATTTTGTTGTGAAGGAGAATGGAAATTTTCACCAGGGTCCCTTCACGCTGTCTACCAGGGTTAACCTACCAATATAAAAGTGTTGCTACATGGAAATTTTAGCCTCGCCTTGCAGTAAAATAGGTAATTGCTTAGGTATTCTCCACTCAGTGTTAAATGCATTACACATCCTCTTATACCATTTTTCTAGGCACACCTTGTAAGTTATGGGTGGTCATCATGGTGTCACAAATGTAATTCTCAAATATTTTGGCAGGGGAAGCGTTCTCATCTGGGTACTCCCAAACAAATTTATTTGGCCCATCGGGAACTCCAATCTCCAAAAAGACAATGGTAAGGAGGACATTACAAAACATGATATTTTCTCCATCACATGCAACATTGATGATTTCTTCTACTATGAACGCCAAGAGGTTATAGATGGTCTTCTCATAGATCTTACGGCAAACGTTCAACCAAGCCTTGTTGATATGTGTCCATCTCTCTTGCCCATTCAGCTTCATGACAAAGCACGTGGCCATCCTCATTATAGGATCATAAATCGCAGGGATGTCGAGGTATCACGACCCTTTCTTCTAGTCATAGGCTTCAACAATATTCTTTATGGCCTCTTTATCATCCAAGTCATCATCAAAATATTCTCCCTTATAGGTAAGACCGGTAAATTTAGAAATCAATTGGGGAGTTATCTATATCCTACATTCTGCGAAGTAGAAATGGTCTTCTTGTACATGTGAAATCAACCATTGGTACAATGGCTCAAGTTTTTTAAAATATTTCAACTCATAGAGTTGAAATAACCCAACATTCTCATCTTCACCTTTACCTCATCATTGTAGATAGGCATTCCATCTAGTGTCCTTTTTTCTATAGGGAAAACCAGTTCCAATGCCATCTCATTCTCTATGGTGCTCATTCATGGTTATTGTCACTTATGGCCATCTTTCTAAAATGAGACACTCATTATTTTCCAAGAAATATGTCATTTGGCTATTGCATCTCCACGTATCATTATTCGTTGAAACTGGTGGAAACAGCTTGTTTCCCTTTTCCCTTGCCCTTCTTTGGTGAAACGTTTGTTCCCATCTTTGGTGCGATTTCTCTATCGGATTGCTAAAGTATCTTTCTTTCTCTTGATATTGGTTCTTCTCAACTCTGTGGCTCTACCCCTTCACTAAAACCCCTTCAATCATGTGCCCTTGATGCGGAAACCTAACATGTAAAACCCTTCTTTCCACAAGACAATGTATTCACTTTCAGGATTTGAAAACTTCTCCTTCATGCATGTGTACTATTTTTCCACTCCAGTTCGCTGATCAAACTCCTTATGCACTCAAATCTTCACAACCCTTTTTCACATAATGTTTCATTAAAGGATGCCCTAATTCGCAAGAGATATTCAATATCACAAATGAAAGGTAAACATGTAATCTACCCAGACCTTCTACTTATAGCTTCTTCATTTTTTTTGCACAATAAATGTCATGCCACCTACCAACATAACTTTTGCAATAAAGGCAATTTTTTCTTCTAAATCCAACCTTCAATTTACTTTTACCCACATGTCCAATCCTACATGTAAAAACTTATACATCCTTCTAGTGTGCAAAAAACATTATTGGTCGAAGATCCTTACATGCACACGCTTGCAGCAGCTAAAGGCACTTCTTCTTGTCCTTACCCTAATTTTTGACATCACCTACCTCATATTGTTCTTGCAGCTTCTCACCCTTATACATGGTTTTTTTAAAGCCTTCCTGACATCAAACTCCTTATGTTCACATTTTCTACATGCACTCTTCGATACTACATGCTATTTTGATCCTTCAACCCGGGTCATCAAAACAGAGGTTCCACTACCATCTTTTAATACTTGTCGCATCACTCCACTCCATATAAAAACAGATGCATGATCCTCTGTGCATAGAAAGACTCTTGAAATTATAAGTGGTTACTGGTGCACACCATGCACACAACGATACAAAAAGATAAATGGGACATGAGCAACCAGAAAGGGAAACATAAATAAAGGAAATGTATTAAGGAAAATCCTAGGCTGAATAGGTAATATTACCTTATAGCTACAAACAAAAAGGAATAGACTTATTTATAGTAGGGCTTTAGCATACTCCAATTGAAATGGCCTGGTAACCATGTTCCATCTAGCACTTGTAACTAGAAAGTGCCTAAATCAAGTATATAGGATATAATGTACAGAGACCATCTAATGGACTTTTAATTTCCTTGGATGGCGCATAAACTTGGAATTATATAATAGAACCATCTTCCCAACCTCAAACCTTTTTTTGTTGATGTGTCTATCATGTCATGGCTTCTACCTATATTTCTCGTGTCTTTTGACTCCAATGAGCAATATCCCACCTCTCATCTAACTGCATTAACGTATCAATCCTATCCTCAAGCACGTTTGTTCATAAACTTAACCCTCCTGCAAATGTTATACACAATGATGGTAACATGAATTCAATAAGTAATACCATTCTTCCGTGCTAAAAACCTATCAAAAAGGTGTGGCCTTGTTCATTCTTTTATAAGTAGTATCTGGTATGACCATAAAAAAACAGAAAATTTATCATCATAATCCTATTCTTCTTACACCACAAATCTTTTTTCAGCATGTGACTCAGTAATCTTGTTAAATACCTTATAAGTTCCATTAGCTTGGGGTGATAAAGGGGTAGTCTTGTGGTGGGATACTATTAATTCTACCAACAAGATCCTAAATGTCTCATTCAAGAAATGATGTACCCCCATCACTTGTTAAAATCAACAGACATCCATATCTATTGATTATATTTTCCCATAAGAACCTAGCTATTGTTGCCATTGTTGTGCAATCCCTTGTAGGTACCTGCTTCTTCCCACCTCAGTAAGATAATTTGTACATGTAATGATATAGTGCATGAACCAATCCTTCATATAGAAGGTGAAATAATTCCTACAAAAATCAATCTTCCACTTCTCAAATGGTTATGTGCTAGCTATCAGTCTCAACGACATCTCATCTCTTCTTCCTAGATTTACTTAGGTGTTGGAAATGGTCACAGGCCTTGCAAAAATCAATTACAATCCTGGTAGATTCTTTCCCACCAAAGCCCTACCACAAGGATCTTGCACATGGTTGCATTCCCCACATAGTGTCCTCCTAAAATTTAACTGTGTTTTCTACCATGATTGCAACATGTTCATGCACTAACACGCACCGACACAAAACCTCATCAGTGGCCTAGCTTGTATAAGTCTCCACTAATTAACATGTAGGGCATGACACGTGTATGGCTAACTTGCTTCCTTTCCAAATTCTTCATTTCCTCTGGTGCCATACCCATTTTGAGAAACACAGACAATATATTCCAAGTGTGAGGGCATGCACCGTAATATAAAAAGTTGTGCATATAGAATTGTATCCACTATTCTCTGCATGTCATCCTTATGAGTCAATCCTCAATAAATGGTTAGGTCCCAAATTACTCTTACCTAGTTTCACAACAACCATAAACTCAAATTCTTGAAACAACAAGACCCACTGAAATATATGCCCTTATAAAATGGGCTTGTTTAATAAGTACTTCAATGCCATGTGGTCTATGTAGAATATGAAGGGTTAATTCCTGCAGATACTACCTTAATTTGTTTATAGTGCATAGCTTATTGACAATGCTTTGGGATCAATAGTAGTATAGTTCTGCTTTGTTGGTGCCAACTTCCTACTAGCAAAACACAAAGGGTGGTCAACAATTCCTTCTCTAGGTTGTGCCAAGATTTCCACAATTTCCATCCATGAAGCATTAACATGTACATGGAATGGCTTATCCCAATAAGGAAAGAGTAATATGGGCATAATGATAAGATTATTATTCAATCTATCAAATGCAATTTTTTGTGCCTCTCCCCAATGAAATTCAATTTTGTGTTTCAATAACTCTTCCAATGGCATGAACGATCTTTGGCATACCCCTTATTAAATTTCTGGAAATAACTCGTATGCCCAAGGAATCCACACATTTCTCTCTGGCTAGTAGGTTCCCCCAATCCAACAATACCAGAAACTTTGGCATGATCCACAAGTAAACCTTTCCTTACATATGGTATACCCCAGACAGGGTTCCAAATGGAGTAGCGAAGAGACATTTCTTAATGTTGATGGATATCCTCAACTACCTAACATCTTTCAAAAATCAGCCTTAGATCGTCACAATTATCCCTTACTAATCCATATACCATCCAATCATCAAGGTATACTTGAAGATACTTATGGATGAAGTCTTGAAATATCCTGCACCACAATGCATGAAAACATAACAGGCGTGTTCTTTAAGTCCAAAATGCATGAATGTGTAGGAAAATTTTCCCCATTTAGTGAAAAAAATTGTCTCTTCTTGGTCTTCCTTCGCAATTCTAACTTAATGATACCCTGAGAATCCATCTGTGAAAGAATAGATCTCATGCTTGGCTACTCCTTCAAAGATCTCCTCAGTGAAGGGGGTTGGACATGGGTCAATAACACATACCACATTCAAATCCTTGTAATCAACACAAATATTTATCCTCCCATCCTTCTCAATGCTAATAACCATCAGACTTATCTATTCTAATTCCTCAATGTCCTCAATGATGCCTGATGTGATCATCTTGTCAATTTCCTCTTTGAATTTGATGTGAATATTTAGATTCATTCAATAATGTATCTTCTGAATTAAGAGCGCACCTTCCTTTAACTTGATTTTCATTTACCCCAAGGAGTGGTGAACATGTTTAAGCTCAAGGTGCCCTACATGGAAATAAGTCTTGAAACTCAAGCAATACATTGATGATCTTTGAAACCTCTTTTTCTATCTAGTAATCTCCAATAGTATCCCCCTTAAGTTATGCCTCCAAACTAATGTTAACCTTTTGGATTTCCAGGGGTTCATGGTAGGTGTGTGCTTTCTCATTAGCACTATCCATAAATTCATGCATACCCACATTATGGTTAACATCCAAATTTTCCTATTCTTCACCATCAATCACATAAACCAATTTTCCTTTCTCTTTTTCCATGCATGCATGCTCAAGTTGTATCTCTTTTGATTCTTCCTCATCAAAACACACTTCTAATCCAGGTTCACCCAATAATTTTAGTATTTTATCCTCTACCATGACACTATCTCCCATCTTTAGGTGCTCAAAAACCTACAATAATTCATTCACCGATGGCTTGGTACTTCGATATTCAAAGTCTTGAAGGAGGTCATCTGTCAACTCCTATCAGTTTCCTGTCTGACAGCACATCTCTCTAAGTGAATGTGTCATGCATGTGCACAACCTTGTAAGATGGAGTACAACTTATGCACCCATAATGAAGGTGGAAAGGCTTCCATGCCTTCAATACAGGCCTTCTCATATGCTTGGATGTGAAATGAGGTGGATTTCTTCCCATGACAATCTTGTAAGATAGTAGCTGCATTGTTCTGGGAAAACCTAACAAAGAACGCGATTCTCAATTTGTGCCATTCTAGAAGGCTATCGCGATAGGTTTCCCACCAACGGGTTTCGGTCCCGAGCAAGGTATAGGTGAGAATCCTTCTCCTTTTGATCTCACTTTTCCACTGGGTCTCCACTTATTATAGGAAAACATCAAGGTTGGATCCTCTAGAATAATTTGGCAACTTCGTTCCTCCTAGGTGCTTGGAGTGCACCATTTTTACCCTCATCACAGAGCCTTTTAACTACCTTATAACCAACTCATATGTCCCATGCGTTCAATTTTTACATGCTACACAAGTTATATCACTTATAGATTGAGTGTATTCCCACTTAATAACACCCTCCTTTATTGGGTGCACAACTTTAGGGTCCGGGATAGTGCACATGTAAATTATGTCTAGGTATTCTTCTTCTAAATGTTCAATATAGGGTGTTGACTTCCCATTTGTCAAAATAATGGTAACTCATTCCTCCTTTTTCTCAAAACTTATATCCCCCTTATTAAATCACAATTCAACATTGTTCTTATAGCACCAGGGGTGCCCAAGTAACCCTGGAAATTTATCTGCCTCAGTAAGTGCTAAGACTTCAAAGTCTCTAGTGAATTTTGCCCCTTGGATATTGATAGTAGTATCCTTTAAAAAACAAATGGGAATTTCCTTTGTCTTATTGGCCATATACAACACATTTGAAGATGTTTGTAATAGGGGCCTTCCCATTTGATTCTAGGTGTCCAGGGTGAGAACATTGACTTTTGCACATGTGTCAATCAGAATATTTCTTAGGATCCATCCATCAACAAATACATTCAAGTTAATCTCCTTATCATAGTCGAGGCTATGGGGAGGAAGGTTAACATACAAAACCTTCCTCTTGCACTCTGCTCCAACGCTTGGTATCTTACTCCTCAATCATTCTCCTAACAGAGGAATGATATTCTCTTGGCATAGCATCTTACACACCTCTCTGAAACCATCTATATCTAGTTGAGGAACCTCATCACTTTTCTTTTGCCCCAACTTCCTGGATTACTCCTTCAGACATAAAATTTCCCCTTGAAGACTTCTGATTACATCCATGGTCTCTTGATAGACTTCCTTCTGATGCGTAGGGTCTGGATACTTCCCATACACCACCTTTTCTCTTGTAATCAGTAGTTTCTTCTTTGGTATCTCACTAAATCGTGTAACCTCAGCTCACGTTATTTCCAATACAAGTTCTAATTTTGACTCACGCACTACCCTTGGCATCCATTACAAGTCATCCTTCTTAATGCTTACCATCCCGGTGCCCTTGTCTTTCTGGTGTTGTTGGCTCATATGTTCAAATAGATCTGGGAACTCCTCATAATTTTACTTCTTTCCACACCAAGATCATTGTAGTAGGTCAGGAGATTCATGCTTATAATGCTTTGTAGACCCATAATTATAACAAGTTCCACGTGGGAACTCACTTCATCCACCTCTGTGGTTGTTATGGCCTCTAAATCCGCTGTGAAAGCCTCTTCTACAAGATCCTCCATCCGTGTGTCCTTCATAGTGATGACCATCATCCTTGGAATTATTTGTAATGTTGGTCTAGCACACACTAATATCAATAGCATCATGTATTTGGTCAATCAATCTACAATACTTGGTGTCATGAGTAGTAGAGGTGCTAATCTTGCAATAGAAAGACACATTCTTATGGATTGTGTATTGTATTAGCTGACACCTACTTACATCATTATCTCCGTGGAAAATCTCACAGTCTACTGTCATGGCGCGTACCAATCTCTAAGGTAAATTTTCCTTCATATGCCCCTCTACCTCTAAATTTGTGCACCATAGGCCATTGTGAGTCTCATGTGTTGAGTTCGCAAATTGCTTCTCTAGCTACTTGGCCATTGTAGCAATCTGAGTATTGCACCCCAGAATATTGGCTAAGTACAAGAAGGTGTGTGGGCGTGCAAGGTAGAAGGCATGCAAGGAAGGGTTTTAGCAGGGTTTTTTTAGAACACATGGCATGCGCAGAAGGTAAGTCATGTTTTGGACTTAGCCGTTTTCGGTGTCCTAGGCAGCACATGAGAAAAGCATGACCCTTCTAGCATGTGGAGTGGATAAGGTGCCATCCTGGCGGCTGTAGGATCAAAAAGGGAATATTCTGTGCATGCGATGGAAGGTTCTAGAAGAACATAATTACATAGAGTGGAGAGCTCAGATCAAAGGAGGCATGCTCCATTGGAGGACCACTTGGACACTTGGCAGCCGATCTGTTAACTCATAAGGCATGGTGGTGAAGGTAGGAAAGCTATATAATAATTGTGCAGGAAACAAAATGATATATACATGGAGTCATCCTGAGAGATAATAGTGCACTGGAAAGAGGAAAATCTCTACAGAAGTATCATGAAGGAGTCTATGGGTTAGGAGTGATGGCACACTTAGAGGGATGGGTTTGCATTCATCTTTATAATGTGATGAACATAGTGTAGTTCTGATGTATGACTTGGCTCTACATTGTTATATGAGGGTTTGTGATGATTTCATGGGATGTAATGTGGTTATTGAATATGTTATATAAATATAAGGCTTTGTTCTGAATCATATATGTGTTCATGAGGATAATCCTTATGCATTTCCTTTATGTATGAACCATTTCCATATGTTTGTTATTTCTCTTTTCTAGATGCAATGAGATGACAACTTGTCCTAGGTTTTCATAATGTTACACTATTCTTTTCTGTTCTTTTACACTTGATTATCTATCCTAAGATGATGTATTCTCACAAGTTTCACATAAAGGAGAGACTCGGTGCCTGCGCATGCCTCGGGTGAGTGCCCAACTCCCGCTGGGTGATAGGTCAGCACGTATGGGATTTTATTGATTGATCTAAAGGTAAAAAAGTGACTACATCTTGGTTCCATTTTCAGGACCTTTTTTGAAGATATTGTGATAAATGGCATGCATCTTTGTCCCTGTGATGCGTAATGATAGAATTTATTAGATTGGAAAGTGTTGAAACATGGTTCAAGAGCACGGAGGATGAGTTTACTCAAAGATTCAACACTAGAGATGAGTTTGATGTGCGTAGATGGGTAGAAGAGAACCTGTACCATGAGTTATATGAGACATTATTCTATTTTTTTCCAGTAGAACTATATGAATGGCTTTCAACATATGCATCTAGATCAAGCTGGTACTACGGATCATGTGTGTGGACCCAAAATGACTATCAGAGGTTACATGATGTAGATCTGACTTGGACGCGTGCTATTAATCACTTGTGGAAACGAGTGTTGACCAGTTATACTTTAGAATACACCATTTATACGTATTCCTACCCAGAAGTTGTTGTTGGTGTCAAAACGCAGTACCCTTGGGACTCTACAATGCACTCGGTTGAAAGTCTCAGTGCGATTGCACAACATGGAGCTTTTCCCAAGTGTGGGACCTCGCGAAATCGGAAAAGCTCTCCGGATGAAGGCCGGCTCCTATTCCTCTGTTCAGATGCACCAATGAAATGCAGAGGTTTACCCAAAAACCTAATCTAACTACCAAGGAGACAGGGAGAGAGAAATGCATAAAAATAAACCTAAGCTAAGGAGGTGATGCACCGAGGAATGAAGAACATATGTCTTGCCAATAAACACAAACCAATAAAATGTAATGCAAAAGATATGCACAGATGGCCAGATTCACAGTGAAGATCGGAAGGACGCAAATAAACACGTAGAGGGTTGAGAAACCATCCATAGATATGCATTAATTCGCTCCAAGGGGTGATACAACACTGCAAAATGCCAAGAGGCAAGGTTGCATTACAATTTCAAATGGGAAGGTCCTTGCTCCACAAATCCACCTGCCAGGGAGAAGAAGGGAGGAGGCACAAAACAAAATGTCCAACCTTGAGGAAAAGCCCATCCTTTACAATTTATAGAAGGGAAAGAGATGGAGAAGTGAGAAAATTGAGATTTTCCCAACCACCTCCAAAACTGCGCCTAATTCCATCCATCATGGCGGTAGGTAAGAACCTCAACGACCAAAAACTGGTAAACTGTCATATTTCCCGCGTCAGGCCCATTCTGGTCGGGTTCGGGACTCTCTTCTGCATCCGCATCGGGCTTGGAGGACACCGCGGCATGTGTTTGATGTTCGTGCTTTCCCGAAACCCGCACCCGCCGCTATTACCAAATTGCCTTTGTTTTCGGGTTCAGGGGTGTAACTTGCATATGCATCGGGCTTGGGAGGTGGCACAATATGTTTTCCCTCCATGCTTTTCCGACTTGTTCGCCCAACCCGGAAACCCGATTTCCCCTTGCTGTCGGGTTTTGCGACCCTTCCGACATGTTGTTCCTGTCGGGTTTTCTGTTTCCTCCGACATGTATTCATTTCCCTTTGTGTCGGGTTTGAGAGGTCCTCCGACATGTTCCCCTGACTTGCTCGCCTGACCTGCTGTTCCGACTTAGAAACCCGATCTCCCTTGTATTTACCTAGGGGGGAAAATATACAACAATTTGGCGACTCACGGGGTTACCTGCCTGCTAGGTAGAAGATCAATGGCCTTCTAGTGATCCATTGGGCATGGAGTCATAAGCAATAACTTGAAATCGACCTGATACCGCAACTCCTTCTCCGAGAATGCACTGAACCGTAGAAAACCAACCCAGGAGCAACAAAACCTTTGCCAAAGCACTTAGGGAAACTGAAACCTAACTACAACAAAACAATGTGCACACGCACTTAGGGGAATTGAAATCTAGGCTAATATTTACAAGGGTAGAACTTTTCTCTTTTCAGTAGAAATGTTTAATATAGATTCCGTTG
Source organism: Taxus chinensis (assembly GCA_019776745.2). NCBI lineage: Eukaryota > Viridiplantae > Streptophyta > Pinopsida > Cupressales > Taxaceae > Taxus > Taxus chinensis. The sequence continues at coordinate 12,229,222 of CM034156.1, forward strand.
ACTGGAATCGGGAGTTCTTCTCCGTCCAATGTAGACAATTGGAAGGCATTGCTATTCTTACATTCCGTGACCATGTAGGGGCCACTCCAAATGGCATCAAATTTGGAATGCCTTCCCGGTTTTGCCCGATCTGCATCCCATTTTAGAACTAAGTCCCCTTCCGAGAAGGTCCTTGCTCTTGCTTTCTTATCAAACCATCTTTTCACTAAGGCCTGATCTTTCTCAATCGTTTGAGCTGCATGTTCTCTAATTTCTTCCAATTCCATCAACTCTGCATACCTAGCCTCCATTGGTTCAAACTCAGCCAACTCCAACTGCTTCATGAACTCCAATGCAGGTAGTTCTAATGATATAGGCAATACTGCCTCTTTTCCATAGACCAACTTGTAAGGGGAATTCCCTGTAGACCTCTTTGGTGTTATCCTGTCAGCCCACAATGCTGATTTTAGCCTGGTATGCCATGTTCTTTGATTTTCATCCAGAGTCCTCCTAATGATTCTTAGCAAATTTTTATTCGTGGACTCTGCATGTCCATTACCCTGCGGGTAATAATTTGAAGAGGTGCTCAAATAGATTTCGTTCTTGATAGCCCATTCTGTAATCCTGGAACCTATGAATGCCAATGCATTGTCTGATATGATAGTGGCCGGCACACCGAACCTGGTCACTATTCCTTCATAAAAGTCTAGTATGTTAGACTCATTTGCTTCTTTGAGCGCTGCTGCTTCAGTCCACTTGGTGAAATAGTCCGTTGCCATGAGAATCCACTTGTGGCCTTGGCTTGAGTTTGGGTTGATGACCCTGACGAAGTCCAATTCCCATTGCATAAATGGTTGGTCAACCAAAATTGGGTGCAATGGAAGTGCTGCTAGTCTTTCTTTGTCTATGAAGAGTGCACATTTCTTGCACTTTCTTATCCATGTATAGCAGTCACTGAACACTGTGGGCCAATAATACCCTTCTTTCATTATCTTGAGAGCTGTTACTCGTGGGGTGAAATGTCCACCAGAATCTCCATTGTGAAAATCTCGTAACACCCTCTCAATTTGACCTATCCCAATGCACCTCAATAGAACTCCATTGACGTCCTTTTTGAACAAAACACCATCAACAAGCACATATGGAATGGCCTGTAATCTAAATTATCTTCTCTTTTCTTTGCTCATTTCCAGAGGGCATAGGCCTGTCTGTAGGAATCGTATTATATTCTGAGTCCAACAAGGAGTGGGCACAGCATCATTTTCATGTTCTTGACCATCCTGTATCACCAAGACAGCCTCTTTTTCATCACCTGCTTCAACTTGTTGACTCAAGACTAGCTGCTCACATAGTCCCTTCCCACGTACTAGCTTTGTGACCTTGATCTCAATGTCATATTCCATGACACGAGTTATCCATCCTGCATGCTTCTCATTCAGATCCTTGTTTAGAAGGAAGTCCTTAACTCCCGCATGAGAGACCAACAATTGGATCTTATTGTTTGAGACTAGGTGCTTGAATTTCTTTAAACTCCTGATCACTGCAAGGACATGCTTTTCAATGAAAGAGTACCTAGTTTCGTATTCCTCCAAGCCTTGACTGAAGAAAGCAACTGGTTTTTCTAATCCTCCTTTGTTTTGTTGTACCAGGATCGCAGAAATCGTGTCCCCACCACCAAAGGCATATAGCACGAAGTCCTTGGAGAAGTCTAGATTGACGAGAGTCGGGGCTTGAGATATAGCTTCCTTTATTGCCTTGAAACTTTCCTTGCCTTCAGATGTCCACTTAAATGCCATGCTTTTTTTTTTACATCAGCGTTATTGGCTTTACGAGAGCTACAAAGTTTGGAACAAACCTGCGGACAAAATTGATCCTTCCTAAGAAGCTTTGAAGAGCCTTCTTGTGACTTGGCAATGGCAATGCTTAAATTGCTTCGACTCTCTCTAGGTCAATCGTCAACCCCTCCTTTGAAACAATATGGCCTAGGAGTTTTCCCTCGTGAGCCAAAAATATGCATTTTTTGGGATTCAATGTTACCCCAAATCTTCTACATCTTTGAAATACTTGCCTCAAATGAAAGAGGTGATCCGCTACATTTTTTGAGAATACAGTGATGTCGTCTAGATATACTAGAACCATTTTGTTGATCAACCCCTTAAATGCCATATCCATTGCCCTTTGGAAAGTGGCTCCAGCATTTGATAGCCCAAATGGCATCTTCTTGTAGGCATATATCCCCCATTTGGTGGTGAAAGCCATCTTGAATTGATCATTCTCTTTCACCATCACCTGATTATACCCTGAGTAGCCATATAGGAGAGAGAATCTCTCTGAACCGGACACTACTTGCAATATTTGTTCCATTGAAGGGAGTGGGTTATGATCTTTGAGAGATGCCCTGTTGAGGTGTCGGAAGTCCACACATAACCTAATTTCTCCACTCTTCTTCCTGACCGGAACCAAGTTCGCAACCCAACTTGAGTGCTTGATTGGGAATATAATGCTTGCCTCTATTAGCTTGTTTAGCTCTTTCTTCATCAGAGGCTCAATGTGAGGGTTGACTGGTCTTTGCTTCTATCTGATGGGCTTAGCATCCGGATCCAATTCTATGGTATGTCGTGCCAAATTTGGATCGAATCCTCTTAAGTCTTCATAGCTCCAAGCGAAGACATCTGGAAATTCTTGGCAAAGCTGTATGAAATCTGATTTATCCTGCTTAGTGGCCACTTTACCAATTTGAAGTGTTTTGTTTTCCCCAACCAGAATCGACTCTGAATCTTCTCTCTTGACCTGTATGTTAGCCTTTTCTTTATGGAACTGGTTGTTAGGGTTGAAGATAGACTCCAACGTTATTAAACCTTTAGGAAGCTTGTTTGTACGTAGTTGCACTACTTGATCTCCATACTGCTGCTCTAATCTGTCCTGATTTCTAGCTGATAATTCAGCCTCTTCTTGCAAGAAATTGACGATCTGTTGATCGTTCTCAAACACCTGCCAGCTTGTGCTATTATCTGGAACTGTTGGCCTCACAATCACATGGATATGTGGCTGTGTTTTCTCTCTTCTAATGTTGTCAACCACATCAAACGTTGCTCCAACTACTGCGAGCCTATCTGTGGCTTCATTTTTCTTCCTGGGTATGGATACAATGTTGAAAGCTTCGAAATCCTCAATGAGGTCTCATACCCTATTCTTGTATCTCCTTAGCAGGTCATTCTTTGTAGCATGTTGTCCCCTAACTTGGTTGACAATCAACTCACTATCTCCAAACACCTGCAAGTTCTTTATGCCCCTTTTCCTGGCCCAATGGATTCCATGACTCAAGGCCTCATATTCGGCCGTGTTGTTTGAACAAGAAAACTGGAAACGAAAAGCTGAATAATACTTGATGTCTTGTGGCGAAATCAACATTGCACCACTTCCAGCACCTTGTCTGCTTCTCGAACCATCGAAGAATAATTTCCAAACTTTGCTTTCATCTCTTTGTTCAGGATGAATGATGTCGGGAATGGGTGAATTCTCTTTGTGTATACAATACATGCCCAATTCAGATTCTTCAATTTCCTTATAGGGGTCAAATTCATGACTTTTGTTTGCCCATTCATCCAAAGTTAAATCAGGAATTCCCTCGACCTTAGTACCTACTTCTAGATCACTTGAATACTCCTCCTGATCAAAGGCTGAGCAATTTGCATTGATAGGATTTGGTACATGAGGCTCAATATGGAAATTGGCAATTGATTCTGATCTGATTGTTGCTTTGGCCCCGTACCTTGTTCTGAAAATCATGTGCGACCAATCTGCAGATAAATATCCACCAATTTTTGCAGTGAAGTCTCTTGATAAACACAACGCGAAGAGTGGCGGGAGGTCAATTACAGACACATCTTATAGGACTGTAACATTAGGACATGAATGTAGTGTTAGGCTTAACCCCTTGATGACCCCAACTATTCCCACTGCTGTTTCATCTAGTTGTACTACCCCTTTCAGCACTAGCTCATACTTCAAACCCAGTTGATCCGCTATTTGCTTCGGCATCACTGAACTACTTGCTCCTGAATCTATCATGCAGTTGTGTACCAAGTGGTTTCCAACAATCAATGAAACATAGAATGGTGGAGGCTTCAAATTTTTCCTTGTCTGGCCCCCATCATGTTGCACTACATTAGTGAGAAATTTCCTGTGTCCCTGGCTTGATACATTTGTGGCAGACCAATTAGCCATTACAGCTTGCAATAAATCTCGTTGCCCCGGGATCGCAAGTGATTCCCACATGGAAATGTTCACATGTGTCTTCTTCATTTGATCGATGATGTTGAAGGGGGATGAACTGTATTTTTGCTGTCCCTTACTTGGTGCAACCTTTTCTGGAGCTTGAACAGGCACATGTGTTGCTACAACTGGTACCTTAGACTGATTTTGCACATTTGGAGCTATGTTTGGTCTGCTGACCCCCTGTTGTGTAAGAGTGGGTTGAGAAACAACTGGATTGGGTGGTTGTTCCTCTACTATGCCTCTTTTCTTTGACCGTGTGTTAGCAGCCACGCCTTGAAAAGGTTGTTGGTTAACTCCACAGAAGTCTTCCGTTTGCCAATTAGCCAATGTGGTTTCTGTCAGAGGTCCTTCTTGTTGCGTTTCTTGCTGCTGATTCCCTTGCTAGCTTGGTTCTTGAGGAACACCAATGGTTTGCACCATCAAGGCCTGATTCAGTGCACCATTGAAACATGCTGACTGATTGTGAGGGAGATTACATGGGTAACACCAGTCGTACTCCTGTGCCATGTTATTTTGTAAGGGGACCAAGGCTCTTGAGGACGTCACTATATTTGGATCATACGGCCGAAATGGCCTGGTAGCTTGAGGCTGTCCTTGGTTCTGGCTTTGATTTACAGCCTGAGGTGGTGGTGGTCTATTCTGTTGGTATGAGGGCCTAGCCTGGTACTTCGCTTGAGGATGATATGGTCTGGCACTTTGAGCTTGTTGTCTTTTGATAGTCACTAGCTCATTTCCAAGGTTCTGCAGTTGTTTCATGACCTCTTGCAATTCCTTTAAAGTATTTGAAGATGTGGATGCCTCATTATTGCTTTGATTTCTAGGAGTTGGAATGGGATTCAACTCTGGTGCTTGACTGGTTGTAGGATTTCCCATATCTGGATAGAGAGGCATTGGCAGCCTTGGTGCAAGCTTTCCAGCTTGGATCAAACAGTTCTCTGCTCTGATCGCTGTGTCATAGGACCCTGGTAGCGTTGTCCCTCCCATTGATTGGATCATCATGGCTATGTCTGAATTTATAGCCTTTAAGAAATAAAGGAATGCTCCTTCGGCAGTTCGTCTAACAGCTATTGGGATCCTGTCCCATGTCCGTTGGAACCTGAAGTTGAAATCTGCCATTTGTTCGTTAGGAGCCCTTTTGATTGTTGTCAGTTGTTCTAATAAGGACAAATTGTCCGCCCTCTCCCCGAATTGGCTACAAAGAGCTGAACAAAGTTGGTCCCAATTCGTAATGGACCCTGCTGCAAGGCTCCTAAACCATTGTAAGGCCTTACCTTTGAAAGATGAAGCCAACAACTTAACTGCAACATCCATATCATTTATTTCATGGATTGCACATACATTAGCAATATCCTGGATGTGATCAATAGGAGTAGTATGGTTTTCTCCTATGAAATATGGGATATTCTTTAGCACTGCAATTGGAATTTGGTTCTGAGCATTTAGGGCAAGTGGACTACTGCCCGTGAAATTGACAAAAGGATTTGGTGGTAGATGCGCCATTATGATTGGCCTAAGAACCCTGGTTGATGCGAGAAAAGGCCTACCAGGTGGAGGTGTAGACAAGGTCCTGTTAGGCAGAGATGGTGATCTTTGTGGTCTGCTTCCTCTCCTTCCTCTGCCTGGTGATAGTTGCAAGTGGAAAAATAGCCCTTCTTCTCGAGTATTGGACCTGGTTCGAATTCTTCTCATGCGCCTGGGCAACTTGTGCTGCTACACCACTTAACTCTATCCCTTCGAAGTCGCCAGATGTGTTAGAGAACAAGCCTCTAAAAGGCTGGATTTTGCCAAGTTACACACCAAACTTGACAGTATTGAAAATATAATTGAAACTTTGAAGGACGCGGAGGAGACAATCTTCAATTCAGAATTCGGGCCTTGTTGTGCAGCTGCGGATTCCCAAAAAGTGCAGGCAGAACTCAGGTCATGCGATGCAACCCACAAAACCCGAATTGCTATGTGTCGGAACTTGGAACATGTCCAACACCCCTCAAAACCCGAAAGGCTGTTTTGATGTTTTCGGATCCCGAAATCCCGAAATCACTGCAAACCTGAAATTTTGGAAATCAAAATACCAAAAAACTAAAAATACCCTTTTGAAGATTTCCCTCTGATCTACCAACTGGTGAATTTTTAACTTGTTCTGAGCGAGAAAAACCCTTGAAAATTGATTTCGGAGTTCAGGCTAGGAGGTGCAAAATCTGTAAAACTATGATTTTCTCAGTCCAAAACTCACGAAAACTCCTTCAAAACTTGATGGAATGAGCTCTTGGTCCCACCGGGCGTGCCAAAACTATTGGTTTCGAAACGCAGCACCCTTGGGACTCTACAACGCACTCGGTTGAAAGTCTTAGTGCGATTGCACAACATGGAGCTTTTCCCAAGTGTGGGACCTCACGAAATCAGAAAAGCTCTCCGGATGAAGGCCGGCTCCTATTCCTCTGTTCAGATGCACCAATGAAATGCAGAGGTTTACCCAAAAACCTAATCTAACTACCAAGGAGATAGGGAGAGAGAAATGCATAAAAATAAACCTAAGCTAAGGAGGTGATGCACCGAGGAATGAAGAACATATGTCTTGCCAATAAACACAAACCAATAAAATGTAATGCAAAAGATATGCACAGATGGCCAGATTCACAGTGAAGATCGGAAGGACGCAAATAAACACATAGAGGGTTGAGAAAACATCCACAGATATGCATTAATTCGCTCCAAGGGGTGATACAACACTGCAAAATGCCAAGAGGCAAGGTTGCATTACAATTTCAAATGGGAAGGTCCTTGCTCCACAAATCCACCTGCCAGGGAGAAGAAGGGAGGAGGCACAAAACAAAATGTCCAACCTTGAGGAAAAGCCCATCCTTTACAATTTATAGAAGGGAAAGAGATGGAGAAGTGAGAAAATCGAGATTTTCCCAACCACCTCCAAAACTACGCCTAACTCCATCCATCATGGCGATAGGTAAGAACCTCAACGACCAAAAACTGGCGAACTGTCATATTTCCCGCGTCAGGCCCATTCTGGTCGGGTTCGGGACTCTCTTCTGCATCCGCATCAAGCTTGGAGGACACCGCGGCATGTGTTTGATGTTCGTGCTTTCCCGAAACCCGCACCCACCGCTATTACCAAATTTCCTTTGTTTTCAGGTTCAGGGGTGTAACTTGCATATGCATCGGGCTTGGGAGGTGGCGCAACATGTTTTCCCTCCATGCTTTTCCGACTTGTTCGCCCGACCCGGAAACCTGATTTCCCCTTGCTGTCGGGTTTTGCGACCCTTCCGACATGTTGTTCCTATCGGGTTTTCTGTTTCCTCCGACATGTATTCATTTCCCTTTGTGTCAGGTTTGAGAGGTCCTCCGACATGTTCCCCTGACTTGCTCGCCTGACCTGCTGTTCTGACTTAGAAACCCGATCTCCCTTGTATTTACCCAGGGGGGGAAATATACAACAGTTGCTAAGTTAAATTTTATGAGGGAGCCTAGAGGATCATTTTTAAATGTTATTTCTTTGGCTATGAATATCTTGGTCATTTCCTTGAGTTTAGAGGTATTTCCCTTGGTCGGATAAGCTTTTATGAGCGTTGGGAGAGGAAGCTAGGGTGGAAGAAGATGGCAGAAATTGTGGCTGAAATGGAAAGGGAGGAGAGACAAATCAAGTATAGTGAATCTTGTGAAAGGGAGATGACTAGACAACATGAGGTTACAAGTGTGATGGATCTATGGAGGTAGACTTTGTGGGAAGGAGATGAGGTTCACGTAAAGGACATGGAACCTGAGTAGACTATACTGCCCAATCTTAGAAAGCGCAGGAGAGAAGCCCCTTCAGCTTTTGATGATATTTTTTTGAATGGACAAAGGAGAGATGTCAACGTGCATCTAAACCCACCTAGTGACCAACCCTTGGAGTTTGGTTTTCCTTATCAAGGGAGAAGTATTGCTAACCCAATTGGTATCAGTGGGAGTAACCAATATGTGCCCATGAGATATAATTTCTCATTTGGAACATCCATGGCTATGTAATCCATTCTTGTATTTGGAGGAATATTTGGACAAGGTGCAAGTATGAATGGTTTGAGTATCGCATCTGGGAGTGGCACGGGACACACAACTAGTAGTGGGACAATATCACAGACCATCGATGCACAGTTCAATGGGAAGTTGGGAACACTTGGCATGACCACTTCAGGTTATTTTTCGACTTCAGGAGGTGGATCTGGTGGATCAGAAGGAATGGGACCTGGTGGATCTAGTGGAGGAGAAAACACCAAAGGGAACCAAGGCCATAGATCAAGAGGATAAGGGCCTTAACCACCTCCACAAGTATTTTTTGAGATGTCTTTGCACTTACCAGACTATAGGGGTATTGAAGTTGCTATAGAGCATGTGCACAAGTGTGAATTACTATGGCGTGCAAAAGGGATCACTACCCCAAAGAAGAAAGCAAGTCAATTTACAACAATTTTGCAAGGGCACGCACATAGTTGGTATAGGAAGTATGACCCCCATCAGACAGTGGTAGACTAAATTACATTAAAAAATGCCTTCCTATTAGAATTCCATATCCTTGAATTTGAATAGAAGAGCATCAGCACTCTGAAGGGGATCCAATAGGGAATGACAGAGAGTGTGCGAGAGTATGATGCACATTTTAAAACTCTCTTGTCAAAACTATCCTATGACATTTATCCTTCTCAACATGCTCAATGGTTTTTTGGAGGGTTGATAACACCGTTTCGAAGGGCTCTGTCACACAATAATTTCATAGACCCGTGTGAGGCCTTCGAAGCTACCGTGCACACTAAATTTGTTGGGAGCATTGATACTAGTGTTAGTCCTTTTCTAGAGGCTCAAATTTCTGCAATGGACAAGTAGTTGGAGAAGTTGTCTGCACACTCAGTGTATGAGGTTCATAGTGGGCTTTGGTGTACAAACTGTGAAGTGGAATGGCATGCAAAGGATATTTTCCCTCAGAATTTGGTACGAGCTATGGTGGTAGATAGTGAGATCTTCCATGGGGATCATGATGCAAATAGGTGCCCTCTACTACAACATGCAATCCGCAAGAATGGTTCTTGCTATTGTAAGATTTGTACCTCTACGACCTATGATACCAAGGATTGTAGATTGATTGACCAGATCCATGATGCTATTGATGTTTGTGTGCCAGACTATTCTTTCAAGTAGTTCCAAGGATGATGATCATCATTAAGAAGGACATGTAGATGGAGGAGTGTGTGGAAGGGGTTTTCACGGAGGATTTTGTGGTCGTAGTAACCACAACGGAGGATGAAGTGATTTCCTATGAGAAACATGCTATAACTGTGGATCTAAAAAGAATTACAAATGTGAGTGTCCTCATTTGTTACAATGTTCATGGTGTGGAAAGAAACATAAGTATGAATAATGTCCAAATATCTATCAACATATGAACCAACAACACTAGAATTACAAAGGTGATATGATGGTTAGCATCAAGAAAGATGATTCACAGTGGATGCCAAGAGTGGCACGTGAGTAAGGACTAGAGCTTGCATCGATGATGAAGGAAGCAGAGGATGTGCACGCCAGGGAGATGTTAAGATAGAGGCCACTAGTTTCAAGAGAGGAAGTGGTACATGGAAAGTATATGGACCCTACTCATTAGAAGGAGGTATATTGAGAGACTATGGACATGATTCAAAGTTTATAAGGGGATATCCAATGTCTAAAGGAACAATCAAAGTAGTTGGATTAAAGGAAGAATGCCAAAGCTCCAAAGGATGACCTGGATGAATTCAAGGAAGTATGTTGGATGTTAAGGTAAGAGAATATTATTCCCTTACCAGGAGAATGGCTAAGGAAGAAGGTACCATGCACCGGAGTAGAGCACTAAAGGAAAGTTTTGCATGCAAACCTTCCTCCTCACATCCTTGAAGATGATAAGGAGATTAGTTTGAATGTGGTTATTGATGGATGGATTCTGAGTAGTATCCTCATTGACACAGGAGCAAAGGTCAATGTTCTTACCTTAGATGCCTAGCATCAAATGGGAAGGCCCGCATTACAGCCATCTTTGAATGTGCTATATATGGAAAACAAGACTAAGGCAATGCCCATTCGAGTCCTGAAAGATGCATTTATCACCATTCAAGGAGCAAAGTTCACTAGAGACTTCAAAAAATTGGTGCTTGTCGAGGCAAAAAACTTTCCAACATTGCTTCGGCACCCTTGGTGTTACAATAACAATGCTGACCTATGGTTTAACAAAGGGTATATCAGCTTTGAGAATAAGGAAGAAAGGAGTGGTCATTCACTTTGATAGATGGGAAGTCAGACACCCTCTACTGAGCCCTTAGGAGAAGAAGTCCTTGATAGAATATATGTGCCCTCCATCAAATATGCTTGAGATAATTAACCCCACATATGAAGTTATCTAGTTTGAATATGCTCAGTCCTGTGAGTGATACCACTAGCATGGCATGTGACAATTGGACATATGGGACATTTGAGTTAATTGGGTGACAGCTGAGAGGATTTGTAATAATATTGACAAAGGTGTGGTCAATTAAGTGCCTAGGAGGGAAGAAGTATCCAAATTACTCTGGAGGATCATTTCCTAAAATTTTCCTGTGGGAAATGGAGGCTCAATGGAAAAATAAGGACAAGAGAAGAGTAATGCTCAATTATAACCTACTTGGAACCATAGCATGCTAGTGGGCTACACATTAGGAGAGCCTCATAGAATGGCATGAGGTAAGAATAACATTCTCTATAAGGTTCTCCAGGAGCAACGCGCCCATGGTCATACAAGACTATCATAGTAAAGAGACTACCTAATTCCATATCCAATCTTGTGAGAAGACCTAGATGGGAAGTGTAGAATCATTACCACCTTCATTATGGGTGCATAGGTTGTATTTCACCTTACAAGGTTGTGCACATGCATGGTATATTAATTCGAAGATGCATCATCAAACAAGTAATTGGAAGGAGTTGGCGGCTGATCTCGTTCAAGCTTTCGAGTATAGGAGTACAAAGCCATCAGTAGATAAGGTGTTACAAGTGATCAAGCACCTTACGATGGGAGATAGTGCTATGGTAGAAGATAGGCTATTGGAATTATTACGTGAGCCTTATTTGGATACACGCCTTAATGAAGAAGAATCATAGGAAGTACAACTTGAGCGCGCGTGCATGGAAAAAGAAAAAGGAAAGATGGTCTATGTAGTAGACAAAGAAGAAATGGAAACTTTAGATGTTAACCATTCTAAAGGTACATGTGAATTCATAGATAGCATTGATGAGCAAGCACGCACCTACCATGAGCCCTTGAAAACAAAGAAGGTTAATATTTGGATAGAGACAAAACCTAAGGAAGCTATCATCGGGGACTATTGATCGGAAAAAAAAAGTTTCAAAGGTCATTGATCTATTGTACGAGTTCTAGGATTTGTTCCCTAATGGGTACCATGAACTCAAAGGCATCCACCATTCCTTATGGTAGATGAAGATTAAGTTTAAGGAAGGTGTGTGCACAATTTGGAAGAGGCATTATCAGATGAATCCAAATTTGTGCATATGGGTAGAGGAAGAAATAGACAAGATGATAGCATCTAGTATCATTAAGGTAGTGGAAGAATCATAATGGATCATCCCAATGGTCATTAGTATCAAGAAGGATCGGAGGATAAGAATTTGTGTTGACTACAAGGATCTTAATGTAGTATGTGTCATCGATCCTTTCCCAGCCCCTTTTACTGAAGAAATTTAGGAGGGAGTAGCTGGGCGCAAAGTCTACACTTTCACATATGGGTTCTCAAGGTATCACCAAGTCAGGATTGCAAAGGAAGACCATAGAAAGACAACTTTTACCACTGAATGGGGAATTTTTACCTACATGGTTATGCCTTTTGGATTGAAGAATGTGCATATTGTGTTCTCACGCATTGTGGTACAAGCATTTTGGGACTTCATCCATAAATTTCTTCAAGTTTACATGGATGATTGGACTATGTATGGATTTTTGAAATACCATTGTGATAATTTGAGGCTGATGCTTGAGACATGTCGGTAGTTAAGGATATCCCTCAACATTAATAAAGGTGTTTTTTCTACTACTCCATTTGGAACCCTATTAGGACACATTATATGCAAAGAAGTGTTACTAATGAATCCCACAAAAGTTGTAGTTATTGTGGGATTAGGGGAGACTACTATTCAAAGCATAGTGCATGGATTCCTTGGGCATATGGGGTATTATAGGAAATTCATCAAGGGGTATGCTAAAATCACTGCGAACTTGGAGGAAATACTTAAACACAAGAGTGCCTTTCATTGGGGAGAGGCGCAACAAAAGGCATTTGACACTTTGAAGGATAGGCTTGTCATGACACCCATACTATGTTTTCCTTCTTAGGATAAGCCTTTCCATGTGCATGTTGATACCTCAGGAACAACTATGTACTAGCATAACCCGGTGAGGGAATTGTTGATCATCCCTTGTGCTTTGCAAGTAGAAATTTTACACTAGCAGAATAGAATTACACAACTACTGAACACAAAGCAGTGTCCATGATCTACGTGGTACACAAGTTCATGTAGTACCTATTTGTAACACCATTTATATTCTACATGGACCACATGGCATTGAAGTACTTAGTCAACAATCTCATTCTGCAATGACGTATATTTCGTTGGGTTGTAAAATTTCAAGAGTTCGAGTTCACAATGGTTGTAAAACAAGGAAAAATCAATTCAAGACCTGACTGCTTATCAAGAATTAACTCAGGGGAGGATGTGCAAAGCATTGAGGATATCATATCAGACACGCAACTGTTTAGGTTTCGGCACACGCCCTCAGACTTAGAAGATATCACAATGTTCTTAAAAATAGATGTGACATCGGAAGTGATGAAGGCTCTAGAGAGAAATCAGTTAGTAATACATGCCACACCCTACATGTTGATTAGTGGATACCTATATAAGTTAGGTCGTGACAAGGTTTTGTGCCAATGTGTATTTGAACATGAGTGCATAGCCATTATGGAAGAATCACATGGTGGGATTGCAGGAGGACACTATGTAGGAAATGCTACCACGTGGAAGATTTTACTTGTAGGGCTTTGGTGGGAAACCACCTACCAGGATTGTATAGAGTTTTGCAAGGCCTATGAACATTTCCAGCACCTTGTAAAACCTAGAAAGAGGGATGAAATGCCCTTGCGACCAATATCCAGCACTAAACCATTTGAAAAATGGGAAATCAATATTGTAGGGAAAATTTTACCTGCTACGCGAAGGAATGGTTTGTGGTATATCATTACTTGTACTGGTTACTTAACACATTAGGAAGAGGTAGTGCCCATGAAGGATTGCACTGTAGTAATAGCTGCTAGAATTTTAATGGGAGAGCATAATCAGCATGTATAGTTGTCCTTTAATTTTAACAAATGATAGAGGTACACATTTCCTCAATGAAATGGTCAGGATTTTGTTAGCATAATTTATGGTGGCCCATCACAAGACCACCCCCTATCACCCTTAGGAAAATGGAACTACTTAGGACTTTAACAAAATACTAAGTCACGTGTTGACTAAGATCTGTGACGTTGGAAGACAAGATTGGGATGACAAGGTATCGGTTGTTCTATAGGAATACAGGACAACCTACAAGAGGTTGAAAAAGGCCACATTTTTTCAATTGGTCTTTAGCGAGGAGGTAATTTTTCCAGTTGAATTCATATTACCATCACTGCATATAATGCACATAGGAGGGTTAGCTAATGAGAAAGCGCTGGAAGAAAGGATTGATAAGTTGATGCAGTTAGATGAAAGACAATCACTTGCTAGATGGAGTTAGAAGACAGAAAAAGAAAGACAAAAGCCATGGCATGATCATCATATCAAGAACAAGGAGTTTGAGGTTGGTTAAATGGTGTTGTTGTATGGTTCTAAGTATTTACACCATCCTGGGAAGTTGAAATTCCATTAGTTGGGGCCCTACATCATCTCATACATTCTTGATTCAGACGCTTTCCAGTTACAAGCACCTTATGGGACGAGATTACCAGGTCATTTCAATGGGAGTAGGCTAAATCCCTACAATAAATAAGTCTTCTTGGTGTTTGTAATAAGGTAGTATTGCCTGTTAGCTTAGAATTTCCCTTTATGCTTTTTCCTTTCTTGTGTTTCCCTTTCTCGTTGTTTGTTTCTCTCTTTTTGTTTCATTTTGCGCCTTGTGCACCAGTCACCACATTATTTTTCCAAATTTGTGTGTGCACAGAGGACCATACATCTATTTTAGTGTGGGGTGGAGTAAAGAAAAACAAATTATAGGCATGTAATACAAGTTGAGTGGCTTAGTAGAAGGAAACCCATAAGGTTGAGAAAATGTGTAGGGAAACAGTGGATAATAAATTATGGTGTGAAGGAGGCTGTAACAAAGACCATGTACAAAGGATGAAGAGCAAAGGAACAACATGAGGTAGGTGAGGGAAAAAATTGGGTAAAGGAAAGAAGAAATGCCTTCACTAAAGAAGCGCACGTAAGAGTCTTTGTTCAGGTTGGATTTTTACACGCCAAAAAGTTGTGGAGGATTTTTCACGCAGGGTAGAGGATTAAATGTGGCTTAGTTGAAAAAGCCACATTTAATTTTAAAGTATGTTGGTAGGTGGCATAGCATTTATTACTAGAGGGAAGAAAAACCTATAAATATAACGTTAGGCAAGTCATTTTTCTACCTTTCTATTATGAAGTTGAAGCGCTCTTGCGAACTAGGGCATCCAGAGAGAAATTTTTGCGAAGGAAAAAGAATCCTAAGAATTTAAGAGTGACTAGAGTGGATCTACAAACCAAAAGAAGGAAGTACACGGGCGTGAGGAAAGGTTGTTTATGGTACGCTGTTTTGTGGAAGGTTTTCCTAGTTAGGGTTTGGCAGCTAGGGCACAAAGATTGAAGGATTTATTTCAAGAGTTGAGATTCAGAGTTGAGTTTAGAGTGTAGTAGAGCAGAGTAAGGAATTCGTATTTTATCTTGACAGAAAGCATGGCACCCAAAAATATAACCATTTTACTAAAGAAACTGAAGAGAAAGGGCAAAGGAAAGAAAACCACTGCCATTGCGAGCTCCAATGAAGAATGGTACGCAAAAATGTAATACCCAGATGGAGTATTGCTAGAAAAGGAATGGGTGTCACAACTAAGACAAATGATTTTGAGTGATTATAACCATCACACGAGCAAAAATGAGAAGGAAATGGTGTTAGAGTTGGTCCACTGAGTTAACAAAAGGACACCAGATCGGATGCCCATATACAGCGACGAGGTGAAAGTCAAATTGGAGAAGGCGGGATTATTGTAACTGTATGAGTTGCCTTATTTTGGCAAGCCTGATCACCTTTATCAATGGTTGATATCGCGCGTGCATGAGGATCACTTTTATTTTGCAAGGTGCAAGATGCACATAAAACCACAGCTGATATCTAAGTTCACAAGCCTTATTTGTGAAGGAGAAAGTATATATGATGATTTAAGCGACGAGGAGGATATCAAGGAGACTGTAGCAACGTATGACTACAAGAAGGGTTCACGATAATTTGACATCACAAAGATTCTATAACATTTTATGAGGATGGTCATGCACTTGGTGATAAAGCTTAATGATCAATAATGATGGATGCAAGTGAACAAGGCATGGCTAAATGTATGCCGAAAGATATCGAAGGGAACCATCTATTACTTGCCCGCTTTCATCGTGGATGAGATCATAAGCAGTGCACAAGAGGGAGAAAAGATATTATTCAGTAACATCCCCCTCAACATTGTCTTTTTAGAGATTGGGGTGCTAGATGGGCCAGAATTTTTTTTTTGGAGTATCCAGATGAGGACCCCTTGCCAGAAAAGAGATTTGAAAAATACACTTGTGAAACCATGATGGCCGTTCACAAGGCGTGCCTGGAGAAGTGGTATAAACATATGCATGATGCATTTGGGGTAGAATGGAGGATCCCAGAGTAGTTTCCCATGGTCCTGGATGGAGAAGAATAATTTACAGTGTACCAACATTTCTACATTGGCATATTTACTTTAACAAATGGGACTAAAGGTCCATGGTGCAAGCTACCCTTCTCCTTCACCGCGCAATACTTCTAGGCAGGGGTCAACAGGTTCAAAGAGGCCAAAAGACTAAGGTTCGACCTTAATGAGGTGGACCAAGACCATCGTGAGCTATGATGAAATCATGTGTACCCTAAAAAGCACACGTACGTGGACAATTATGTCAGATGCAGCCTAGAATTTACCAGATAACACCCTAGTCATGTTGGCACATTACTCAGCCTTGACTGAGTGCTCACTCAAAGCACACAAGGTACCAAGTCCCTGTTTAGGGTTGTTGTAGCAGGATGTTAGAAAAATGAAGGAAGAAACAATAGATTCATAACTAATCCATTGTTCTATAACGCATGCTACGCTCAGATCTATGAAATAACAAGCTTAAACAGTAATCATGATTGAATTAATAACATACACTACGTAAATATGCACAGGATGACACTTAGATTAAGACAATATCTTCCATCTATTAATAAATACATAATCTCCTTAAAGTAATGTCAATTTATATTGATGCGCATATGGAACTGATACAGTAATTCAGTCATATGCGTATATCTCTTTACCACACATACATACACACACTCTGTATATTCTCTGTTACACACACTTCTTACTATGTACCTAACATCATATATATAGGGTGGGGACTTTCCCTTCACCACTTATCTACTCCAGAAATTGGCCGCATGCTATTGATAGCCACATGTCATATTTAGGCATAGCCACACATGCAAGTGTGTTATCTATAGACATCTTGTAGTTAACTGAAGTGTCAATTCTATTCGTAGCTTGTCTCCATGCAAAAATACTTTGATCCGCTCTTCCAAAGAAATATAATGCATGGCACACACATCTCTGCATCCTTGGTGTGTTCCACACGCTATCTTCTAGAAATAGGTTTCCATGCTCAAAATTGGCTAATTCCTAAAAGCTAAACTTGCCTTCCGTGCGCGGGTCCTTCCTGTCCTTCCGCGCCCTTGATCTTGGCCTTCTCTCCCATGCGGATGCCTTGTGTGTTCTTGAAAAATTATTCTCTAATCAACATTACCCCACACTAATCTCATTGTCATCCTGACAATGGGTATCTCCAATAATAGAAGTAAAGAATAGAATAATGGAAAGAATAAGAATGAAATAATGTAGACAAGTAAAGAATTTTTATTAGATAGCCTCCTCAGTATCACTTTGAAGTATCAACTCTGGATACTCCTTTATTTTGGCCTCCAAAATCTGTCATTCAGTGAGTGCTTGTTCCACTTTTTCTGGGATTTCCATAGCAATGGATTCCAACTCATCCCTCACAATCTCTCCTTTTACATTCCACAAAACTAACACAACACCAAATATTGATTTCATTTCTCCTTCTAAAATATCCATCTTCTGCATAAATATCTTCCCAAGCTCTTCTAGCCAAGTTTTGTGTAGCTCTTGTGTTGTTGCTAGGGCCTCACACTTTTGTTTAACCATTGACAATCTTTCTGTGTGGCCTAATGTCTCATCCTTCATCACTTTTTAGACCTCATTGTTCTCTTCTAGGGTCTTTATGTTTATAAGTGCCTCTAGAGCTATGCATATGTTTAAAGTTTGGTCTACTTTCTCCAATACTTCCTAAAATTCTTGTAACATCCCTTCATAAGATGCAATCTTTCACAACACCGAGGCTTTCTCCCATTTGGCATCTTGCTCTGAGCTTCTTGGCTCTGGCATGCACATAGGTTCATCTTCAAGTACCAAGTCCACCAACTTTCCTACATAATGTATTGCTGAAGGAAACGTCTATGGTACCTTGGCCTCCAAGTGTGGCCTTTCTCTGAAGAAATTTTCCCCAATTTTCTCTGCGATGCTGATAAATACTTTGTTTTTCTTCTGCATGAAGTCCCTCTCCTGTGTTATGTGCGCTATCTCTGCATCCTTTTTCTTTAGCTCCTCGCACAGCACTCTGATCGTTACAGCTTTTTCCATATTTCTTCTAGCCACCTCAGCAGAAACCTTCACCAATGCATTGTTGACCTGCTCATCTGACATGACAGTAGGCTTTATTGTCATGTGTCTAGCTTGGGGTGCCTTCTTTAGTCATCTCAAAATGCATGACTCTTCACACACATCAAAGACATGCTCATCTATGTGGGTGTGCATTGACCATGATAGTTGTTTTTGAGTGCGCAAAGTCATCATATCCTCATCCATTAGCTCCTAGCCAAATAAATCCTTTTGTACTATTGTGCTCTGGAAGCGGGCGCGGACAATTTTATTTGCGTCCTCTGCATACCCCATGGCTAGTGGAATGTTCTCTCCATGTGATATTCTAGACCATTGTTGCTTAGGAACTTTAGCTTCCAAATTTGGGACTTGTGTCTCCATGTCTTGAAAATTCTATGTAGCTATCTCGTTTGGTCTCTTCTTGTCCTGTTCTCTTCCCTTTGATCCCTCACCCTGTTCTTCTATGTTCTCTAGAAGTGTAGGAGAATTAGGCGCACTTTCTTTTGAATCTTATGCCTCCTCATTTAACTTCAGTTTCCTCCTTCTTTACACGATTTCCTCCTTATATGGAGATATTTTGGGTGATCTGCGCACCGTGGTTGGAGTAGCACCTTGGGTCCTAGTTCTCTGAAACACCATCTTAAATTTGTGCTCCCCTTGGACTACATTAAAGTCCTCATCATCCCCCTCTTGTAGCTGAGGTGGTGTAATTACGTGCTTAGCTTCACCCTTATTTGTAGGATGTCTCCTACCTCCATGCTCTAAACCACCACTATCTTCATGCTTCTCCTCCTCATCCTCCACTTTAATTGGCCTTATGGGCTTAGGCATTGGGATGTTCTCCATTGTATGCTTTCCCTTTGGTGGTGCTGGAAGTGCGAACTCACCTTCCACATACTTATTATTCTCCATCGTTGGCTTCAACTGGAGATACACCAAATTTTCCCCCACATCTACTACAACCAGACTTATTGGCTTAATATTCAGCACCTCTGAAATGATCCTCTCTATATAAGCACTTCTGCCATGATACACATACTTCTTTCTCAATGTGTGGTAGTCACAATATACCTTATCTGCATTGAATACCATTCGGCGCATGTCTGTGAATCTGTGAACAGATGCTTGGAAATACCTTATAGTGAATGCATAAGGTAATTTACACCAAGGGCTTCAGAATCCATCTTTCATTGGGAAGCATGTGATGCAGAAATGTTGATATACAACAAACTAGACTTGTTTCCATACCACTACTAGTAGGTCCTTTGGGACATGCCACTCTTCTCCAAATTCCAAGCGGAGCCTATTATACCTTTTCTCCGCCCTTTTCTTTACATCATCTATCATGGCCCCTTTACATAAATACTTGTTGAACCTTTCAACTGGTGACTTGTTCTCCATGGGGTATTCCCATACATTTTCCTTCGGTCCGTCTGGTAGTCCAATCTCCATGAATACCAATGATAGTAGAACAGCCCCAAAGTTGACCTTCCCTCCTATGCATGCTTCTTCAACTATTTTCTCTGCAATATAGCTTGCAATGTTGTAGATTTCCCCTTTTAAAATCTTACGCGTAACGTGTAACCACATAGTATTTACCTGTGACCATCGTTCCTCATCATTCAACTTTGTAACAAGGTGTATTGCAGCTTGCACAACTGGAAAGTTCTTCAATTTTTCTATATCCATTCCATGTGGACCCTTTAGGTACCCTAACTCCTGTCTGGTCTTTAAATTCACTGATTTATCTGTGAGATCACTTTTTATGTCCTCTCATGTGGCCTTCAATCCTATAACTGATGAGATAAGCGTAGATGATATTCTAACTCTATGTCCTGCAAAGTAGAAGAATTCCTCATGCACCCTGCTCATGGGCCATTAATACAAGGGCTCATACTTCCCAAAATATAGAAGCTCATATAATTGGTATACCCCAATTCTCTTCAGAAGTTTCTCGTCTACATCATCATAAACTGGCATGTCATCCGTTGTGCACTTGTTCGTCTTAGTAGTCAGCAAGGAATCGAGGTCCTTATTGTTTTCCACAATCCTATGATTGTATTCACTTACTTTTCTCTTTCTGATAAATGAATCCCATTCCTGGCCGATGATGAATCGTTCTGGATATTGCATTTCTGAAAAATGGCTTTTGGGTGCCATCTCTTCTTCCTCAACAACCACCTTCTTCTTTCCTTTTACTGCTGCTGCAGATGCCTTCTTAGGTGCCATTTTTACCTTGCAAATGTCTCCTTTTTAACTCTGTAACTTTGTGAATCAAACCTTAGATCGATTCAATCGTGCCCTAGGTGGAAACTTCGTAACCTAACTCTTTTCCATCTCCCTACTTTTCTCAAACCCTTCACCATCAGGGATGCAAGCTTCTTGTCACACAGATCCAGTTGTCACGCTTGGTTTCACACCCTTCGCACCTTAACTTGATCACTCGACTCTTCACAATTAGCTCTTTCCCTAAATTCTCTTAGTCACAATGGTAATAATGAATGTGCATCCCATCCTTATATACATTTTTCAAATTTTAATGCATTTATTTCTCCTTCACCTACCAAATATCCAAATTTATTGGCCGAATTTGTTCGTCCCACATGGTACATCTTCGTGCCCTAGTTATAACCTTCTAGCAGGCATTCCTACCCTCTGGTCACAGACTTCTCTTCATTGCACCACCCTTTCACCTGAGTACCTTGTCACTGTACCTTCTCCTGGTAGCTATCATGGCCTCTGCTTACCTCGCGTTATACTTTCCTTTCATTTATCTCCATCCTTGGTCACTTTTGAGAAGCAATATTATTTTGACTTAAAGCACACCCATAGCATCTTATTCCTTTCACCTTTCAATTCCCACAATCTTTTACTTGGATAACTACAACCACCCCACACGAAAGGTATGTGCAGTCCTCTGCGCATAGACATTCTTTATATAGTAATTAGCTTCATGCACGCAAGCGTGCTTATTACACAAAGACAACAACTAAATTGACAAAGGATATCGACAATGAAGGAAATACATAACTAAAAACCTAATCTAAGTGGCAATACTTCCTTATTAAAAACACCAAGAAGACTTATTTATAATAGGGCTTCAACCTACTCCTGTTAAATTAACCATGTAGTCATGTTCTATCAAGTGCTTCTAACTGGAAAGCTCCTGATTCAAGTATAGAATTGATAACATATGACCCCAACCAATGTAATTTAAGCTTTCTTGGATGGCGGAAGAACTTCGAGTCATAAAGAAGTACCATTTGTCCAATCTCAAAATTCTTATCCCTTATGTTTCTGTCATACCATGCCTTCTACCTGGCCTTTTCCTACTTCTGACTCCATTGTGTTATGGCTCGTCACTCATCCAATTGAATCATCTTCTCAATATTCTCTTCTAAATCCTAGTCATCAGCTAGACCTCCAGCGCATGTAATGTGCAAAGAAGGTAACATAAATTCTATAGGGAGAACAAATTCCTTGCCAAACACCAACTTAAATAGTGTGGCCTTATTTAATCTCTTGTAACTTGTTATATATGCTCAAAGAACAATTGAAACTTTATCATCCCAATCCTTTCTTCCAACATCACATATTTTTTTCAAAGTTTGGCTCAAAATCTTGTTGAAATCCTCATCAGTTCCATTTTCCTGAGGATGTTGTAGTTTTATGGTGTGCAACCATAAACTCATCTAATAGGATCCTAATTGTCTCATTCAAAAAGTGTGTACCCCTATCACTTGTCAATCTTAAGGGACATCCATATCTTATAAGAACATTCTCCCATAGAAACCTAGCTGTTGTAGCTATTGTATAGTCCTTCGTAGGTGTTGCTTCTACCCACCGTGTGAGATAATATGTGTAAGTAATGATATAGTGCGATCTAGTTTTGCGCACGGCTAGTGAAATAGGTCCTACAAATTTAATGGCCCATTTCTCAAAAGGTTCAGCACTAGGAATCGATCTCAAAGGCATCTCATCTCTCTTCCCTAGTTTTCCTAGGCACTGACAATGATCACATACCTTACAATATTCTTTACAGTCCTTATACAATGCCTCCCACCATAATCCAACAACTAGGATCTTCTGGGTAGTCGCATCACCTGCATAATGGCCTCCTACAATACTGTCATGAGCTTCTTCCATAATATCCTGATGCTCGTGCTCTAATACACAATGGCGTAATAATTTATCTTTGCCTAACTTATAGAGGTCACCATTGATTAACATAAATGGTGACATGCGTATAGCGATCTATTTCTTTTCTAATGCTTTCATACCCATTCTTAGAAAGACACCAAAGTCTTCTAATTCTGTGGGCATGTGTTGTAACCTATACAACTATGCATCTGGCATAGTTTCTTTAATTGTCCGTGCTTCCTCTCTTGAGTTGATTCTAGATAAATGGTTTGGTCCAGAAGTGCTTTTCCCTGGCTTCACCACAACTGAGAAGTCAAACTTTTGAAATAGGAGCACCCATCTACATGTACGCCCCTGTAATCCGGGCTTGTTTACCAAGTACTTCAATGCCATGTGATCTATATAAAACACAAATGGTGTTGCTAACAAGTACTATCAAAACTTGTGCAATGCATAGATCATGGAAAAAGCTTCTCCCTCTGTAGTTGTATAATTCCGTTCAGCATGAGTCATCTTCCTACTAACAAACTAGATTGGATGATCTACAATACCTTCACCAAGTTGAGCTATCACATCGTTAATGGCCATGCCATAAGCGTCCACATGCACATGAAATGGCTTATCCCATGAGGGAAAGCATAAAATGGGCGTGGTAGTAAGTTTCTCTTTTAATATCTCAAACACGTGTTGTTGCGGTTCTCCCCAATAAAATTTACCTTTTCCCTTTAGTAATTCTTCTAAGGGTGTAGCAATTTTGGCATACCCTTCGATAAATTTTCCATAATATCCTGTATGATCTAAAAACCCCGCACCTCACTTTGATTAGTAGGCGCTTCCAAACCTAAAATGACTACAACCTTCATTGGATCAACCAGCAAACCTTCCTTACAGATTATATGTCCTAACAATATTCCAAATGGTGTAGAAAATATGCACTTTTTGATGGTCAAAGAGATACTCAATTGTCTGCATCATTCAAACACTAAGCACAAATTGTCGCAATGATCTTTCATAAGCTCATATACTATCCAATCATCTAGGTAGACCTGTAAGAAGTTGTGATAAAATATTTGAATTCTTGAACAATTATGTGTGAGAATACAACAGACGCATTTTTCAATCCAAAAGGCATCACAGTATAGGAAAAACTACCACATTCAGTAGTGAATGTTTTCTTTTCTTGATCCTCCTAAGAAATCCTAACCTGATGATACCCAGAAAACCCATCTGTGAAGATCTATATTATCTCTGTGGAAGATCTATGTTTATAATATTATCTTCTCTTAATTTGATCTGTCCACTATGTTTCCATGGCCTTCAAAAATGCAGGAAGATCTTCTGCCCTTATATACCAAGGTATTGTGCTACCTATCTGTCGAACCAAATGAAATCCATTCCTACGCTTCTTAGGCTCACCCTCTAAACCTATATTCAACTTCTTTGTTTTCATGGGTTTTTGATAGGCACGTGTATCCTTGTCTGCACTATCCAACACCTTGCGCACCCCTTGTGAATGTTCAATATCCAGGTTCTCAATTTCCTTATCATCTACGATGTAAACCATCTTTCCTTTCTCTTTCTCAAGAAAAGTGCGTTCAAGTAGTATGGAGTCCAGTTCTTCTTCCTTTTCAAAACATGCTCTAAACTCTATCTCACCAAATAATTCATGAATATGCTCTTCTCCTTTTGCACTATCTCCCATAGTTAAGTGCTTTACAATTTTTAATGCCTCTTCTACAGGAGGTTTAGTCGAGAAGTAGTCAAAATTTTGGATCATTCCTGCAATCAAATCATGTCAATTTCCAGTCTCTTGATGTAGTTCTGCATATACATATCAGGCACGTGTGCATCCTTGTAGTGTAGAATACAGGTAATGCACCTAGAGTGAATGTGATAATACTTCATGTCCTGTTGTCCAGATTCTCTCACACTACTGAATATGATGTTAAATAGGTTGATCACCATGATAAATGTAGATTTGCGTATGTGCATTATTCCTTATAAACCTAGTAGACAAAGTGACTCCAATATATTCTCAGTTTATAAGATTATCTCTGTGGACTACTCTTAATTTGATCTGTCCACTATGTTTCCATGGCCTTCAAAAATGTAGGAAGATCTTCTACCCTTATATACCAAGGTATTGTGCTACCTATCTGTCGAACCAAATGAAATCCATTCCTGCGCGCAATCATGATTTTACATTATGCCCTACCAATTCATATGTACCATGAGCCCAATTGTTGCATGAAATACTCGTAGTATCACTAATATAATTAGAATCCTCCCACTGTAGGATTCCTTCTTTTGATGGCTCATTAACCTCTAGGTCCTGAATAACATGTACATAAACTTTGTTTTATTCCTCCTCGCTTAGAGGCTCAACATATGGTGTAGAATTCCCATCTTTCAAAGGTATCACAACCCTTTACTCCTTGTTTTCAAATCTAATATACCCCTTATTGAACCTCAAGTCAGCATTATTTACATTACCTCAAAATCCCTAGTGAACTTGGCCCCTTGTATAGTTATAGATGCATCTTTCAAAACTCCTATAGGAGTGGCCTTAGTCTGGTTTGCCATAAACAACACATTAGATGATGGTTGTAATGGAGGCCTCCCCATTTGTATCCATGCATCTAATGTAAGCACATTTACTTCCGCACCTGTATCAATCAATATATTTCTCAACATCCACCCATCTATAATAGCATTCAGAGTAATTTCTTTGTCATAGTCAAGGCTATCACGGGGAATATTTGCACGTAGAATTTGTCATCCGATTGCAAGACTTATGCGCGGAGTGTTCCCTTTTAACCAACTTCCTAATAGTGGAATAATGTTCTCCTGGCACAACATCTTACACAACTCTAGTAGATCATCGACATCAATTTTGATTGTCTCTGATGCTTTCTTCTGCTCCTTTAGGTACTGTATTTCACCTTGAATGTTCCTTAGCACTTCCATGGTATCCTAGTAAAATTCCTTCTGATGAGAGGGATCTAGGTACCTTACATGCAAAACCTCCTCCTTGGTGATCATAGGCTTCTGTTGTAATTCCTCTCTTGTTCGCGCCGCTTTAGTGAGTGTAGTAATCTTCACTTTCAATGCCTCAGGGCCTTCTACCATCTTGGGCATCCACTGATCTTCTACCATGCGTTTGGATTCTAACCATCCTGGTGCCTTTGTTTTCTTGTTTATGTTGCTTACTCAAATGCTCATATAAGTCCAAGCACTCTTCATAGCTATGGTTCTTCCCATAGAAATAACATGTAATATTCTAAGGACATTCGCACCTATAATGGTCAGGAGATCTACACGTATAACATGTTCCATGAGGTAACTCACCTCTTCCTCCACCACGGCCTCATCCTCCATATCCACCATGATATCCACGTCCCCTTCCATGACCTCCTTTAAAATGCCCTTCATTCCTGTCATAGCGTGTTTGATTCTGATCCCAATCTTGGTGCTCATTCTTACCCTTAGAATTATCTGTTATAATTGTTTGTCATACCCTAATGTCTATAGTATCCTAGATATGACCAATCAACCGACAATCCTTAGTATCATGGGTTGTGGACCTACAAATCTTGCAAAAGAAATATACATTCTTCCTTATCACGGGCTGTAACAAAGGACAGTGACTAGCATCATGATTCAAATGACAAATCTCGCAGTCCAACAATAGTGAGCATATAGATCTATGAGGGAAACTATCCTTGGTGTGACCTTCCACTTCATAATCTATACACCAAATTCCTTAGCACGTTTCATGGGCTGAATTTGTTGATAGCTTCTCTAACTGCTTTGCCATAGCTACAATATGTGCCTCTAGGAATGGACTAATGCTAGTGTCAATGCTCCTAATGCCTCGGCACACAAAGCTGCTTCTAGTGCTTCATGTGGATCAGTGTATGTCTTATGTGACAGCGCCCTCCAAAAAGGTGTAATCAATCCTCCAACGAACCATTATGCATGCTGGCTAGCATTAATATCATAAGATAGCTTAGATAGAAGTGTCTTAAAATGAGCATCATACTCACGTACAGTCTAAGTAGTGCCTTGCTTGATATCCTTGAGAGCACTAATACTCCTCTACTCAAACTCGGGGATATGGAACTCTTTTAATAAATCATCCTTCAATGCTGCATAATCCATGCAAGTTTGATCAGGGTCAAACCTCCTATACTAGTTGTGTGCATGTCCTTGTAATGTAGTAGCAAATTGACTTGCCTTACGCTCAGCAGCCATGATCCCTTTAGCATGCCACAAGATTTCACACATATTCACATGTTTGGCAACATCCTCTACACCTCTATATTCCAGGAGATGAAGAGACATCTCCATATAGATATTTTGTGGTTGTTGAGGACCTTGACCACCTGATCCAGAACCTCCTATGTTCCCTCTACCACTAGATCCACTGGAACTAGAACCACCTATACCTCCTGATCCTCCACCTATAGTTGGAATAGGACCTATATATGTACTCCCCTATGCTCCGATAGTAGTACTATACTAAACCCCTACAATCTGTGAGGTAGTTCCACTTCCAGAAGTGAATCCAACATTTTTCATGCTCACATTCTATGTGGATGATGCACCTAAGAATTTTCCTCCAAATATCATTGAAGTCGTCTATCCTGCCATTGATGTACCTGATCCCTGACTTACTCCTACTCTCCTACTTCCCAAATTAGATTTTTGGTTACTTGTCGTACGAGATACTGGAAAACCAAGCACAAGGGCTAGGTCACCAGGTGGATTAAGATGTGCACCCACGGTCTAGGTAGTCTTTGTTAGCATACTTCTGTGTGAGGCCAAGGAGGAATCTCTATCATGCTTTCCAAGATGGGGAAGTTCCCGATGCTTTGGCTCCACATCTTTTATGTGAGCTGTAAATCCTTCACGAGCCATCTCTCTCCTTAATGCCATACTTTCTGCAGCATAACACTACTTCTCTATCTCCCTCTCGCGCACCTCATTAAACTTAAGTCGTCTTTCCTCTCTTTACCTCTCTGCTGCTAGGTTTGCCATCTTTCACCAAACCTGTTTTTGCCCTCGCACATGGTGAAGTTTAGTTAGCGATCGGTTTACTCTCCAAGTTCAGAGTTACCATAAATATCTTGATTGCCAGTGGAATACCTTACAAATATATGTGTAAGCCACTCGTATAGTTCTACTAGAAAGATAGCAAAAAATCCCTCATATAAGTTTTCATATAGATTTTGTTCTACCCAAGTGTGTGTGTTAAACTTAGATCCACTGTTAAACCACCATGTCTATTCTTCCTCCATATCATGTATCCATTCCTCAATACTTGCTAGAGTTAACCGATACGTCTTCACCGCGAACCATCTTGAAAAATTTTGAAAAAGGTCCTGGAAACGGAACCAGTGATGTAACCTAGAATTTACCATATAACACCCTAGTCACGTTGGCACATCACTCAACCTTGACTGAGTGCTCACCTGAAGTGTGCAAGGTACCAGGTCCCTCTTTAGGGTTGTTGTAGTAGGATGTTAGCAAGATGAAGGAAGAAACATATAGATTCATAACTAATCCATCATTCTATAATACATGTTACGCTTAGATCTATGAAAGAACAGGCTTAAACAGTAATCATGATTGAATTAATAACATGCACTATACAACTACACACAGAATGACACTTAGATTCAACCAATATCTTCCATCTATTAATAAATATAGAATTTCCTTATATTAATGTCAATCTATGTTGATGCGTGTATGGAACTGATACATTAATTTAGTCATATGTGTATATCTCTTTACCACACATACATACACACACTTTGTATATTCTTTGTTACACACACTTCTTACTATGTACCTAACATCATATATAGGGTGGGGACTTTCCCTTCACTAATTATCTACTCCTGAAATAGGCCACATGCTATTGATAGACACACACCATTTTTAGGCATAGCCACACATGCAAGTGTGTTATCTATAGACCTCTTATAGTTAACTGAAGTTTTAATTCCATTCTTAGCTCATCTCCATGCAAAAACACTTCGATCCATTCCTCTAAAGAAATATAATGCATGGCATGCATGTCTCTACATCATTGGTGTCTTTCGCACGCCATCTTCTAGAAATAGGTCTCCATGCTCAAAATCGGCTAAGTCCTGAAAGTTGAACTTTCCTTCCACGCGCGGGTCCTTCCTGTCCTTCCGTGCCCTTGATCCTGGCCTTCTCTCCTACATGGATTCCTTGTGTGTTCTCAAAAAAGTATTCTCTAATCAACAATGTCTCCCACGAAGTTCAAATGATGAAACCAATAATGTTACCCATCGCCAGAAGGGCTGCAACAAGGATATACCTTTGGATAAAGCCAAAGTTCAAGAAAGGCGCATACCTGAAGAATAATGTCTCCATTCCAAAAGACCCCACAGGAAGAAATAAGGTCACGTTAAAGAAGAGAGAAAGAGAAGAGGGGCAGGAGAAGAAAGCACCAAGTGTGTAGATTGCACAATCGGTGGGCACGCCTGAAGTAGTCGCGAAGCCTAGAACTTATGCACGGAGAAAGAAGTCCCCTGTTAAGGAAAAGACCCTAGAAGAAGAGGTGTCAGAGCATGAAGGGTACCTCACCCATGAGGAATCACCAAGGAATATGTCACCTAGAGAAGAAGAAGAAAAAGAAGAATCTCTTGTACTGGAATCCCCTGTAAGGAAGAAGCAAAAGGTGAAAGATGAGGCAAACCCAGAAGAGACATAGAGCTTAGATGCCTACATTGGTGACAAGGATGATGACGAACTTGAAGGAGGTGAAGAACATCCCATCTATGATGTACATGATTTTAAGGAATAAGGAGATGAAGAGGAGTGTAACAAGGAAGATAAGGAGAAGAATGATGAAGAAGAAGCTGAGGCTTAAGGAAAGGGGGTGAGTGAATAAGTAAGCACTAAGAAACAAAGAACCCCAATCCTCACCAGGGAGTAAGTAGAGACAATCATAGAGAGAGAAGTGGTTGGCATCATGAAGAAGTTTGTGGAACAGGAGTTCGAGTGGAGCGCAGATGAGATTATAAAAGAGATAGAAGAAGAGAGCGTTGGGAAGGAGTATGACAGCATAGGTGGAGATCCCAAATTGGCAATAAGCTTCCCAAAAGTTGTGCAAATAGGTGGGAAAGGTGTAGTGGTGGCACAAGGGTAGGGAATGGGATACATTGATGACCCTAACAAGGTTCTATGTGTGTGCTTCTAGAGAACCGTACCAACAAAGAAAATTCTAGCTATGTCATTGTTTGATGAAGAAGGTGCGTACCCACTGATAAGAAAGATGCTATCTTGGGCATTTTAGTCCCATGTGGATGAACCATAATTAGAGGTAAGTCAAAGAGCATTAATGAAAGTGCTAGAAACCAAAGGAATAAATCCATTGGTGAACACTTAGCAGCTATCAGATGAACATTTCTATAATGCACTTAAAAAAGTTTCATTTGAAATTGAGGACAGACTGTTCAGGATAAATTATAGAGTGAAACTCCTAGAGGAAGAATTGGAGAAGAGAAAGAAGGAGCTCATGGAGAAGAGAAAGAGGAGCTGATCAATGCTCAGTTAAGGCATGAGATGAAAGAAGAAAAAGCTAAGGTGCACGAAGTCTCCAAGAAGGTGGAGATGATTACATATGCAATTGTCCTAAAGTACCCTGATTTAGCACCACCCAAGCAAAAGTATGAATCAACCTTGTAGTTTCTAGAGGATTTGACTCACGTTCTCACGATGGAAAGGTGATCACTCACTTTGGAATCTGAAGAAGAGGCGCAGGCACACCAAGAAAAAGAAAACAAGATGAAGGTTGTCGAGATTGTGGCTTGATACACAAAACTTCTTGCAGAAGTAAAGGTTGTCACACAAGTCATTGAAGCTACCTATGACAACTGCGTGGATAGGGATAGAGTGGCAAGCATCTTGTTTTCCTCCCATGAAATGGAACTCAAGGAGTTCCAAGAGAAAAATAAGGGGAATAGAGTAGAGAGAGATAAGATCCTGGCCGAGGTGGAGAAGAAATTAGAAGAAATCGAGACCCTGTAAGGATGGATCATAAGCCGGTTGAAGGAACTCTACCCCCAGATCATGCGCAGGATGGATGCCCTTAAAGACTTAGGGAAGAAAGTGGAGAGTATTACTGATACCATGAGTGCAAAAGGATAGGAGCTAAGTTTTTAGGAAGTAAGTGCCCTGGTGGGTGACCTCTGTCAGCAAACTCAGAATGAGGTCGACACTTGGGGAAAGTTAGAGGTAGAACTAGGAAAGGATTTCCCTCTCCTACTCTAGCAATAAACAAGTTCCCCATTCTTTCGTTCTTTCCCCCAAATCTTCATTCCTCTATTATTTCTCTCCAGCCATTGTAAGAATGCACCATTTCTTTATTCTTCGAGAGTTTTTCCGAGGACAGAGAACAGGCGTAGTGTGGGGTGATGTTGGGCCCCAGAATATTGGTTAAGTACAAGAAGGTACGTGGACGTGTGAGACCTAGTTGAAGAAGGGTGCGTGGGGTAGAAGGTGCATAGGGAAGGGTTTTGTTTTACAGAACACACGGTGTGTGTGCAAGGAAAGGCAAGTTTTGGACTTAACCATATTTAGCATCCCAAGAAGCACATGAGAAAAGCGTGACCCTTCTAGAATGTGGAGGTGGATAAGTTGCCCGCTTAGTGACTATAGGATCAAAAATGGAAAATCCCATGCATGTAATGGAAGGTTCTAGAAGAACATCATTGCACATAGTGGAGAGCTCGGATCAAAGGAGGCATGCTCCATTGGAGGACCACTTGGACACTTAGTAGTCAATTTGTTACCTCAGAAGGCATGGCGATGAAGGCAAGAA
Organism: Taxus chinensis; assembly: GCA_019776745.2. Lineage (NCBI taxonomy): Eukaryota > Viridiplantae > Streptophyta > Pinopsida > Cupressales > Taxaceae > Taxus > Taxus chinensis. The sequence goes on from CM034156.1 coordinate 12,260,551, forward strand.
AGCTATATAATGAGGTGCACGGGCAGAAAAATGATATATACATGGAGTCATCCTGAGAGAGAATAGTGTGCTAGAAAGAGGCAAAGCTCTACAAAAGTATAATGAAGGAGTCCATGGTTTGGTATTAGGAAAACTTATGAGTGATGACACACTTAGACGAATGGGTATGTATTCATCTTTGTAATGTGATGAACATAGTGTAATTCTGATGCATGACTTGGCTCTGCACTGTTATATGAGGGTTTGTGATGATTTCATGGGATGTAATGTAGTTATTGAACATGTTAATATGAATATAAGGCTTTGTTTCCTGAATCATATATGTGTTCATGAGTATAATTCTTATGTATTTCCTTTATGTATGAACCATTTCCATATGTTGTTTGTTATTTCTCTTTTATGGATGCAATGAGATGACAAATTGTCCTAGGTTCTCATAATGTTGCACAGTTCTTTTATATTCTTTTACACTTGATTATCTATCATAAGATGATGTATTCTCACAAGACTCACATAAAGGAGATACTCGGCACCCACGTGTGCCTTGGGTGAGCACTCAACGCCCACTTGGTGATAGGCTAGTGCACATGGGATTTTACTGATTGATCTAAGGGTATAAATGTGACTACATTGAGCTTCAAGAAAAGAGCTAACACTGGTATCCATGCTTCCTACAGGCTCAGTGCGCAAGGAAGCCTCCAAGGCCTCACGCAGGTCTGTGAAAGTCGTATGTGACAGTACTCTCCTAAAATGCGTTATTAGTCCTCCAAAAAACCACTGAGCATGATGAGAAGGATGACTATCATAAGATAGTTTTGATAAGAGAGTCTTAAAATGCGTGTCATAATCCCACACACTCTCTACCATACCTTGTTGAATTTCCTTCTACGTGTTAATGCTATTTTGTTCAAACTTAGGAATATGGAATTCAGCTAAGAAGGCATTACGCAATGCGGTATAATCTACTATTGTCTAGTGGGGTTCATACTTCTGGTACCAACTATGCGTGTGCCCTTGCAAAATTTTTGTAAAGTGACTTGCCTTCCATTCCGGGGTAGTGATCCTCTTCGTATGCCATAGTAACTCACATTTGTGTACATGCTCTGCAACATCCTCAAAACCTTTGTTATTTGGTAGATGCAAAGATGTTTCAAAAAATACTTGTTAAGGTGGTTGAGGCCCTTGTCCGCCAGATCCAAGACCTTGATTCCCTCCGGTGTTACCTCTACCACTAGATCCATTAGATCCATTAGTGCTTGTCCCTCATGTTCCACTAGATCCTCTAGATCCACCAGGTCCACTAGTTCCTATTCCACCTGATCCACCAAATCCACCTCTCATAGCTTGTAAAGGTCCTAAAGTAGTCGCGCTTTATGTCCCCATTGTCACACTAAACTGTGTGCTAACAATCTGTGATATTGTACCACTACCAAATGTGTGTTTCGCACCGCTTCCAGACGTAATACCCAAGCTTTTTGTACCTATAATTTTCCCAAATGTCGCTCTAGACAATATACCTCAAAACATAGGAAATGATTGTGCAACTATAGATGTGCCAAATGAAAATTTATACCTTCTAGGTGTTGATCCGTTACTTCCACTAATACCAACTAGGTTAGCAATGCTTATCTCTAGATTTGGAAAACTAAGCACCAGGGGTTGGTCACCAAACAAATTCAGATGTGCATCGATGGCTCTCATTTCTCTAAGTGACGAGCTCTCATCAGAAGCTGAAGGGGTCTCTCTCCTGCGCTTGCCAAGATGGGGTAACACAAATTGCTCAGGCTCCACATCCTCTAGGTGAACCTCAATTCCTTTATGCAACGTCTACCTCCATAAATCCATCACTCCTACAACTTCATGTTGTCTTTATACCTCCCTCTCACGAGATTTATTATACTTGATTCATCTCTCTTCCCTCTCTTTTTCAACCGTAAGGTTCACCATATTCCAACACCCGAGCTTCCTCACCCAGCACTCAGAAGAAGCTTATCTGGCCTTAGGAAATGCTTCCAAACTTAGTGCAATGATCAAGATATTTATAGCTAAAGGGATAGCATGCATGAACAATCCTTTTGGCTCCCTCAAAAACTCAAACTCAACAATCTCTAGAAAGGAATGCGTAGAAATTACGTACTCCAATGTGTAACTCATCAATGCTCTACTCCACCAATGATCAACAGCATGTGTCTAAGTCAAATCAGCATCATGCAGCCTCTGATACTCATCTTGAGTCCATATGTGAGGTCTATAGTACCATCTTGATCTAGATGCATACGCCAAAATCCATTCATATAACTTCACAGGAAAACAACAAAAGAAGGTCTCATACAGCTCATGATACAGATGTTCTTCTACCCATTTACGTGCTTCAAACTCAAGTCCAATACTAAAACTCATCCTTTGTGCTTTTAATCCTTGCTTCGACACTGTCCAAGGTCAAGTGCTTTGTCATCACGCATGATTCTCACAACTTGGAAAAGAGTTCTCGGAAATGGAACCAAGATGTAGTCATTTACTTACCCTCAATATCTTTACTAACCCCAAGCACGCCATCCTATCACCCAATAGGCATTGGGAACTTACCTAAGGAATGCGTGAGCGTCGAGCCCCTCCTTTATGTGAGCCTTGTGAGAAGGTTCTGCCATTAATGGAGGATGCTTTGCAGAAGTAGAAGTGCATTCACTTATTTAAAGAGGTAGAAGATGCAACTTAACAGATCTAACATTAATGTATCATAAAATCTAATATCATTTTAAGAATCATAATAAACTAGATCTAAGCCATGATAAGTCAAATTTCATGAGATTTTATACCCATAAACAAGATATATAGAACGAACCCATATATATATATATATATATATATATATATATATATATTGATTTAAATAGTTATGGTAGCAACATTACAATCAAAAGGGTCATCTCAGACCACAAATATTAAAATGACAGAGACTCAACTCCTATCATCATCTTTGATATGAGACCCTAACTATACTTTTTCCATCTTAACCCTTGTTACAAATCCTAGTGCCATACAGAGGCTTATGGCATCCCTTACGACCTTTAGCACTAAGTGTTCTAAACCCTAACATTATTGCTGCACTTCATACTATCCTTCTCTTTCTTTGCATTCTCTTTGTCTCCCCTCATCTCTTGTATCATGTCTTCGTGTATATCATCCATCCCTGTCTCTAGCCTGAACATCTCTTTTTAAAATATCGGCACCCACCGTCATGCCTTCTCCCCTAAACAAATCATGTGCTAATTGTCGATGTGGTTCTCTATTGGTGAATGTTTATCCCTTTGCAAACCCTCCACTCTCTATAATGATTTCTTCTAGGATTATTCCCTGCATGGAATATCCTTTTCTTGACCTCCAAGGTTCCAAGTTGGCACCTTATCCACTCATCATGCCTAGTTGGGTCCTCACATTTTTCCTCAAGTGTCTCTACAATGCCAAATATGGCTAAGTCCCTTTAAACCCGTGTTCTACCTCCCGCGCGTGCCCTTTAGTACTTAGCCAATATTTCATGGCCCAACATAGTGCAATGTTCAATTAGTAAGTCCACCATTGTAGCCGCTGAGGATAGTCCAACCCCTTCATATGCATCTTTCTTTTTTAGGGATTTGATGCTCATCTTGTGGTTTTGCAGGTGATTCCTTATTGCATGTATAACAATGTTATCTTATATAGTTCAATGAAGTTAGTGCGATAAGAAGAGAACATAGACGGACATCTGGTGACACCTTAGAGGAGGGTTTAAGGCTATTTCCACAAACTATGGCACCCATGGGCACCCCTGTCCCTCTCCTGGCACCCCAGTCAAGCCATAGAGCTCATATCTATGCTTTCTCATGCTACTATGTGATCGTTTCCTCCTCATGTTTTCCTAGTTCACACTGTGACACATTCCAGCACCTTTTTTAAATCAACTAAGCTTTACCTAACTGTCTTTTCTCATTGGGGTTTTACATTTCTACTTTCTTAGTGGCTTGGGTTACTTTCTTTTACTTAGCTTTTATTTACAAATGTTCTTAATATTATATTAACATAGAATATTCCACATTTTTGTTAATCATTTTGGTGAACCCATACACCATCTTCATGCTTATATGATCCTCACTATTTTTCATCTTAGAATCTACTCATCATGAGTATCTCAATAAATGATTATTTACTTATAAACCCTTATTTAAGTTTTAAAGCCCAACATCTTCTTACTAGTACTCGTATTCATGTTGATATGCATCCTGACTCAGTTTCTCAAACTTTTTTAGATGCATTTTCTCAACACATAGCATTCCAATATAATCATCCTATTAATGTTCACACTTTTGACAATGACCTGCCTTTTCATATCATGTGTCATATCCATAATGTAGGTGTCAAACGCACTTTAATTGATAATGGATATGAACTCAACCTATGTCCCATGCCATTCCTTGAGAAAATAGGTCTTTCATCTTGTGATTTTATTCCATCTTGTCTTTCATTATGTGCATTTGATGGTTCCATTCATCCATGTGTTGGGCACATTACATTACCTATTACTATAGGACCCAAAACTATCAACACAGTGTTCTTTGTCATTGATTTCCCAGTCTCTTACAAATGTTTTCTTGGTAGGCCATGGCTTCATGCCATGTAAGTTGTTGCTTCTACTATACACCATTTTGTTAAATTTCTCCATGAAGGCATTGAATATATTGTTCTTCATGACCATGACCCATTCCAATATTGTGACCACGACCCTAATACTAGTCTTCCTATTCCATGTACCGATACTACATATGATCATCAACCTATGGATGAACCACCTCACTTGTCACCACTTGAAGGTGTCATTTGTGTGATAGATTTCGTCTCTTCTACTCCACCTACTAGTACTGCTATGATTCTTTATCATGGGCATGTCCAGTCTATGGACGTTACTCTATCACCTACACCTTCACATGTACCGCCTCCGCTAGCACTCCCACCATTTACTTGCATACTTTTCATAAATGATTCATATTTGGGATCACACTCCATTTGATTTGACTTGAGATGCCACCATTTGCTCACACGATGGTCTAGCTCAGCTTAGTTTCTCCTTTGAGGACCTCTATCCTCCTACTCATGCTCCTCGTCTATATTATTACTTCATCACTATTACTATTTATTATGGTTTGTGTGTCTTACATCCTACAATATATCTATCATGCATTCCTCTCTCTTCCCCACTCACATTAGGGAAATCATGGCTTGATTACATTGGGGGCACTCTAGATCCTGATCATGCAGACATATCTTTTCCCATGCCCTTTGGTTGTGTCTTTATTTGTAATATTTCATTTATTGTTTGTATGTAAAATATCACTCATTAATCTGTTCACGGTTATCCACATCCTCCATTCACTAATCAGGAATATGCCATGGGTATGTATAATTTGTGCCTCAATGGATTGTTAAGAGATCAACCCGACACTATTGTCTATCAAGTAACTAATACTTATCGATTTGACTATGACCCTGAAAGAGACGATCTTCTACATGACATTACACATTTCCTTTTCCAAATTTGGGTGGCATAGCATTCACACACCCCCTCCCAACCTAGCATCATCATAAATAACACATAGCATACTTTTAGCATGTGCATATTGCATCGTCATCACATTGTGTGCTCATCACACTCATACTGACATAGTCAATACCTGATGACACACTCTTGTGCTTCAGTTCACACTTAACTATTGAGGGCTACATACTACACATAAATCCCACATACTACACATTGTGCCTCTCTACATATCTTACAGTATATGTCACATTTTGTATCTTACTTACCGTATATCATTAGTGTTTGCACATTTGTGCATCTATACATCATACATACTCTACAAATTATAATACTATTCATCACATATATATCACACCCCTATCGTCTATGAGTCTATTATCATATAATAATCATCCTACCTTGTGTACAATCTAACATTATTAGGTTATCTACACATCTTGCTTTGTACACTATACATTGCATTTTACACATCTTGCACATCATATGGTCATTTCTTATTATTACACACACTACCTAATGACACACTCCAATTCCTCGGTCCATACTCGACTGTCGATGGTTTACAAATCAAATCGACATTATCATACTCACACGTTCATCATTCAACCTTCTATCATGTGACATTGGTAGGCTAGTGGCATATGTTATAGGTTAAATGGTCACCTATTCCTACATCTTATAGTGGTACATGATTTAGGCTACATCATGGTTGCCTCTATTTTCCTCATAGTGATATACACGTTAGGCTACATCATCACATGTTCATCTCTAGGTTGCATATCATCAACACACATATACACTCATCATAGCGTGTTAAACACAATATATACTACAATCATTTCCCAATGACCCACTCTCATTTTTGGTTCATTCTTAACTGCTCAGGGGGCATACTCTATGAACCTCACTGTATGCACTTCCATTCACTCAGGGGGCACGTGATTCTTATTATTCATCTTGCATTTTGTTCCATCCATCCATAGTATGTCGCATATCTTGTTTGCTTTTACTCTTGCTTACATTTGATCGTATACGTTCAGTTTATTACACATGCTAACTATATCTCTTGTATGTCATTATTTTTATCATACATACATGCGCGTCCTCATCCTTTTCTAGTTGTGATTGCAGATACAAGTCTCTTACATGTAACATGGATGCTCGTCTCATACCACTCCTACAATGGTCAATGGGGGCATCCACATTTGTATCTTGCAGGTGTTATTGTTTCATTTTGTACTTAGCACTCTACATTACTTGCTTGTACATGCTTTTGACATATGGGTTATCTTTATAACATACTAATGGGTGCTTAATGTGTAGCATTTGTTTGCAGGATTATTTGCTTCCATGGCTATATGTTTTGTTTGTCTCTTATTTGCTATTGTATATGGGCCTCACCCCATGTTTGGTGTGCACATTTACTTTTTGTATGCCTCCATTGCACCCTTGAGTGTCTTGCGACATCATGAGTGATGTCCCATGTTTGTAACCCGCTTTAGCGGTCTATGATTTTCTTCTTGTGTGTTTACTTGCATTTTATCTTATACATTGTTTGTGTATCCTACACTTGTATTTTACATGCACATTTGTTAGTACTAACACTTGTTTCTAGCCACTTATTTGTGTGTGCCTTGGTTTCTACCAAGTGCATTTCCCCTTGTAGGGCATGGCTTACATTGTCAGTTCTCTTTTGGGGCCGCATCCTCCTATCTATGATGTCACATGCACCCCCAAAGAGGGGGAGCATCATTTGGGGTTTTTCACATTACACAACACTCTCTACCTATACATTTCAGTTCATTTTTCCATCCTTTACATTGTTGGTTATACAATGAGTGGGTTCAAACTAATCTACGAACCCCGTACATAGCGGATTTTACATGACAGGTTTTCCTTAGCATTCTAGGCACCACTTATAGGTTTGAGGATATAGCAGATTTCTTACTACACTACTTCAACCAGCATCATCAGATCACCAAAAAAACTAGGAAGTACAAAGATATCTTCATATTATTCTCAGGGAAGTAGTTACAGGTTGGAGAATAATGCAGATTTCTCCCTACACTTCTTCGGCCACATTGGCATGATATCGCCCAAAAAAATCACATTTATAGGATATCATTTTTTATACCCTTTCTCTCTTCATGGATCAAGTGCACATGTTCCTTTTACTTTTTCATAATTTCATTTACAGTAGTTTTATTATATACATGTGATTTTTACATATACATGTGTATTTGACTATGATCATCTTCTCCTTCTCAGGTTCGTCCGTATGAGAAGCAAGAAGTCATAAACAACAAGTAACTACAACAAAGGCATCAAAAAACAACAACATCATTCGGCAATTCGTACCTCATACTAACATGTAGGTACCTCACATACATTGGCATATACACACTCATTTCTGCCCTAGATTCACTCTCACAACTTTTTGCGCTTTTACATCTTTAGACTCCACGCTCCACTATTTTCTCATTCCACACTTTGTCTATTCCATCGGTGCACTTTCTACATCACTCTACATGGACATCAAGTACGTATCTCTATTTATTTTATGCTACCGAGCGTTCCGCTCACCAACATAAAGTGGGGGCAAATATAGGCACAAAATTACGCACTTTAGGCATTATTTAGTCCAGGTCTCATACTACTATTCATATGGTTTTTGAGTGAAGAAATTACTAATTAACCCATGTCTTTTGGCCATTTTACCTTGCTTGTTGTCATCATTGCTGACCTACTACATGTACTCACCTAGTCATTATTTCCATTTCGCGTTGTTTTGTCTCTGACTGGGGTGCCTAGCCAAGTACTAGGGTGCCTCAGAAACCCTAGTCCCATTTGGGGCACCCTGATCCTTTTTGCACTTTCCCACCACTTTTTGGGCATTTTCTAGATGTTTTAGCTTTATATCTTTTTAGTGGTCAGTCTCTTTGAGGTTAATTATAAAATTAGAACAAGAGAACCATATAAATATAAAGTTATGAGACCATAATGAGGGGCCAGTCACTAAGCACTACTATCACCACATAATGTTGCATCCATCAAAGGTTCCATTTGTATCCATCAAGCTCCATCATAGGGCAAAAGGTTGGTTCATCTACATCACACTTCACACTATAAGGGTTTGTCTCAATAAGCCTAAAGAATAAGAACCTCCTCCATGACCACTATGGCTACCCTATGGCTCTAAAGTCCAAGCTCCACATTAGTTCTGGTGAGTTGATATTAACTCCTGTATTAATGAATACCTCAATGCCTTTGTTACACGGTGCTAATTCTTTTCCTAGAAAACCTCCATGCTCCTGATATGTGGTGATACGTCTTCAGATGTCAGCAAACTACAATTGTCACCAACAAGCTCAATAATTAATGATGACCCTCCTCCGAAGCCAATGATCTGACAATTCTTCCAACGTACTAAGGTTATGAGCTCTAGTGCTTCTCTGATGCTTTGTCAAGTCCCTCAACTCCATGGTGTCTCCGGGCTTCATCTTGAGAAGTATCTTAATCTGTGAGTTAAAAATAATAACTCCAAAACTGCTATAATGTTGAATATGCCTATATTAGTATGATATAGGTTTTATATCTTCTTATGCCTATATTAATACGATATAGGTCATAGTCGTGCCCATACTATTATAACATAGGCCATCATGCTTATACTAATACGATATAATCCTTTTTGTCTCTCCATCACGCCTATAGTAAAATAGTATTTACATCTCCATATCATCACCATGAACATGCCTTCGAACTTCACCAGCTGTCCTCCTCAGCTCGGGCTTGGAGCACTACTTCTCGAAGAGAACTTGGAGCTTAAATATTTCCTATAGGACTTATATTTGAATTCATATAAATATGCCTCCATATTTTTGCTCCAAAAATATATGGCCTTATATTTTTTTTACTGAGGTCTCATAGTCTTCCTCCTACTCTTCATGCCTCATTATTTTCCTAAGAGAGGCTTGCTTTATCGGGAGGAGCTCATTTTAAGCTCAAGTGAACTTGTGTAATGGAGAAGTAGGAGGTCCTTTTATAGGCCTTGGGCAGCTTGATCATTGTGTTGATAATGCATATTGTGGGAATCATATCCCAACCAGCTCATTGGATGAGTTGGTTGGGCCATTGCGTGATCAGAGGGGAGGTTGTAGGGTCAACTCCCCCACCCCCTATTTTTCTTGTCAGCTTAAAACCGACCACTAATACCTCTACCATGTGGTTTTGTGACCACTCTAACCATGTCATGTCTCCCTACCACTGCACCAAATGTCGACGTGTCCTCATGCCTACAATGACATATAACCCCATCGTTGTCTCTAACCACCACATGTCACTCTGTCATTAGCTATCGAGTTTCAACCATCTCCCGCATATCTTGAGCTCTCTACCAAGTCATGGGTAATTTTTTGTTGTGGGAGGATCATCCCTCATGTGGTGGGAGTAGAGTTAGGTAAGGCTTTATTAAGCCTTTTTCCAACTATACCAACCATGGTTTGGGCCACGTAGACTTGCATTTTGTCATCCGCATGAATATAAAGAGATCTCCATATAGCTCGACTGAGTTGTGCATGAATCACCCCGACTGTGAACTTTTCAATGCAATGCAAGAGCTCTCTGCACTTGTATAACTCAACCCTTAGCTCAACCGAGTTGGCTTGGAGAGAAGTGGTGGTAGGCTACGTGGTGACCTGATGACCCACCATGTTGCAATTTTTTTATCTCTGATGAAGATTCCGACATCGAGTGTCAAAGACCGAAAGTCCACCCGAATTTGTCACCTACACCTGATTCAAATTTACCAGTTTTTCGTGACTTCCCAATTGACCCTGTCCTGCCCTAGGGTTGACTTCAAATTTGACTAGCCACCATTTGCACGTACGTGCTCCATTTTCCACGTTCAAATAGTCTCTGTTAATCTCTCAGAGTCATCTTCTGTACTGTAGTGACCCTAGGATATTTAGGGAACATATTTCCTCTATATTGTCCTCTAGGTCACACCTCCCCAATGGGAAGGATTTTTGTCTAAAAAAGATGATATCTTCCATTATGAGATCATGAACCTTTTCACTATCTATGAAGAGATCTCTGAAACTGATACCGTATTCTCTGAACTGATACTTCTTTAATATGACACTTGGTTTGATCTATGTGATCTATGGCACTTGGGCTCACTGCCTCCTACTGCGTCACTTTGATATCTTCGAAATACCTCCACACCTCCACTATACGGTGCTAAGTTTGTTTTCAAAAACCTCAACACTACTATTGTGTGGTGTTAAATCTCTGGATATCTGACAACAATGATCCTCTTTCACTCTACATCATAACTCCTAGCCCTAAGCTGATTCCACAAAATCTAAACCGGTCCTAAGGAAACTACATCTTATGCAGAGCTATGAGTGATCTGATGTCTATTATAGATGATGACCTATCATGTACCACTATGCTAAGCAGAATGAAGATATGACCTGATGCCAAGTCCATGATGATCAACTACCATTCTATTGCATGGTCATATTACCTCTATATAGAATGAAAATCTGATCTGACATGTCAGTGAGCTCAACTGTCTACATAAACAGATGACAAATCTCCAAGCTTATAGATATGAGCATCCAACTGTAACAATCACTCAAAAGATGATTAGGATATATAATGTAGTAGTCCAAATGTAAATGCTAGAAAAGTACCAAGTATGATAAACTTATCCCTCAGCCTATCCCACCTATCTGGACTCCAAAAGCATAAGTTGATGCCATCACTGTCAAATCATCCTACCCTAATCAACTTGTACGGAGAATAGCAAGTTCACCAAAAAGTAAAACCAACTCTGATACAAACATGATTCGAAAATTGACAGAAAATTTTTCTACTCAACAATGGACCCCTATAGGCTTTAAATTATTTTATGAACTTACCCCATTATAATCAATTTAAAGCAATGAAAAAATTAAAACACATTGTACACAAGTTGATAACGGAGTTCAGCAAAATGCCTATATCTCTGGGTTCATTAATAGAACTAATTTATTATCCACTTTAATGATTGCAATTCTAATAAAAAATTACAATCAAAGCATGATAATATTGAATACAAAAAAAAAGAACCTTTATCACGACCATCGAGTAGTTACCCCAGCTTATGATGTTGGTTTGATCCCAGTACGTTCTATGGCTCCCCAAGTCAGTCTTCTAGATGTTATTACAATGTCCTATGGATCCCCAAGTAATTATTCCAAAAAAATTACACTATGAGGGTGTGGCTCAATAAGCCTAAAGAACAAGAACCTCCTCCATGACCACCGAGTGACAATATCGTAGCTTATGTAGTAGATTTGATCTTCTTTACAGAATACCCTATGGCTCCAAATTCCAGGCTCCGCATTAGTTCCGGTGAGTTGGTAATAACTCTCGTAATAATGAAGACCTCAATGCCTCTATTGCACAGTGTTAAGTCTTTTCCCAGAAAACCTCCATGCTCCTGTTGTGTGGTGCTAAGTCTCCAGATGTCAGTAGACTACAATTGTCACCAACAAGATCAATAATGAATGATGACCCTCCTATGAATCCAAAGATCTGACGATTCATCCAACATACTGAGGTTTTGAGCTCTAGTGCTTCTCTGATGCTCTGTCATGTCCCTCAGCTCCATGGCATCTCTGAGATCCAGTTTGAGAAGTCTCTAAATCAAAGAGTTAAAAATAACAACTCTCAAACTGTAATAATGTTGAAGATGACTATATTAGTACGATATAGGTCTTATATATTCTTATGCCTATATTAATATGATATAGGTCATAGTTGTGCCCATATTATTACAATATAGGCCATCATGTTTATATTAATACGATATAATCCTTTTTATCTCTCCATCATGCCTATGATAAAATAGGACTTGCATCTCCATATCATCACCACGAATACGCCTTCAAACTTCACTAGTCATCCTCCTTAGCTCGGGCTTGGAGCACTGCTTCTCAGAGAGAACTTGAAGCTTCAATATCACCTATAGGACTTATATTCCAATGCCTATAAATAGGCCTCCATATTATTGCTCCAAAAAAATATGGCATTATATTTTTTTTAACTAAGGCCTCGTAGTCTTCCTCCTAGTCTTCATGCCTTGGCCTTTTCCTAAGAGAAGCTTGCTTACTCATGAGGAGATAATTTTAAGCTCGAGTGAGCTTGTGTAATGGATAAGTGGGAGGGCCTTCTATACGCCTTGGGTGGTCCAAGCATTATGTTGATAATGCATATCGCGGGAATCATATCCCAACCAACTCATTGGCTGAGTTGGTTAGGCCGTTGCATGATCGAAGGGGAGGTTGTGGGGTCGACTCCCCTGCCCCTATTTTGCTTGTCAGTTTAAAACTAACTGCCAACGCCTCTGTCATGTGGGTCTCCGACCCCTACAACAATGTCACGTCACCCTGCCGCTGCACGAAATGTCACCACATCCTCGTGCCCACCATCCCACATAACCATGTCACTATCGCCGACCGCCACATTTCACGCAGCCATTCACTACCAAGTCTCAACCATTTCCCACATATCCTAAGCTCTTCGTTGAGTCGTGGGGAATTGTTTTTTGTGGGAGGCTTATCCCACATGCAGTGGGAGTGGAGTTGGGTAAGGATTTATTAAGTCTTTTCCAACTATACCAACCGTGGCTTGGGCCACGTAGACTTGCATTTTTTCGGCTTCGTAAATATAAACAGCTCGCCATATAGATCGACCGAGTTGTGCATGACTCACCCCGAATGTGAACTCACCAATGCAATGCAAGAGCTCTCTGGGATAATATAACTGGCCCCTTAGCTTGACCAAGTTGGCTTGGAGAGAAGTGGTGGCCTAAGGACTCACCACATGGAAAAAAAAATTATCACCGAAGAAGATGTTGATATCTAGTGTCGAAGACCGGAGGTCCACCCGAACTTGTCACCTACACCCGATTTTAATTTTCCACTTTGTCGTGACTCATCAATTGACCATGTCCTTCCCTAGGGTTGACTTCAACTTTGACTAGCCACCATTTACACATACGGGCTTCATTTTCCGCATTCATATAGTCATCGGAAATCTCTCGGAGTCATCTTTCATAATGTAGCAACCCTGGGCAATTTAGGGAACATATTTCCTCCATACACTCCTCCGAATCAACACTGCATAGGAGGGAAGTTTTATTCTATTTCATCCACCATTTTATTACATTTCTACATCTAGTTATTGTTCACTACCTCACAAAGAGCGACTGGCACCAGAGCATCTAGGGCATGATTGCACACACACACACATAGAACTACATCAGGTTTGAGATGTAGTGTAGTGCACAGTTAGTAAGTCCACCATTGTGTGTGTTGAGGACAGTCTGACCCATTTATATGTATCTTTCTTTTTTAGGGATTTGATGCTCATCTTGGGGTTTTGTAGGTGATTCCTTATTACAGGTATTACAACGACATCTGACGTAGTTCAATGAAGTTAGTGTGAAAAGAAGAGAACATAGGTAAATATCCAGTGACACCTCATAGAACGGTTTCAGGTTATTTCCATAGACCAGGGTGCCCATATCTCAGACCAGGGTACCCATGGGTGCCCCTTTTCCTCTCCAAGCACCCCAGTCTAATCAAAGAGCTCAGATATATGCTTTCACAGGATTCTATGTGATTGTTTCCTGCTCCTATTTCCCTGGTTCACACCGTGACATATTCTAGCACCTTCTTCAAATCAACTAAGTTCTTCCTAACCCTCTTTGCTCATTAGGGTTTCACATTTCTACTTGCTTAGTGGTTTGGGTTACTTTCTTTTACTTAGATTTTATTTATTTTTGTTCTTAATATTAGATTAACATATAATATTTCACATTTTAGTTAATCAAGTCATCAACCCTACTTGGTCTCCATCGACCTAGTTCTCATTTTTTGTTTTTCCTGTCATTCAGTTTTCCATTCATCCCCTCTCTGATTCCACAGCCTTCTTCATCCACCAATCTTGTCATTTTACACACTTGTAGCTCCATATATTGACTTCATCGGATCCAGTCTCCGTCGACCCAATCCATTCGTCGTCGACCCTATCAAGTAGTTTTCATCTTTCATTAATTCTCTTGCATCCTTTATGTCAGATCTGGAACCCGATCTTCTTGCAGTTTCCTTGTTCCACCTCAGTTCAAATCAGCTCTAGATTAGGCTTCAGGAGGTCTTTCAGCTCATCTTTTCTACATCTTCTTCCTACAATTACCCATTCGCTGTCAACCGGGATTTGCAATCTCGGGTCTCAACTGACCCACCCAGGTTTGGTTTAGTTTACATGCACTTAGATCTTATCTGCATTTTACTTCACTCGTTTGATTTCATATGCTATGCTCCAATTCAGTTATCTATTACATCTAATTTATCCATTGTTTTTTATTTATCTTTATCACAAAGTGGGTTGACATCCATCCTAGGAAGTTTTCACTTCTCGGGACTGGCATTGTTAGGCAACCCACCCATCTATCTACTAATTCATTTTTTGTTGAGTTTCTCTTTGTTGTGCAAATTACAAAGCTTTTTGTGAGGAGGAGTTCTCTTTTTTTTGCCTGTATTCATCGTCATCCCATCTAGAGGTACCTAAAACCCTCTCATATTTGGAGTTGCTTATTTTTTTGTAACAATTTCACTAATCTGAAACAGGTGCAAGGAAATTTGTTCAACATGTATATTTTACACGCTAATATTTCTTGAGTATATAAATTGCATATCTCTTCCATGTAGTGATCCTATGAGTTTGTACTTTTTATTATAATTTTTTGCCCCTTTGTATCCCCATCTCATGTCACACATTAATAAGTAATGTTCTAGATCAACAAACCCGTCAAATGGTTATAAACTTGTATAAGGGTTCAGATAATGTGTCATCTTTCCTCCCATTCTTGAGTGGATTCCTGGATGAATTTGCATAACAGTATGACTCAAGATATGGGTTGGATTCAATTGCACACTTGTATTATTAGTACTTTCATCAATACTTACACTAGCCTTATTAGATTTTGGCTTCTCTTCTCCTGACTATTGAGATTATTGAAAGCCAACTTTGTATTTTGGTCTCACAAAACTATTATTACCACATTCCCCACTCTCTTCATTGTTTCCCTAAAATGTAAGTTTGTGCAACAAATGTCCACACAATGATAACTCTACTTCTATTAGGAATATCCTTTGGTTAGTGCTTCATTAATATTAGTTATGATATCTATTTATATACAAGTGTAAAAATATATTATAATAGAGTTGTTTTAACAATTCATGTAGTTAGAATATTAGAGAGATTTGTAGGGAGATTGGTTATAGAAAACTCCTTATTAATAGGAGAACCTTAAACTATTTATACGTAACCATCATATTGCATGATCATCTCAATTAAAGTATATTTCTTGTGTTAATATTGTGTTCATATTTCTATTTTGTTTAATGTGTTGAATCTGAGCAAAATCTTCATTTGGTATAAAGCAGGAGGATTTTACAATGGAAGAGTAATGTAGGTATACTGACAACCCTATTCTTCTTTGGTGTCTTGTTTATGAGAATGATAAGTGTGTGGATCATTACATTGAACTGATCCGGATATGGTTTTCATCTTCTTTTGTTTTTTATGTCATTAACTGATTGTAAGGCATTTATTTTCTAAGTGTGGTTTTAGTTGTAAATAATTTCATGCAAATCCATATGAGACTAATTTGTGTTTTAATCTTGCTTGATTTTATGTGTTCACCCTCTCCCATTATGTAGTTTCAACCTGTCAAAGCGTGCTTCATGTGTGCATTTTTGTGCTTGTCTAGATCCAGGTGTTTCGAAGATCTATACTTCGTCTATTTTATATTATTTGAAGTACATCTCTCAGCTACACGTATACTTCTAATGTTCCATGTGTTGATTCGGTTTAAGAACTTGTGTTCTGAATTTTATTAGACCATCAAGCTCAGACTTTATATTAGTTTGAAGGAATTGTATTGTGATCAACATTGGTTGTAACATTTGTAGCGTTCAGGCTGGTGTTTGATTTCTCCTTAGAGTCTTCTCGAGTGAATCAATATTTTGAGCTTTCTTGAACATTTTCTTTCAACCCTCTCTCATATCCAAAAGCTCTTAAGGTATTCAATCAAACAAGAATTATTAGAGACGCACAACGAATAGAGAAGGTAGATAGAACATGCCAGTTATCAGCAGCCATATTTACACATAGTTTTGAAAAACAACAATCTCTTGAGCTCAACGATTTGGAAACAACATTGGATTTCTATCTCTTTCACATGACTCCTCATCTTCGTTACACGTGGCTTCAAAATCTCATGTTTTTTTAAATACAAGTATCGGTTGCAAGTTGAATCACTTCTTAGGTTTATTTGATTAATGTCAAAAAAATAGGTAGTCTGCAGTATAAAAAGAATTTATTTCAAGTTTTGATCAGTATTTCTTTTATTAAAATCTCATTTAATGAACATTTGTCATTTTGGATAGTGTTTTATTCATTTGTGACATTCAATATATCAAGTAATTATCTGTAAGAAATGTGAATAGTCCCATAAGTCAAAATTGAGAGTTATTATTTTTCATCTCATCGATAATCAAAATTTATTGTTGATGATATTTACGTTAAAAATGAATTCAATATTACTTTTCAATCGTGATATCGGTTTTGTCAAGTCTTGTTTAGTTCTGTCTTGTTTAAGACTTGTATTGTTGTAGTCTAGTTGGTTTGAGTTGTCAATCAATGTCTTTATGTTGTATCAAAGTCTATTCAGATCTTTGTATTAAGTCAAAAGTGTTTACTTTTTAAAAAAATTGCCTTATGGACGCATTTTTGGTGTAACACAATGTCCTGTAAAATAGTGTTTCACATTTTGGGGAGAAGATAAGAATAAGCACAATGTGAAAACTATTGAGCCCCATAGCCAAACTTGTTAAGTAAACAGCACGTCAACCAAAGGAAGGAGGAAAAAAGGCAAGAGGACTTTCAATGTCCTCTCAGGGTTGCACATTGTAGTAGCGGTGAATAAAGTGCATGGAAAAAATAAATGTTGATACTGGTGACCAGTAACAATGGAAACCAGTTATATTGTGCAAGATTGGGTGACAACAATCGCTTACAAAGAATACATGAGGTGATGAGGACATTATCCCCGTGTTTGTGTGGTGTTTGTTTTTCATATTTTTAGTGTGGTGTGCTAGAAAATAAGAACAAATTAATCATTCATGTTCATGTGATGTAATATGTGAAAATTCCTATGTAAACCCTTGATGTAAAAAATGTTGTAGAGAGAAAAAGTAAAAGTGTAACGTAGATCATAGATCTTGACAAGGTTCATGGATATCCAGAAAACCACATGAGGTGAATAGTTGATAGGTTCCTATTCATTTCCAGGTTTTTGGTAAACCTACAGAAAACCATGAAGGATGATGAGATATTCCTTTTATTTGGATCAAAAAGGTTGAGTCAGAAAAATTTTGGAAAGAAAAGTGGGAAAAAGAAACAAGAAAAGAAAAGTCCATGATTTTTCAGACCGCATTCCATGCACAAAATGAAGGAAATTAGTGGTACATTGATAGTGGTTTCTCAAGCCACATGAGAAGGGACAAAATTAAGTTTCTCTCCCTAAAAAGGGTAAATGGAGGTACTTTAAAATTTGGTGACAATGCGACAACAGAAATTTCAGGAAAGGGCACCATTAGCTTAAACAATGGTAAATCAAAAACTGAAAATGTCTCGTATGTTGAAGGACTGAAGCATAATATTTTGAGTGTGATCCAAATGAGTGATTGAGGATACACAATACAACTTTCTATGCTGGAGGATGTGAAATTATAAAGGAAAGTATAGGGAATATTGTTGTTGATGCTTGAAGGACAACAAATAACATTTACATTCCTATTGAGATTAAAGGAGAAATGTGTTGCATGGGGAAAATTGATGAAAGTTGGTTGTGGCATAGGAAAATGTGTCATATGAACTTTGATAATGTAGTAAATATTAGTTCCAAACAAGCTGTTAGAAACATGCCAAAGATTACAATACCAACAAATATCATTTGTAAACAATGCTAATTTAGAAAGCAAGCGAGAGCCTCATTCAAGACAAAGGAATACTCAACCACAAGGTTATTGAAACTGGTGTATATTGATCTCTGCGAGCCTACAAGTACTCAAAGCATGCAAGGTGAGAGATATTTATGTTATTCATTAATGATTTTACTAGGATGACATGCGTTAATTTTCTAAGAGAAAAGTCTGAAGCTTTTGAAAAAATTAAGGCATTCAAATCCATGGTTGAAAATGAAACGGACTTAAAAATAAAGTTTTTAAGATCTGGCCAAGGAGGAGAATTCACATAAAATGAGTTCATAGAGTATTGTGAGCTTCATGGAATAAAAAGGCATTACTCTACTGTAAGAACTCCGTAGAAAAATGGACTTGTTGAAAGGAAGAATAGAATTGTACAAGAAATGATTAGAACTCTGATAAATGAGTCCAAAGTATCAGATGAATTCTGGAGAGAATCAGTCACTAGCGCAATCAAAATCTTGAATAAAGGGAAGATCAGAGTTAATAATAGTAAAACTACTTATGAACTATGGAAGGGAAGACCCACAACATTCAAACATTTCAGAGTTTTTGGAAGTAAGTGCTATATCAAGAAATATGATAAAGACATGGGTAAGTTTGAAGCTACAGTTGACGAAGGTATTTTTCTTGGTTTTTCTCAAATAAACAAAGCTTATAAATGCTGCAGTTTGAAAACATTCAAAATTATTGAAAATGCTAATGTGAAGGTAGATGATATCAAGTACAAGAAGAAACTTCGGGTATAAGAAATTGATTATTCTGAAGAAGCCAACAACAAAGATGAAAATAAAAATGAAGAAGTTGAGATAAAGGAAACAAAATACCATCCATATCATCTCAAAAGAATCATTCAGAAAATCAAATTATATGTGACAAAAATCTTAGGGTACAAACTAGGAGAAAACTCACAAATACAAAAGAACATGAAAATCTATCTTTACTATCCAAAGCTGAACCAAAAAGCTTTACTGAAGCAAGTGAAGACAAACATTAGATTGGAGCTATGGAAGAAGAACTAGATCAAATTGAGAAGAATGAAACATGGGAGCTTTTTCCAAGACCTGAGGACAAAAATGTGATTGGGACCAAGTGGATATTCAGAAATAAGTTGAATGAAGATGGGAAAATAGTAAGAAACAAAGCAAGGTTAGTGTGTAAAGGTTATGCACAAGTTGAAGGCATTGATTTTGAAGAAAACTTTTCTCTTGTTACACGTTTATAAGCTATAAGGAATATGTATGCAAGTTGAAGAAAGACCTTTACGGATTAAAACAAGCCCCCATAGCCTGATAATCAATACTAGGCAAGTATCTTCAACGAAAAAGGGTTCAAGAAAGGAATTGTTGATAACAATCTGCACATCAAAACTAAAGGTGAGAATTAACTAATTATTGATGTTTATGTTGATGAAATTATTTTTGGAGGAAGCAAGGATAAGATGTTTAAAGAATTTGTTAAAGAAATGCAAAAAAAATTGAAATGTCCATGCTTGGTGAGTTGTCATTTTTTCTTGGATTATAAATTTCTTAATCTATATATTCATTTCACAAACCAAGCATATTAAAGAAATGTTGAAGAAGTTTAGAATGGAAGATTACAATCATGTAAGTACTCCCATGATCAGAGGATGTAAGTTAAACAAAGATGATGAATCCCCTAAAGCAAATCAAACTCCTTGTAGATCCATAATTGGAAGTTTGTTATATGTAACTACTCCATGCCTAGATATAATGCAAGTAATAGGAAAGGTAGCACGTTTTCAGGCTACTCCAAAAGAAACTAATGTGCAAGTTGTCAAAATAATTTTAAAATATCTGAAAGGTATAGTGGATTATGTTTTGTGGTATCAAAAACGTGAATTTTTTTCTTTAACAACATATATAGATGTCAATTGGGCTGGTTGTATAGATGATAGGAAAAGTACAAGTGGCGGTGCTTTCTTTTTAGGAAACAATTTAGTATCTTTCCTAAGCAAGAAACGGGCTTTTGTTTCTCTATCTACATCTGAGGCAGAATATATTGATGCAGTATCATATTATACACAAGTTCTTTAGATGAAATAGACACTGAAGAATGTTAAGGTAGAATTTGATTCTCCCATTTCTATGATATGTGAAAATATGGGTGCAATAAATATCTCAAAGAATCCAGTTGTGCATTCTAGAATGAAGCACATTCCCATCAATTATTATTTCTTGAGAGAGCAAGTTGCAGATCAACAGGTTAAGTTAGACTATATTGCCACAAAAGAATAAATTGTTGATATTTTTACAAAACCTCTTCCAAAAGAAACATTTGAATATCTCAGATAAAAGTTGGGAGTAATATCATTTTCATCAAGTCATTAAATGAAGGCATACTTTTAGGGGGATTATATAGTGAGAGTTTTTTCCTTTGCCATTGATGTCAAAGGGGGAGAATTGAACGAAAATAGAAATAATACATCAAGGGGGTGCAATAGAAGAGTTAGAAAGGAAAGAAAAGGAAGTGATAATAATCTAAAGAAGTAACTCATTGGGGGGGGTGCTAGAAGTTAGGGGGAGAAATTCTAAACATATGAAAGGAACTTGTAGGTTGCCATTAATGAAAAATGGGGAGATTGTTGGAAATATTTTCATTGATTTCATATGTTAGACATTTTGTGGGGTTGTTTGAATTATGCATGTCATGCGTTGAAGAAATCTAAATTTTTAGTGTTCTGCAGTTTTTGTAGTGTTCTGCGGGAGTGGTAGAGATACACAGGTGTTGATAGTGCTTCACGGGTTTCAGTTATGCTTAGCAGATGATGACATTGTTCCACTGGTAGTGTTTTTACTTCAAAAATAATGATATTGGTTCACGGATGTTAACAATGTTCTATGGATGTTGAAAAAGGGCCGCAAAAGTCGGGTAGCGCGGCATCATGAAGGATGGGAAAGGAAATGTTGATGAAGGAATTGTATGTCGTGTATTAAATAAAATTCAACAAAATTTGGTGAGTGGTAAAATATAAATGAGGATAGCCGCACTACAAATAATTTACTCTAAAATATTCATGGTTGTATGTGATGGTCATGAAATACCACGGGACAAAGAAAAATAGGAGTGGTCGTGGGTGTCGTTGAAAAATTCAAATATACAAAATAGTTGAATATGTTAAAACCGAATCATGATGATTATTCTAAATATTTCTGACTCATGAAAATTCATATTTGTTCATAAATTAAACATAGTATATAAATGAATTCAATTGTGAATTCAGTGTGCTCATGGTACTATGATGTCATTTTGTAAAGAGAAGGAAGAGAGCGACAAGAAAGGAGCGATTATAGAAAAATTATCAAAAGGATTAGAGAAGAAGGAGAAAGAGCAAACTCAAACAAATTAAGAAAGTCAAATTGTTGAAGAATATTGCAAAGCGAGAAACTCATAAGAAAATAATAGAGCACAATTTACAGGAATAGAGTAAGGTAGTGAAGAGTTATCTATATGCCATCATCAAATTGAAGAAGTAACTATAGAGGATGAATCTTCTTTATTTTTGAGTTGGTACTCAACCTTGGGGATTGGTGTCTCCAGTGAGTTGGTGCTCGCAAACATTGTTGAGTTGGTGCTCGCAAACATTGTTGATTTGGTGCCCGACCTTGAGGATTGGTGTCTCCAGTAAGTTGGTTCCTAGAAACATTTGCAAAATGATTAATTTTGTGGATGGATTTGGACAGTAGCTCCAAGCAGTATTTTCTTTGTGGTTTTTCTCCTAAAAGGGTTTCCACATAAGTATTGTGTTGTGCAGTTGTTATATTGTGTATAAATGTTATTAATTATGAATGTTAAAGTTTAAATTGTAATAATCAAATTATACATATTTTCCCCCCCTCTTAATATAAGTGTGTTTTCTAAAATACATTATATGTTACAAAATATAGTAAAACATAAACATTCATAGACTCAACCACCATTAACAGTCCAAACCCTAGCTTGAAACCCTAAGGTTCATCATAAGTATATAATCTAGTATCCAAAATCATGTTTAATAGTAATCAACCACTTATAAAAGTTGAAAGTCACAAAAGTCCCAAAATGAGGAACAAGGAGGTACTTATAAGATTCGCAGACAAACTGACATAACTAGTTATCACATGAATATTCTCTGGATTCTATTTTTTATCCCCTTAGTTTGCATGGTTGTCCCTTATTTGGAATGCACTTGAAAGTCTCTGAAATCTTAATTCTATTGTCCAGGCACTTGCATGATCCCAAATAATTTGTAGTTTGGTCAGGTCTTGCAACACCACATGTCAAAATATTACATTGTTATTTGACCAATTATCTTATGTTGCTTGGCTCTATCCGGTGAACATGATAAAATGACTTAGTTTGAGCACCTTTTAGGGGGCCAACAAACTTGATCATTTAAAATAGAGAGCCATTAAGTATGGGAAATAATTTGGCACAATTAATATGCTTCTAGACGAGATGTTAGATAAAATTTTCCAGGTTGGTGTTGCAATCAATCATTGGAACACCTTCGAGGATGAAATTTGTAAAACTTGCTCAAAGTTTTTGAAATTTTAGCTGGATATTGACTTGTCTAAGGATGGACAATATTGTTGGTATGGAGAGATGTTGGCACACAATCTGGAAAAGGTACCAACTATGCATCAAAATAACTTATAGAATGTCATGTAATAATGTTTTGATACAAAGATTATTTGATCACAAGTAAAATTGCAAAAGACGCATGTACACATACTTTGGAGGGAAAAGAGCCCCGAATTTTGGCTAAAACGGGGTTTTGCGCCAAAGCGCCACGTGAGATGAAACAAGAATGAACTTGGATCTCCACGTGGCCTAAAGACATAGAAGATAGTCAGCCCCACCACAATTATAGCTCAACAGAATCATCACGAAGAAATGTTTTCATAAATCTAGGGCTATATGTCAAGGATCATATGTATGATTTGATAGCGCGTGCATGTATTTTGTAACCTTATTGGAATTGAGGTGTAGGGTATTAACTATGAAAGACTCTGTTGTCTATTGTAAAATGGTTGAAATATTAGTAAATAACTTGTTAAAATATTAAGGATGATATTTATATTAAGACTGAACTTTATATGCCAGTTGTGATTATTGGAGCATAAAAAACAGTATGATAAATGGGGTAAAAATTAGGGTTGAACGGTTTGCCTTTATGGGAATGAACTTACATCCATGTGTGTATTGTCTATGTTTTGGAGAAGACCTAGTTTAGTTTCACATATGGAAAAATGCTTGAGTAAATCATTACTCGCTAAGACGTATCTGTTTCGATCTTCCAATTTAACAGGACTCAAAAGTTTCTCTCTATACCTCAAGTGAGTGCTAAAAAAAACCTTTAATTGATCGATGGATGTAAATACTATTTATATTTGTCTTATTTATACATGTGACATGAAATAACATAAAAATATAAGAAAAACTCCCATAATCCATGAAAACTATACTTCTACACTCATAAAAACCTAACTTAAATCAATGATCCATAAATAAACACACACATAAATATATACACAGTAGCACCATATCCATTAAATAGTCATGTACCAAAATGAAGTGTCAATTGTGTGTTGCTCAATTTATTTTCATCCTCCACATGCGAATGGGACCATGCAGGAGTTAAATCTGAAGACTCCCTAAATCTGTCACATATTTTTCAGGTAACGGTAAATTTTTCGTACTATCCTTCAAAAATACAAAACAATGTAATTTATAACAATTATTCTATATTTATTTAATTATTTTAAACATATATTTATATGTATTTTTATAATTTACATATAAATGTATATTAACAAACGACACTCAGATTTTAAATCCACAAATCACATATAACATTTATTACAAATATTTTACGACTAAAATCACAAAAACGTCTAAACAACCCTCAAATTTAACACCCGAGTGACGGTGTAATAACATATAAATAGGTTTTGATTTCCTCAAAGTTTATGGAGGAGAATACATCTTTAAAATGGAATTTCTCATACATGTCTCGTTAGGCAACCAAAAAATATCATTGAGAATTGATGACTTTGGGATCATGATATTTTGGGATCTGTCGAGGAGCATTTTCATTCCGTTATAAGGAAAGTTAAGTGAACACCAAACTATTATTCAATTGATGGTATGGGCACGCCATCCTATTATATGTCTTAAACATTTATCATTCTAAATATTGGTGTATCCGCACGCCACTTTTATATTATAAACCATAATTCTTTTTATATGATTTCTTCTATTAATGTCATGAGAGTTTAAAATCTGTCCAAGGCATGAAATAAAGACACAAAAGGGCTTAACATCCCACGAGAGTTCCCTACACATTATACAAATGAATCACTTCTTTTCAAGGGAACATTTTAAATGTTTAAGAATGTTAGCAAGTTGCAATTTCAATATTAACTACGTGTAAAATTTACCTATTTCTACAGTACATAACTAGGTGAAAATTTTCATTTGGCTATAACAACTTGCAAGGTACAAACAAAGTAAATTAAATTATCACATTCAATTTCATGTGTGGCGTATCCTACCACATTTAATTGTGGATGTGGCTTGCTCGAATAGATGTGTTTAAATTGTGAGTGTGACATACCCCAACAAACGAGTGGAAATTGGGTATACCACCACATCTAATTATGGGTGTGGCAAATTGGGTAAACTTAATTATGGGTGTGGCAAATGGGGTAAACAACCAACTTAATTATGGGTGTGGTTTACTCTAATAAATGTGTTGAAATTGGGTATACTAGGGTGTGTGTGTGTAATCTATTAAACATGTTTAGAGAGATTAATGTGGAATTTTAGTGTACCACAATTATTAATAATTTTATTACCTTCTTCTAAAAATTCTTAATGAATGGTGACACTAGTTGTAAACACTAATGTGTAAGGCTTAAAATATATATTTGGAGAAAATCAAATAGGTTATAAACTCCACCATAGAATTAAGATTTACAATTTTTTGATTGACTTCCCCAAGGAATTTTTTTTTTTTTTTTTTTTTATGATGGTCAAATGAATGTCATATGTAAAATCATAATTAAAAGTAAACACACTCGCGAGCATTACAACACATGACCCTCTACCCCTTCTTTAGCTACCATTGTACAATGTCTCTTGACAAACCTACAATATCCAATGTGGCAACATGGATAAACTTCCATAAGTGATTATTGTGGGGAGAATTGGAAAATTACCACATTCAATTATGAGTGTGGCGTACCCCAAAAGATGTTTTGAAATTAGGCTAACTACCACATCTAATTATGGGTGTGGTGAATTGGGTAAACAACCACATTCAATTGTGGGTGTGACACACCCTAATAGATTTGTTGAAGTTGAGTAAATTACCACGTCTACTTTTGGGTATGGTGAATTGAGTAAACTGTCATATCCAATTTTCTGTGTGGTAAATTTCGTAAGCTACTACATTTGATTCTCGATGTGACTTACCTTAAGATACATATTGAAAATTTGGGTCACCTACTTTTGTATCGTAAATTCGATAAACTACACTATTCAATTTTGGGTGTGGCTTACCCCAATAGATGTGTTAAAATAGGATAAACTAAATGCCATGTATTATACCCTAGTGGGGCGATGTCTATTCTCTTGATAAAATGCACTGCACCCCCATAAATGACCCATCCACCCATCTGATGTCCATCCCATGCCACGTGGCAAGCGTGCCGACAATTAGATTTTTTGGCAAGTTTTTTGATGTTGAAAAGCACATTGTATTGTTGAAAAACACAATGTGTTTTTCAACACTATGTAAAAACACATTGCAACAACTGACGGGATTTGAAGTCAAGCCCTGTTGATTGCTAGCGTACATTCCCACCAACCCAGCTATGGCTTAACACATGCAACCATACGTTTTCAATCTTATTTATTATTAAAAGAATCTGCAAATGACAGGGGCCCGCGGGGCCCACTCATGTTTGCGTTTTTATCGAGTCTTTACATTTATGTATGGGGGCATGATGTATGGCCAATACATTCTATCAGGAGAATAGACACCACCCCTAGATAGTGGAGGGCGTGACATTTAACCCAAAGAACAAAACAAAAGAACAATCTACCCAATTTTTAAAAACTATATCATTTTCTATTACGAAAATGATCATTGAAGATGGAGGGGCAGCCTAAAAGTGTGTGTTGTGGGTGAACTTCGATGAGAATCTTATTGAGATAACTAGAAATCAATTTTAAGTTGGGAGTATCTGATTTCAAGGCCTCAAGGCAATATTGTTCCGGCATTAAAAAACTAGAATTGCACATGGTGATGGAGTTGAGTTCCTTGGGAGACTTATTTTTAT
Organism: Taxus chinensis; assembly: GCA_019776745.2. Lineage (NCBI taxonomy): Eukaryota > Viridiplantae > Streptophyta > Pinopsida > Cupressales > Taxaceae > Taxus > Taxus chinensis. The sequence goes on from CM034156.1 coordinate 12,287,574, forward strand.
TTTTTGTGATTCGTAATTTCAATGTGGCATATACCTAATTAATATGACGATGGAGAAATTTAAGAAAAAGACATCTTTTTGTCGAATGTGAAGTCTATTGGGAAAGTGCAGCCGAAAAACTTTGGGTCATACCAATGTTCCCCTCTGCAAGTGCAAAGACACAATGGGTATTTCATTCCACAACCGATTTTTTTATGCATAAAAAAACTTGAAATTGTGTGCTTTCCCATCACATCACAAGGGTCCCTTATGGAGGCCATGATGTTGGGAACCCTAATATTATTTTACACTACATTGGGGAATGAAATGCTAGAGATGAGAATCTCTAGGGAACAGATAGACTCCATGTGTTCTTTCCACCGATAAATTTTTGTGCCCCAACTTTGGATCTCTATCCCACATTGGGCTCCTAAAAAGAAACAACTCCACACACTCATTTCATGATAAAAACACATGAATTGGAGACCGGGACATTTAACCTTTTAATTTAATGTGTTTTTCTTTGGGTTGGCTTTACTTTAATTGTCCCTGGGGCCCACACGACACATGCAGGAACAGCTGCAATAAAAGCATGTGGGCCCCACCGCCCATGGGTTTTGGTACTCTTGCTTCTAGGCAAAGCTGTCTGGTGGTGCCTTAGTAAAAGAATAAATTATTTTGGGGATGGAAACTGATGTACTTTGGCTCTATTTATCATCGTCATGCCATGTCTGGCTTCTTTCTCTCTCCTCTCTCTAGGCCATCATTGTCAACGAGGAATATGCTATGTGACCGTGGGGGAAGAGCTTTAGGGTACAAGGTTACTGCTTAGTTGGATGGAGCATTCTTTAATAACATGATTGTGACATGACCCAATATGGCACCCACTTCCAATTAGTTGTCTTCCATGTTACCCACAATGCCCAACAAGTATATGTAGGGTTCCACTATGAGCTAGAGCAATAGGTAAGTGCTTGACCTTAGGTTATAGGTTTGAATCTTAGCGGGTTCGTAACTATTTTATAATGTGTTTAAGTATACGAAAAAAGTGAGTAATTTTATAGTATGGGTTGATAGTTGTGTTGAGTTTCAAAGCACTCGAGGAGTTCAAATAATTTTATGATTGACCAAGCACCACTTGATCAATGAAAAATTGTTCAACCAACAAGGACCTATTATAGGTTTGAATCTTAACGGGTTTGTAACTATCTTACAATGTGTTAAGTATATAAAAAATTGAGTATGTATTTTACAATATAGGTTGATAGATGCATTGAGTTTGAAAGTGTTCGAGGAGCTCAAACAATTTTATGACTGACCAAACACCACTTGATCAATGGAAAATCTTTCAACTAACATTGACCTTCTATTGGTCGAAGGAAGTTCTCAATCACCTAAAGTAAGTTGGGTGTTTCTAAAGGCCCCCCTCTCTAAGTGGTTGAGCCTTAGCCTAACGTGCGCGGGGAAACACTCTATCCTTCTCTAGGATCACCTTCTCATTGTATGTTAAGCTCAAGAAGATTGTGGCATGCCCTAGAATCTAAGTTGAAATGTATTGGTAAAATGCTTTCCCCTTGACTTCGTGTTCTCAACATTCGAGGTGATTTGTGCACTCCAAACATTGGTGGGGTAGGTCAAGGAATCTAAATATACTCAATGAACTTTGTGACTTTGGTTGGTTGAGGGAAGCTAGCATCCTCCTAAAGTCAATTAAGTGCATAACTACCCTCTCACTTTGGCAGAGTGCTTTTTAGGTGAGTGAACCCTTAGTTGTTTGTCATTATTTATTTTCCATGGATTGGATAGGAAACAAACCTCATACCCCCATTGCATATTTAGGTGTTCTTCCACTTAATTAATGACCCTTTTGGTCACAAGCGATTTTTTGGAGTCTCCTTGTTATAGTTTAGGTGTGGTTTATTTTCTTAAACATTGATCAAGCGGCACTAATCTGCTTCTAATGTTACTCAATAATTGTTAAACATAAATTCTCCCCATTCACTTAGAGGTCAAGTGCTATGCTCTCCCTCACAATTGGGATCCTCTAAAATTTCCCTGATCGAACCCTTGATAATTAGATAAGGATGTCGAAGAAATATACACTTCTTATAAAAATTTCTTAAATATGTAAGTCGTATGTGATGGTTATTTCAAATATTTGTAAGTTTTTTTATGATTAAAATCAGAAAAATAAACGTCAAATTTAACCCCTAATTCCCCGGTAGGCATTCTCCTTTGAAGATGCTCCTGCTGGAAAGTGTCAAATTCCGGCGGATCCAATGTTTACAGGTTGCCGGATTTTGGATATTTATAGTTGCAATAGTATTCACAATTAATATATTTGGTGAAATAACGTGAGTTGTCTTGCATATTTATTTGCTAAAGCAATTTTTTTGCTGAAAAGTGTTTGGAATTAATTTGGTGAAACAACATAAATGCAGAAGTAAATATCAAATATATTTTCACACTCGATTCCCTCCATAATAAATTTACCATCTAACCTCACGGGCATTGATTGCAACTCATGTGCAATTGCTAGTTCTAATCTTGTAACCATAAACTATTGTTTTCTTCTAAAACATTATTTGTATGTGTCACATTTGTAACACACATACATACAACCATTTCAAATTGATCAACCCTGATATAGAATACCAAGAATTGAAATTAATACCAAATAAGGGAGAGTTTTACAAAATGTTGGAGCCAGGGAGAGTTGAGAAAATGTCGGAGCAAATAGGGGCAATTAAGTAGCTCTCAAAACACACAAGCCCTGAGAGTCTGTCTACTAACCCAAATATGTGTGATGAGTATAATGTCGGTCAAGAGCATTTATGCCCTTTAACCGAAGGGAGGGGTGCTCTCATAATTCAACTTAGCTTGCTGAAGAGGACATTTTCACGTCAAACACTCCTGTCATAATCAACTTTATACAAATTGTAAAGACATATACCTAAAAGAAAGGATATATTTTCAATGTGTATGTCATTTTCACCTACGCCAACAGTCACATGAAGTCCTTGGCAGTTCAAACTTACTGTCCATTGACAGGATCTTCTTAACCTATGGGGCTGCAGTAATTATTGATTACATGGTCTACTCAAAAGCCCCCAACCTAATCAAAATGGAACCGAAGGTTACTTAAGGTAAGTTAATAATAAAACAGGTTATCATCTTCTATTTACTTCATTGATTTGTCTGCACATTTGCACTGAATTCTTCAAGCAATTCCGTTAATGGCAAAGTTGACCAAAAGTGTGTATATTCTCCTCTAAAGTACGCAATGTACTTAAATGTCTTTTCAAGTCAGTGAAAAGCAAATTTGCATGCTTTACAACTCATGACAATTTTTGTTTCAACTAACTTTTGTTTGTAATTTCAAGTCTAAGTTACAATAGAAACACGATTGGCCACCAAGTACAAACCCTAATTATCATACTCGGTGGAGAGCCAAATAAGGGGGGCCAAGTATTGAAGTATCAAGGGGGCAAAGCATTAAAGTATTAAGGGGGGCCAACTATAATTTTTTTCACCAATCTCAACTTGTTAGAACTCTTTGAAACCATTAAAAGAGTGGGTATCTTGGTTGGAGACAGCTACATAAAGCTTGAATTATCAAGATTATTGAAATCCATGATAGGTAAGTCATTCGCATGCACTCAAAGCAAATGGACCAATGAAATAACTAGCCAAACCTCCAATGATGTTGGGAAGACTAAACCTAAAATCAACCTCAACTTGAACTACAATACAATTTTTCCAAAAGCATGTAGAAAGGTTATTGACAAGATTCCACATAAGGAGCTCATGCTAATGGCATATACTTCGAAATTTTCTTATTGGACAATGCATGTTTTATGGTGTGGCTTAGGTGAGAATAATGTGTGGACCCCTAGATTTTGGGTCTAAATTAAAACAACAAAATAGGTTATTGACTATGGAAAAGAAGGATATTTTGAAATGCTCAAAAGTATATGGATAATATATGATGTTCTTAAGTTGGATTGTATTAATTTAACATTCACTTTAAAATTTTCGATTTAGCTACATTATATTATAAGGTCATTTTTTTTTGGAAAAAAATAATTTACGTGCGTTCAAGATATTATAATTTTTATTATTATTTTAATTAAAACAAATTCTTATATAATAATCAAATGAATATCAAATATTTCACAACCAAAAGTGAATTCATAGTAATACAATAAACAACGAGACAAAACATTATGAACTAAACATTTTATGTTCGATAACTACTTCTTTAGTTTTAATTAACGATCAATGCGTAAAAAATAGTTCAATCGAAAACTATTGATTTTCATAAACTCCTATTTAGTTAAAAACATAACAAAATCTACGAAAATAACTCTTTCCCATACAACTATTTATTTTATAAATATGTAAACTTCCATTTATTATACTAAGAAATATTTGAATGAAAATTTGACCTCTCGAGTTTTAGCTACTTTGAACTCACTTTGTGGTGAACTTACCAAAATTACTTAGTAGTTTATTAAATAACATTAATTGTATTTCCATAACGCTCAAAGTGGTTAGCAATATATTATTAATATTCAACCGTCATTTCTAACCAACCAGGGGTTAAATTTGACGATCATTTAGATGTTTTTTGTGATTTTAGCCATAAAATATTGACAAATATTTGCAATAACCGTCACATGTGACTTGCATATTTAAAATCTGACCGTTATTATATATATAATAATTAAATAAATATAGAATAGCCGGTATAAATAACATTATTTTATTTTTTTGAAAGACAATATTAAAAAATACAGTTACCCAAAAAATATTTGATAGGCATAAAAGGCCGTCAAATTTAACCCATGTTTCCTAGTATCCCTTACTTCAAACAAATCAAAAGATTTAAATCACTTCCCACCACTTACATGGTTCACCACAAGTTTTACACCTATCTTCACTTCTAACGTGGATAAAGCAAAATCCAATATAACAACAAAACATACTCTCCAGTGAGGGTGGTTAAGAATGATTACTAATAATCAATACTACCAAAATAAATATTGCGATTAAAATTGACTAAATATGTTTACGAATAAACCAAATTTCACGACCACGATATCAAATAAGGAGGATAACAATAAAAAAAATCATTTTATTATAATTATTTCATGGTGCCAAAATTGTGGGTTTAATTTTTATTGTTTAACTCGTGCTAAACATTATACTAAAGGCAAAGTTTAGGTCGTAAATCGATGTTTAAACTCATGTGCGAATTAACCCCTCGTGTTGGTTGAGCAATTTTGCACGTCCATTGCAAGCAATAATCATCAAATAATAGGTAGTTGCCAAATTAAATTGGCATTTTTATTCAACTTAATAAATATAAATAATTCACTCGGTGACAATCACCAAAATCCGACTGCTCCATGGTCGCTACCCGACGCATCTCTAACCCTAATCGCGTCCATGGCGGCGGCATCTCTGCTCCTGGATGGGAAAACAATGCGGCTGCGGGTATGGGTTTCACGAGCTACACCAGGACTAGGGTGGGCAACGGATCTCCTTCCTCCCCTAGCGATGGTCAGGCTCGTAATTCGTCTCCTGCACGTAAGGTTGCAACGCGACCCTTTCAACCTGAAGTTGGAGGCAGCAAGGCTTTGGAGGCTAATCACGAGGACTCAACCCTATCTTGGATTAATCTCGCTTTTACATCCTCTGAGGACGGTGGCACAATCACCGGTCAGGCTCCCTCTGGCGGAGATGGGGCACCTGTACTGGGTGTTCACCATGCTTTTAACGGGACTAGCCAAGGCACATCTATTCACGGCCCCATTGTAACCTCATTCAAGGATGCATTAAGGGGCAAGGATTCTCCTATGAAGCCTGCAGACAATACCCCATGCATAACATTTGGGGAGGAGGTCATTACAACTGAAAAATACTATGATCAGGAACATGCTCTGATCTGCAGATTCGAAGGACTCTGGCCCAACGTTCTTGACCTACACGCATGGATTTCCAAGCACTGGACTCTTTGCTCGCTGGGAGGTTAGACTTATATCCGTGTGCTAAAGGTATCTTCATTGTGACTTTTTCTTCAATATCTGATAAAAACTCCATCGCTTCCAAGCTTTGGGTTTGCCAATCTAAGTACCTGGTCATTAAACCCTGGTTCCCCTCTTTTAACCCCCTCACTGAGTCTTTTTCATGCAAACCTGTTTGGATCTGATTGCCCCATTTACCCCTCCAATTCTGGAGCAGTGAATGTTTGAAATCTATTGGAAACACCTTGGGAACTACTCTTTTTATATATTCTCAAACTTTTGATTACACCCACACTACCTATGCTCGGATCTTGGTGGAACTTGACACGGCTAAAAACCTCCCTGCAACCATTGATCTTAGGGCGCAAAGTAGAACTTGGTCACAACCTTTAGATTACGAACGTCTTCCATTTTGATGTAGAAGGTGTTTCTGTTTAGGTCATACCTCTATTGCTTGTGGGATGGAAAAGCGCCAGCATGAGAAACACAGTTGGTGGAAAGATGCCCTCCCGGAACATTTGGTTTTCGATGCAAAAGAGGACCTTGAATCAAATTCAAATGTTGAGGTTGAATCTGTCTTTGTCCCTGAAACCCCTTTATCGGAAAATCCTATTGCTAACAACAAGGAAATTGTAACAAATTTATCTCATTTAGTTGTTGACAATAAGGAAAAATTATCTCATGAAAACAATGATGTTGTTTCAGTTGGAACTATTGCAACTATGGAAAATTCTCCTTTTTCTAACCCTCCATTCGTGGAGGCATCATCAAGTTGGGTAACTGTCCGTAAAAAGAAAAAGTTTATTTTAAAGAATGCCACTTCTCGCCTCGATGATTTGTCTCTCTTTTGGTGTTTGGTTGTTCTACATTGTCCCTTGTCTTTGCCGAACAGTGGTTTTTGGATCTGCCATGGTGCTGCGGTGCTGTTGCAGACTGGTTGTTGTTTTTCAGCTATTTTTTTGCTGAATTGTTGCTGGGTGTTGGTACTTTTCTGAGCAGATTGTTTTCTGTTGTTGGGCTTCCATGATTCAATCTTGGCTTTTGAGCCTTCCTGTACAAGGGTATAGTCCCTTTCAAAAAACTATTTACCAATAATTAAAAAAAAGACAATCACCAAAATCATAAAAATGTTATATACATGGGTTGTAAATGGCAGTGCATGTTGTTCAGGGTATTCTGAGTGACCCATCGTCATTCGACATATCCAAAATAGCGTTCAACACTGCTCGCTCTCCGAAGATAAGTCGAATCAAACAATGTTTCTGTAGACACCCCCAAAAATACCCATTACACATTACAATGTCCAACAATGATATTTGGTTCATTGTTCACTTATATTCCACTTCAAGAATTAATTTAATTAATTATATACACCATACACCACTTTGACTAATTTAATTAGCTATGTAAATAAATAAAAAATTAATTATCTACTCACCTTCCACTCATCTCTGCTTCACTATCCAACTCACTCAAGTTGAACTTGTCACTCCACTCAAGTTCTAGAATTCTACAAACATGGAATAAAATATTCATGTATAACCAACAAAATCAAGAACTAACCAATTTGAAATAAAGCCTCTTAATTTCTCATTCAAAGAGCCAACTGCATAAAAAAATCAGCCATGCTAAATAAGGAAATTGAAATCAATAGCCGACAACTCAGTCAATTCCACTTTCCTCAATCCATGAATTCTTCTGCATCTATAAATAAGAAGTTTCATTCCTCTCAATTTATTGTTATTATTGGTAAATGGTTTTGAAGGGGACCATACCCCATAGTACAAAAGAGGGCTCAAAATCCAGATAAAACAAGACACCAATAGTGGTTTTTTGACAAGTGGGGACCACACCCCATAAAACAAGGCCTAGTAGCCAAAAAAAATAAAGAAAAGAGGCAGATGAAAACTTGCCTGCATGAAGCCAAATTACAGCCAAAATTCAACATCAAAATACTTGCACATCCACATAAGACTAGAAAAAAAGTCCAAAAAGAGGAGACCTAGAAATCTTCATTTGAGAGCTTTATTGAAGACCTTTTCTACCTCCTCAATAGTTTTAAACAGATTAAGTGTTGTGTGCTAAGAGGGCTCCTTGCTTATTGAAGAGATTGCCATTTTATTTTCTTTACCTCCTTTCTAGATCCCTGAAGGAATATCACTAAAATCACAAACTTGTATGACCTGAACTTCGATGAAGTCAAGGAGGGCATTATACATAGAAAGGTGGTCAATTTGCTTGTTTATGATCTTTGTCATTGTCTCTTCCATATCCTTCTACTTCTTAACAATTTCTTCAATTTTTTCCTCAAGCATAGGGTTACAGTCAGGAACCTACTTTTATTTGGCCCCCTCTTTGAGTAAAAGAGTCACATTCTCCCCAAGGACCTTGATTCTCTTTGCATGCATCTTAATCTGGGCCTTCAGATCATGACTGGTAGAAGGGTTCTGTGCAATTTGGCTAATGGACAATAAAATCTCTGCTATGGCTAGATCCATTTTTTTGTCACTACTTTAGACCATTCCTCTCAATTCATCATTGTAAGTTTGGAGAATTCGTAGTGTTACTCTACCACAATCTCATTAAAAATAACTTATGCACACCCTTATGTTGTCCAATTGATCACTCATCCATCATTTAATCATCATCCATTGATCCATTTCTCGCAGCTTGAGGTACTTCCATTTGGAGCATTCTTGGAGCATCTACATATCAAAAAAGAATGTTCAACTTCATCAAGGACCCAACAAGAGTTTCACTCGACCCCACTCTTTAGTTAGTCCAATTTGAGGTTGCAAGAAGCTTGTTGAGAAGGTTTGCTGATTTATTTTATCGTATGTACTTTCTCTTTTTTACAATTTTTCGTGTACACACTCTTGCACTCCCGATGGGACATCCATGCTTTCTTGTTCATTTTTTTTCATTCTAATCTCATTTTCATGTTTCTTGTGTTGTTTAAAGGCCACTAACAAATTTGCAGGTCATTTAGTGAAATGGTTTGAGAAAAACTAGACATTTTGGCTATATTCTAACATTTATGTGCAGGTACATGTTGTTTATGCTTCCATCATATTTGCACTAGCATAGCTTGTGATATGCACTAGCATACTTCAATTTTCTAAAAAAATTTGTAGGTTTGCACTACCATCAATAACCCTGTGTCTCCGCTTCAATCCATGTGTTAGTGTGCTAGTCCCTGCATTAGGGTGCTAGTCCCTACACTAGTGTGTTATTCCTTGCTCTAGCATGCTATTCTTACACTAGTGTGTGCAAGTCCCTGCGTTAGCGTAACCTACACTAGCATGTTACTCTCTACACTAGCGTTCTATTCTTCGCGCCAGTGTGCATTCAAAGTGCATTAGTGTATGATTTAAAGTGTGTTTACGTAATTTGTGTTTCCATTTCATTCCTTGCGTTAGTGTGCTAGTCTCTATGCTAGCATTCTTTGTAAACATTTTAATTTTTATTTATTTTTAATTTCTAGAATGTTTGTACTTGTTTACCTACTATTTTCTTTACATTTCTGACACTATTTTGTAGATTAGTTCACATATTTAAACAAAATCTAACACGTCTTATGATCAATTTTTCTAACCAAATTGTAATTATTTCCCTTATTTCATTACAATTCATTTCTAACCTTTTACTTTTACAATAAATGTTGTGTATGCTCTCCTCTCGCACACTTTGGGTGATCTTGAGAATCAAAAGCGTATGCGATTTACTTCATATTTAAATTATTTCATTTTCAGATTTTAATCTAACACATCTTATTACTAAGTGTTTTTTAATCTTGTTTCACAACCACACTGTGTATGTTCTTCTCTTGCAATGTAGACACACAATCACATACTTTGGGTAATTATCTAGTCATGATCGCATACTAATATTCGTAAGTAAGAAAAGTACTAATTAACCCATATCTTTGGCCACCTTGCTTTGCTTTCTGTTGCTACTTTCAGTTTTACACCCTTAATTACTCAGTCTTCATTTTTACTCTTCGGCATTTGTCATCCTGGACACCAGCACCCAACCAGGACGCCAGTGTCAGGTGCCCTCATCCCCTCTGGGCGCCCCTATCCTCTTTGTACTTTACTCACACTTTTTAGATCAAAAAAACCATTTGAGAATCTTATCTTTTAGGTAGTCAGCCTTTTTGGGGTTAATTACGACATTAAAGCAAGGGAATCATATAAATATAAAGTTATGTGATACTAATAAAGGACCAAGCACTAAGCATTAGCTATCACCACCTAAGGTTTCATCCATCAAGGCATCTAAGAGCTCCATTACATCCATCTAGCTCCATCACAAGGGACACAAGGGTTGATTTTTTACATCACACTTCATAGGAGGGAAGTTCATTCTATTCCTTTAGACACCAAATTTGTGTCTTACGACACCCTATGCCCCGCATCTCATATTCGCAACCCAACCTTACCACCTAAACCTTACACAATTACTTATTAATTACCTTATAATTAATAAATCCACATCTCCAAACCTGCCACCATCATTTCGCCACCTCATCATGACCTAGCCCTAACCCTAAACTAACCTAATTAAGACCTATAACTTGGTCTACATCCACACCCATGACTAATTACTCCTCACCCGCACCAAAACCAACCTAATAATGACTTGACCAAGCCCACAACTAATCCCTCGGGAGAAAAGGAGGGAAAATTGGCTATTTTACTAAAAATAGCCCACTTTGACTTAACCGACATCGGTTCCTACTCGACCGCCGTCGGTTACATAACCGCCATTGGTTCCCTGTAAATGACCTTCCCCAACCAAAAACAAGGGATCAGAATTCATTTGAAAGATCTGAAATTCACTTTACAGGACAGAGACAAGTGAAGGAAAGAGAAGAGTTTACAGAGAAGGACATCGAGCCCAAGACTGCAACTAAGTAACCAGAGCACAACGACACTCATCTAAGCATTGGGAGAGAAGATAAGCTCACTTTTGATTGTCAGATCATCCCACCTAAGCCTTGTCTTCGTCATCACAATCCTTGGAGCTGTACCTTCATCAGGAACTAGTAAGTAGTGTCTTGTATGTTTTTAAATACCATTTCTTGAACTTCATATTCATAGTAATTATAAGCTCACTCCTAGATCTACTACCCGATAGCACCCTACATCTAACTTTCATTCCTCTACCCTTGCATTGCCCCAAGAACAGCTCCCACACTCTCTGAGTCTTCTCCATCACCTTATTGCCTACCCCTGATCATTTATCAACCTTATAAACACCATAACCGCCTTACAACCAACCTTCATTGAAAGCCCCTAAATCACTGCCCCTACCGATATCGGTTATCAGCAACCGGTACCGGTGTTATAACCGCAGTCGGTTATACAGTGACCGGCATCGGTCATTGTGACTCAAACCAAAACCAGCCTTTCCTCTATTGCTTTTTAACGAGGTAACTAAATTGTAATTTCGCAATAACTTCTTTGTTATCATTTGTGTTAATTCGTATTGAAAGGGGAACTGACCACCTTCGAAAGGAAGTCTAATATTTCCTGGGCCTAAGGCAGTTCCCTCATTTATTGTCTAACTATAATCTGGTGGTCTTGCATTCTTATTCACAGGTGGTCCTTCCCAGACAAAAAGAAGTTCTTCGCAATTGATCTGATCTCTCTCTACGGTACGCGCACACCCTCCCAACACTCAACAGGTATTCCTCCTAGCCCTAACCTTTATCTGTTTCTCAAGAGAATGAAAAGATAGAAGCAACTCTATTCTAAGAACAGAAACGTTCTACGCGAAACAGTACACGTTTACTACATTCTACATCTAACTACTTGCTCGTTATTTGAAGTTTGACACACACAAGAACAACCTAGGGCATAATTCCACAAACACACACACACAAAAATACATTGGGTCTTATATGTAGTGCAACATTCAATCGTAAGTTTGCCATTGTGACAGCTTAGGACAGTCTGACCCCTCATTTTGCATCTTTCTTTTTTGGGATTTGCTGTCTATTTGAGGGTTTTGCATGTTCATTCTCTATTGCAGGTTTCCAGCGACCTCGATGATCTTGGTGCAACTTTTGAGCGATCAAAGGTGACTAAATGTGAACACCTTGTGACACATTAGAGGAGATTTTATGAACATTTCCGCAGACCTAGGCACCCAGAAACAGGTCTAGGGCGCCCATGGGTGCCCCTTGTTCCTCTCTAGGCGGCCCCTGCATTTTTATAAGCGCCAATGTGATGGTCTGTGCTTTGTCATTTCCAGTTTTCTAACTCTGTGCATTCTTCATAACTCTGCGAATCAACTTAGGCTCTCTACTTCATTTGTTCCATTATTTGTTGCTTAGTTACTTGGGTTTATTTCTATACTTCATTACATATTTATTTTACTGCAATCTTGCATTCAGATTAGGCTAATATATTTACATTTTAGCCTAATCATGCACCCTTTGGGTGAACTTGAGAATTAGAAACAATTGAAGTTGTTTTTCTTGTATTTGGCTAACTTGGTTTTACATGATTTGTAGAACTTGCAAAAATAGAAGTAGAAATCAAGCAAAAAACTACTAACTCATTTGCATGCAAGTTTCCTTTGTAAAAAAAAATTAAAAAATACTAAAAATAGTCAAGTATAGCTTTGTTTTTACTTGTCATTTTCACAAATTTTTTTTGTCAAAGTTGGAAATAATTTAATTTGTAACCATTCATACTTGTATTTACACATTGCAATGTGGGTTTCATCACAACTTAGCTACACCGGTGACATGGATTTCACCACTGTACACTAATCATTTTGCATTGTATTGCACTTGAGACTTAGTCTCAAAACAACATTTGACGCTTTCCTCACCTTTTTCCCCTGCTTATTGATAAAGTTGTCATGACGGGTTACTATGAGTATATGCCTAAAATAAATTTAACAACAAAGTTGGCATTATCTGTATAAATTCTTCAGGGAGAAATAATGACACTATACACATATTCATTCCATCATTACCCTACCACCTATTCAATAAAACCCATCATTCGAGTGGTGATTCATTTCTCTAAGAGGGCCATTATTGATTAGGTGAGTCTTTTTTAGTATTCCAAGGGTTCCCCGTACTGCTTCTATGCCTGCGAAAGATTTCGTATATTAGGACTAGGATATATTGAAAGACACATCTATTTGGAGTGATAAGAGCCTTGCATCCATCATTCCATAACCATTTTTTTGTTGCATTAAACATTACACTTCCCAGTGGTATTTTACAGATTATATATCAGATCTAAGCATACATGCAATAAAAGTAGATATTCTACTAGAAGAAATATACAAAAAAAGAGATATAAATCAACACTAGATTTAACGTGGTTCACCCAGTTGGGCTACATCCACCAAGAAACAAGCCAAATTTATTATCCAATTTTTTCAGAAGATATACAATTGAAGATCTACAATCTTCCACACCTCTTAGATGTACAATACTTTCTTTCTCTTAAGCTTCTCCTTCTTCTCCAAGAATTCTCTCTCTCACAATTATTCTCACAATAATCATTAACAAATAATCCTCCTTATTCTAAACCCTAGCTTTCATGCTTATATAGACATATATAAACTTATGACACTTAGCCATGCAATTACAATCAATAGATTTACTTTAATATTAAAATTATATCTAATTCCCGAGAGTTAAATAAAATACTCCCGCACAGGTAACCAACACCAGTTAGCCTTAACCAATGTTGGTTCCTCCTTGCCTAACTGATGCTGGTCATAGGTGACCAATGTCAATTCCTCCATAATCGATGCCGATTATTGTGCTTTCCTACAAGTTTAATATAGCATGCTAATTTGAAGTAATTAAGCTCCACAACTCAACAATCTCCCACTTGGAGATAAAGTACTGCACTATACCTGTACAATGTCATTCTTGGATCCTTTCCTTATCTTTGTTTCTTCCTCTTCAAGACCATAAGAATTGGAGTGTAGCTCCAACTTCTCTTTTGTTAATGGATTCATTAGCATATCCACAAGGTTTTCACTCATATGAATCTTCTCCAGTTTCAGCTACCCATCCTCCAATACCTGCCATATGAAGTGATATCTCAACTGAATGTGTTTCATTATAGAATGAAACGTTGAGTTCTTTTCCAAATGAATTGCACTCTGAGTGTCACTGAACAATTTACAATCATCTTGCTCCTTTTCCAACTCTTCCATGAACCTGCTCATCTATATCATCTCTTTGCTAGTCTCTGTAGCCGCAACATACTCTGCCTATGTAGTAGACAAAGTCACCACCTTCTACAATATTGAAATCTAGCTAACTTTCGTCCCACCTACTGTGAAAATATACCTAGTAGTGCTCCTTCTACCATCCAGATCTCCAGCCATATCCAAATCAACATAAATACATAAAGAAATATCCGAACCTCCATAGCATAATTGCATGCTAGATGTCCCTCTTAAATACCTTAGTATCCATTGGACTGCTTTTCAATGCTCTTTACCTAGATTGACCATAAATCTACTCATAACTCCCAATGCATGTGCAATGTCTGGTCTAGTACAAACCATAACATACATGAGACTCCCAATTTCTGAAGCATATGGTACTTGTGTCATGTATTTGACCTCCTCACGTGATGAATGTGTTATCTCCGTTTTGAGTTCACGACAAAACGATTAGATAACCCCTACGAAATTTTTGAAGTTGATTTTGCATTTTGGCCTCATATTGAGAAATTCAGGTTTTCAGGTTTGTCCAACAGTTCGACATGAGTTTTAAACATGCTTTATGTTGCCTATCTCCCGAAACCCGAAACCCACTTCATATTGAGTAAATCAGGTTTTCGGACCTTCGGCTCATCGGAACATGACCTATTCAAAACATGTTTTGTGTCACTTGTTCCTCGATACCCGAAGTCCGATTTAGTCCTTTGTATCGGGTTTTTGGAGCTGTGAAGCATCTAAACATCTCATGCTTCATGTCTTGTGTATCCTGAAACCCGAAACCCGAATTGCACTAAGCCCTCTTGTTTCGGGTTTTCGGACCTCTCAAACATGCTGACATGGCATTCATGCCGAGTTGTCGGTGAGTTGGCACGTGCCGAGCTGAAGTGTATTAATTACAATTTTCTTATAAATACGCGGATTTCCACGTCATTTTTACCAGACGTATTTTAAACTCGTGGATTTTTCGTACATGCTTTTCCAACCGCGAAACCCGAAAGCTCGCCTGTGCTCGTTTGAATCACCATTTTTCGATCTTCCCTTTCTCTGGTTGAAGGTATTTCTCTCCCTTCTTTATTCGTAGTTTTTACGGATCGATTGTGCGTGGTTTCTTCTCAATTTCTCGCCGGGTTTTGAGGGTTTTCCTTTCTTCTTCTTTCTGGAGTTGTTTTGAAAAGGGTTTTAGGTTTCAGGGTTCTATCTCTTCTGAACTATCACTTGGTGCTATTTCTTCAAAGTTTTATTATATGCATAGTACATGAATGAAATAAAAGGAGATTGCATGTTTGAAATTCGATGAAAAACCCTGTTTTTCTTCTCGGGTTTTGAAGGCTGTTGCGCAGAGTCGAAGAGCCGAAGTGTATTGAAGGTTTGACGTGTCAGGGTTCCCCAAAGTCCTGACATTATCAGACGTGCCGGGCTTTCCCAAAGTTCCGACATCAACGCGAGTGTCGGACTTTCTTCTTGTTACGGCATTATCAAACGTGTCAGGTTTTCAGGATATCTCGACATTCTCCTCAAGGTGTCAGACTCTTTTGTTCTTCCGGCACATTCAGTAGGCTGGGATTCTCATAGTGAGCAGCATCTCCTGGGCTTCAGAACTTTCTTCCTTCAACGTCCTTCATGTCGGACCCTGGTCCATCTCAGGAAAAGGCCGAGAAGTCAGGCAGAATGAAGTATAAGTTTAAAAAGTCGAAATCTCCATCGTATATTGATTGCAACTACGACATCCGAGACACCGAACTCGGAAATATAGACATTGAAGACTTCTGGAGTAGGGTGAGGAGTTCCTCCCAAACTCCATGGATGAAAACTATAGCTGACAGTGGCTTGCCTCTCGTAGCAGGTTTTCCCATGTCTGCTCAGTGTCTAGAATTGATCTTGGCTTGTGCATCTAGTTATGACTCGGCTTCTCGTTCTGTGAGAAGTCAATCGGGTGAAGTAGTGATCAAATTGGATGGAGGTTACTTTGATGATCTCCTAAAACTGCCCAATTTTGAAGAGTATGGAGAGTTGTACATCAAGTCAGCTCAAAAGGCCTGGGACAACAATCAGGAAGACTGCATCAAGGATGTAAACAAGAAGTTCCTAATCAAGGCCAAACCAGCGGTCTCTAGATTTCCAAGGATTATTCCCAGGAGTGATTTCATCCAAGAAATCAATGATATTATCACCCTGCTGAGTCGGGTTTTTGGTTTGCCTGAATCGAATGTATTTCAAGGATGGATGTATTAATTTATGATCACCATCAAGAGAATCAGCAAGGGATCGACTGGGGGTACTCTCATCAGCAATGAGATTGATTCCCAAATGACAACGGTCTTGTCAACTGGGAAATTTTATATGTCTTCATATGTCACATACGCAGCAGCCGGGATGAGGAATTATCCTGGGCTGGATACCAAGGGAAGAAGAATGGCGAACCAGGTAAGGTTAGGGGCTAGGAGGAATACCTGTAGAATGTCGAGATGGTGTGCGCGTACCGTAGAGAAAGATCAGGCTGATTGCGAAGAACTCCTTTTTGTCTTGGAAGGACTACCTGCAAATAAGAACACAAGACCACAAGATTTTGATTAGATAATAAATGAGGAAACTGCCTTGGGCCCAGGAAATATAAAACTTCCTTTCGAAGGTGGTCAGTTTCCCTGCTAATATGAATTAACACAAAAGACTGTAAAATATCAATTAAGTTGCTTCGTTGAACTGGGTAGGGGAAAGGCTGGTTTTCTGGTTTTGATCGGAGGAACCGATGCTGGTTACTGATAACCGATGCCGGTTACTGATAACCGATACCGGTGGGTTCTAGGATCTGTAGGTTAGTTGCTTTGTGGGGTAGTTGTGTTGTTTGTAAGGCTGTATATAGGTGGTATTAGGAAATAAGGTGATGAGAGGTAGATGAATGATAGTTAGAGGTAATATGCATGCTGGGTAGTGGATTCAGGGATGGATTTATGAGGACTGTAATTCAAAAGGCATAAGAAATGTTATAACAGAGGACATGCAAGATGTGACTTACTGGTTTTGACGAAGATGCAAGCTGATCTCCTTTGCTGTAAACACTTCTGGTATTTCCACTCATCTCTGCTCGGTCAAGTGAAGATCTGGACTCTCTTTTTCACTCCCAATGATCTCTGTTGATTCAAAAATCATTCGACCTGATCCCAAAAATGAAATTCCGATCCTTTGTTTTTGGTTTGGGGAGCCCATTTACAGGGAACCGATGGCGGTTGCGTAACCGATGGCGGTCGAGTAGGAACCGGCATCGGTAAGGAAAAAGTAGGCTATTTTTAGTAAAATAACCCACCTTCCCTGCTTTTCTCCCGAGAGATCAGTTGCGGGCTTGGTCAAGTGGCTAGAAGGTCGGTTTTGGGTGCGAGTAAGGAGGCATTAGTTATGGATGTGAGTCTAGACCAAGCCATAAGTCTTAATTAGGTTAGTTTAGGGTTAGGGCTAGGTCATGATGAGGTGGCAAAATGAGGTGGCAGGTAAGGTGATGTGGATTTATCAATTACAAGGTAATTAATAAATAATTGTGTAAGGTTTAGGTGATGAGGTTAAGTTGCGAGATGAGATGCGGGTCACAAGGGGTCGTAAGACACAAATTTGGTGTCTACATTAGCCCCTTATTGTCGTGTAGCTTGTTTTGTAAAGCTGCACGGACAATAATATGAAGTGGTTTCCCCTGTTAAGGGTATAGGTAATCCCCCTCAAATCTATCACAGATTGAGTGAACGGGAAATCAGGGATAGGGTTGATAAAGGGTAAATGGGGTAGAGGGGATGGTAAGATGGTGGGGTAGGTCCAAGGAAGCAGACGCATGGTAAAATGCAATAGTACGACTAGGGTACATGATTTGACGAGCAAACCAGCAGTGCATAGGCAAAGGTCGATAGTTTATCCAAACAAGGGTGATATAATCCTGGTATCCAAGGCATAGGAAGTAGCTCCAGGGTATATAACAGGTAAGGTACAGGAACAGGAATGTTTAGGCATGTTCGGCAGTACCAAATGGTTGGTTTGGTTGAGATAAACGTCACGGTCTAGGTCTAGGCAAAGTTGGTCGACAGATCAAGTCAAGGACCCTAATCATGCTAAAACATGAACAGGTGAGCTCGATGGAACAAAAGGTACAGGATGGATGGATAAAATAAAACGTTGATTGTGGGTATGGTATTGAAGTGATACGGCCGTGGGTCGGGCCAAGTTGCTAGGTTACAGCCTTGGGTCGGGCCGGATGGTTAGGGTGAGGCCTTGGGTCGGGCCGCGATGGGTAGGGTGAGGCCTTGGGTCGGGCCAAATGGGTAGGGTGAGGCCTTGGGTCGGGCCGAATGGGTAGGTTGAGGCCTTGGGTCGGGCCAAATGGGTAGGTTGAGGCCTTGGGTCGGGCCGAATGGGTAGGTTGAGGCCTTGGGTCGGGCCGAATGGGTAGGTTGAGGCCTTGGGTCGGGCCGAATAGGTAGGTTGAGGCCTTGGGTCGGGCCGAATAGGTAGGTTGAGGCCTTGGGTCGGGCCGAATAGGTAGGTTGAGGCCTTGGGTCGGGCCGAATAGGTAAACAAATGGTGTTCAGCAAAGGTGGATATAGGTGATATGTGGTTAAAAAAAGGGCAAATGGTAAATAAGGGCAAAAAATTGGGGGAAAGTTGGCAGAAAAACCGATGTCGATTCTACATGACCGATATCGGTTAAGGGACCGATACCGGTTCATTAGGGCAAAATGAAACCGATATCGGTTAAGGGCGAAAAACCTATAAAAAGAAAAATACAGCTTGTCATTGTCACTTTGTTATTTTGAAAACCAAATTGACTTGTCTGACGTGGAGAGTTGAGATTGGAGGTTTATTGAGTGAGGTGGAGCTATTTTGCTGGAGGAGTGAGTTGTTGTGTGGAGGATTGAGGTAGGTAGGAGCAGGCCAGGTGGCCTCGCAGGGCACAAGCCAGGTGAGTATGACGGGAGAGGATTCCTCTAGATCGCGTGCGGCGACAATTTGGATTTGTGCAGGATATACCCCAGGCTTATAGACCCTATATGAGGATCGATGCAGAGGCAGTATTCTCACCTCCCCAGCCAACACCTCCAGAAGGGCCTGAAGAGGTAGCAGCCGATCGCAGGGTAATGGATGCAGGAACGACAGAGGCCTATAGATTATGGTGGGTAGCAGAACTGCGAGGTGTACGTGATCATCCTGACATAGCGGTGATTACAGCAGAGAGGGATCGTCTGCAGCGTTTGGTTCAGCAGCTCCAAACGCAGGTGAATGAGACAAGAGGATCGTTAGTGGTTGCGGAGTCACGGGCGGAGAGACTAGAGGCTGGAGTCCTCCATGCGAGAGGGCGTATTCATATGTTACAGGAGAGATTGGCAGATCAGTGGGTGGTACCAATAGCCGTGGTACCATTGAGGACAGAGAGGCCTGGCGAGAGGGGTCGACGATCACGATCATCACCTAGTTCGGGATGAGGCGTGAGGGTCTAAATAAATGTTAGCAAGGTATAAGAATAAATAAGAGTACCGACCTGCGTGTCGATGATAGAGAAGATGTATTTGTTTAACATCTAAATAAAACTGAATATGTATGTTGATTTGAGTTATAATAATAAGAATGTTTTCGTTTTGACTTTTTGTGTTTTGAAAAAGGATAAAGAGGAATGTGATTAAATAGAAATACACAAAAATATTTATATTTACCACACATGATAGGTTATGGTAGGGGATGGTCGAGCTAACCTTGGGAGACCCCATGTCTCCGAAGTGCTGCCTACATAGCCCATTGCACAAAGCAAGGAGGGGCCTCAGACCGATGTAGTTCTCCCTTAGGATCAGGGAGAGGCGAATTCAGGCAATTTGGTACGGTTTAGGCAATTGGTTGATTGGTAAGAATATTGATATTAATATTGGTAAGGTAAGGTTGTTGGTGTCGGAAATGAATTGGTGATGTTGTAAAAGGTATAAGGGAAGCGAAAGTTAGCCTACCCAAGTGGTAGGGAACCATGTCCTGATTAAGATCAACACACAATCCTAGATGCGAGGCAAAGCGGAAAGAGTGCTCCGTAGGTGAAAAGAGCTAAACAAACCACCAAACGTAGAACGAGCTTGAAGCCCTAGGTACCGTGCATAGACGAGAAGTCCATAGGTGAAAAGAGTTGTATGATCACAATATATCGGGTGTACGTTACGTCCCTTGAGTTGAAACAAATGGTGAGGTGAGGTGGATGATATAGCTGAGGTACAGAGAATTTATTACAAAGTGAGTGTTCTGACGAAAGAGAACCTACCCTAAATAGACAAGTCCATGACCCAAAAAGTTCTTTTTGAATGAGGCTTTTATTTTACTGAATATAGACTGATCGATGCGGGAAGTCTACAAGGGATATTGATTGTGCTATTCTTGAGGTCTTCACGAAGCTGATCAATGCGAGAAGCTTCTGATAAAGGCTGACTGTGTATAGCTGTCCTTCGAGGGAGCAGTCTATTTATAGTAGCAGATATGATTTTAGTGCATAGCTGTCCTTCGGGGGAGCAGTCTATATATAATAGCAGCAATAATTTGGCATATAGCTGTCCTTCGAGGGAACAGTCTATATATAATTTAGATAGCTAGATGTTCTTTTGGCGTGAAGCATCTAGTTTGGTAGGAAGTTTGACTCAAGAAAATCCCATAAGAATACGGCTTATTTTAAAACTTTGAAGTCATGGACTAGACTAAAAAGGGGAAGGCATCGTTTAGGTGAGGTGAGAATCAAACTATGTGAGCTTGATTTTTATTATGAGGTGTAGGAAACGAAGTGCATGTGGTGGTATGTGAGCTCAAGGGACGAGCGGCAGGTAGATAAGAAGTGATATAACACTAAATTCAACAGTAGAATGGTCGAAGATGCAAGGCATTAAGGGGTTCAGGCTCAGGCTTACCATTAAGCGAAGCTAAACGATAAGCGCCTGATCCATAGGTGTGAGTGATTATGTAAGGCCCAATCCAATTGGGAGCAAATTTTCCACGTTTGCTCTTTTCTAGTTTGGTGACATGTTGATTCTCTTTGAGGACAAGATCACCAACCTTAAAGGTACGCTCATGAAGTCACTTATCATAAGCACGTTTGATGCGTTTTTGATAGATTTGAAGGTGATCAAGAGCTGTAAGACGACGTTCGTCAAGAAGCTCCAATTGGGCTAACCGCTCTTGGCGGAAATCATCGTTGGTGAGAATATCCTGAAGAGATATTCTAAGGGAGGGTATTTGTATTTCGAGAGGCAAAACAGCCTCGGTACCATATACCAAAGAAAAAGGTGTGGCATTAGTAGAGGTACGAATGCTAGTACGATAAGCCCAAAGGGCAAAGGGAATGTGATCGTGCCAATTTCTTCCGGATTCATTGACAACTTTCATGAGGATTTTGGTTAGGGTTTTATTAGAAGATTCAGCCTGACCATTGGCCTGCGGATAGTAAGGCGATGAGAAACTAAGTTTGATACCAAAGTTGTCACAAAGGTCTTGTAACAACTTGTTTTTAAAAGATTTACCATTATCTGTTATTAGGCGATGAGGAATACCAAAACGACAGATAATGTGATGGTTAATGAATTCGACAATTTTTTCCTTTTTAGTTGAAATGAGTGGAATAGCCTCCACCCATTTTGTGTAATATTCGGTTGCTGTGATAATCCATCGGTGACGTTGTGAAGAGGACGGGTGAATCTCACCAATAAGGTCTAAACCCCATTGTGAGAAGGGCCAAAGATCTCGAGCGACCTGGAGCGGGTGGCTAGGAGTATGTTGAAGGTTGGCATGTTGTTGACACATAACACAACGCTTAACATATTCGTAGCAGTCGTTATTGAGAGTAGGCCAATAATAACCTAGGCGAAGGATTCGTTTAGCCACGGCAAGGCCACTAAAATGTCCACCACAAATACCGTCATGGACTTGTTGGATGGTATGGGTGATCTCCGCACCGGTGAGACATCGAAGGAGGATGCCATCAAAGCCACGTTTATAAAGGAGTCCCCCCATAACTACATAACGAGAAACGCGTTTAAGAAAAGCACGTTTACCAGTACTAGTAAGGTCAGAAGGGAGAACAGAGGTTGTAAGGTAGTCATGGAATTGGTGATACCAGGTATCCTGCGAGTTAGCAGACACAGTATTTATCGTACAAACAACCGGGGCTGAATAAGATGGGGCAAAGAGTTGTTGGACCAAGACAAAAATGTCAGAGTCAGTTGATGAGGCTGGAATTTGCGAGGCTAAGCAAGCCATAGTATCCGCAAATTTGTTAGTAGAGCGTGGAATGGTTTGGATAGAATAGTGAGTAAATAAGGCTAGAAGCGAATCCACGTAGTGTTTGTATTTTTGAAGTTCCTCATTTTTGCATTGGTAGATGCCCATAACTTGATTGACTACCAATTGAGAGTCGCCAAAAATATTGATAGATTTGATACCTAAGTGCAGCGCAACCTGGAGACCCAGAACAAGGGCCTCGTATTCCGCTGTATTATTAGTGCAAGGGAAATCGAGTCGGAATGAAAGAGGCATAGGCTCGGCGTCAAGAGGAACGAGAACAACGCCAGCTCCTCCACCGCGTTGGCATTTAGATCCATCGAAGAAGAGGGTCATTTGATACGACTCTTCCCCGAGTGAAAGAGTGGCGATGAGTTCGTCGGGGAATATAAAATTGGTAAATTGTTCCCCAGGTAAAGGGGCTTCCGCAAGTTGGTCTGCGATGGTTTGTCCTTTGATTGATTTCTGGTGGACGAACTCAAGGTCGAGGTCGGCGAGGAGCATGAGCCATCGGGCGATGCGTTGGTTTAGATGAGGTTTGGCATACATGTAATGGATGGGGTCTGTGTTGGTGATGACGAAAGTTTTGTGATTCAGAAGGTAGTGTCGGAGCTTGGTAGCCACGAATGATAGGGCTAGGCACAACTTTTCTACATGTGTATACCTAGTCTCATAATCCACCAAAGTACGACTTATATAATAAACGGCTTGTTCTCGATTTTCAGAGTCACGATGTGCAAGCATGGCCCCTACAGCGTGGTCAGTGGCGGAAAGGTAAAGGTAGAAAGGGCGGTCGTCTTGAGGTGGGATAAGCACGGGTGGCTGCAAGAGATAAGTTTTGAGAGCTTCAAAGGCTTGGTGGCACTCTTCACTCCATTGAAAATCAATGTCCTTCTTAAGGAGGTGATGGAAAGGTTGACATCGATCCGAGAGTTGGGAGATGAAACGTCGGATAGATTGGAGCTTACCTTGTAAACTACGCAATTGTTTGAGATTGGTAGGTGGGGGCATTTCTATGATAGCTTTGACTTTAGATGGATCGACCTCGATGCCACGCAAAGAGACGATAAAACCAAGAAGCTTTCCCGAAAGGACACCAAAGACACATTTCTTTGGTTGAAGACGGACAGAATATTGTAACAGGCGATCAAAAATAATGGTTAAAACATCGAGATGTTCACTGCGATGTTTAGACTTGCCAAGAAGATCGTCGACGTAATCTTCAAGGATAGTGTGCATAATGTCATGAAAAATGTAGGTCATAGCCCGTTGATAGGTCGCACCAGCATTCTTAAGGCCAAATGGCATTACACGGTAACAGAAGGTTCCCCAAGGAGTTATGAAGGCAGTTTTGTGTTGATCGGCAGGGGCAACCAAAATTTGGTTGTATCCTGAAAAGCCATCCATGAGAGAAAGCATTTCATGACCTGCAGTGAGATCAACAAGTTGATCAATACTAGGTAGGGGGAAGTCATCCTTAGGGCAAGCGAGGTTAAGATCCCAGAAATCCGTGCATATCCGAAGTCCCCCCGTCGCTTTAGTGACAGGTACGATGTTAGAAATCCATTGAGGATAGTCAATAGGCAAGATGAAGGAAACAGAAAGAAGTCGTTGAAGCTCTTCTTTGACCAAGAGGGCAATGCGTGGATGCATTTTTCTCAATTTTTGTTTGACTGGTTTGGAATCGGGGTTTAGAGTGATGTTATGGACGGCAATGGTAGGATCAATTCCTGGCATGTCAGCGTAGGACCAAGCGAAAGCTTGGTTGCGAGCACGGAGGAAAGTAGTAAAGGCGACTTGTTCTGATGCGTTAAGGGATTGTCCGATCTTCACAATGTGAGGATCCTCCTCCGTGTGGATGTTGATTTCTATAGTAGATTCGTTCAGCATGGTTTGGGTTTCAGATGGTAAGGCTCGTTGAATATAAGAATCATCCGCGCCAAGGTAAGTGAGGATGGAGTCGTCATCCTGACACTCAACAACATTAATCAAAGGCGAATCCTCTTCGATCATGTCTGGATACAGAAGGGGAAGAGAAGATGGGTCCTCATTATCGCGTTGATAAGTGAGAGGACCTATGAAGATAGCATTTATGAAAAAAAAAAGTTAGGAGGGATAGATTCAGGGTCTATAGATTCTGTGGGTGATGATGGCAAAGTGGGTGATGATGGTTTGGTAGGGGTGACGTCGTCTTCTTCCAGAATACAGCTGACACGAGGTGTCTCCTGTGTAGGTGTTTCAGGAAAACCGAGACCACTGCGATCATTATGTTTGCGTGTGGTGATGGGGATGAGCGTATGTCGGCCTTGTTCATAAAGACCAAAACCAAAGCCTTTCCAAGCACAGCGAGTCAAGAAGGTGAGGGCAAAGCGACGATTGGTAAGGTATTGAAAATCGGACTGGAAAGGAACCACACCAAGAGGAGGCTCAGGGGCAACGGAAGATGCGTCGACACCCCCATACGTTAGGTTAGTGCGGCAGTGAGGTGGTCCGTAGGAGATTACTTCCCCCACACGACGGTCATAGTTAGGATGGGCATGTACCTGTCCGTACTCCTGTGGGGTATGGAAAGAACTAACGTTATATAGGCGATACTCCCCCAGCGTAAGGCGCTGAAAAACATCTACTAAGGGGTCTGCGGTTGGGATGTTAGCTGCGGGAAGGGAAGTGGTTTTTGCGACGGTGGTTTCATTAGTTGAAGGCGTAGGTGCGATTGAGGTACATGGTTGAGGCATAGTTGAAGAAGATGGTTGGGTTGAATGAACGGGTGTCTTGATTGGTACCAGCACATCATTTGGGCGGTATAACATATTGCAGGTTTTAAAGGGGGGAGGATCAGCTTTTACGGTGTAGGACTTCCCCTCGTACTCAAATTTTATGCATCTATGTAAGGTTGAGGGAACGCATCCCATGGCCCGGATCCAAGGACGACCCAGCAATATATTATATTGGAACTCTCCCTCAAGGACATAGAAGAGTTCGGGTAAAGTACGTGGTCCTACCCGAATGTTGAGGATCACGGTGCCTAAGGTAGAGGTAATAGCGTCATTGAATGACCGCAACATGATGGGGTTGGCACACATGTAGCTAGAAGGGATATTCATTTGTTGAAAAGCTTTTGAAGAGATGATGTTTAGGCTAGCACCCCCGTCAATCATAACACGACGTACACGAATGTCCCGGACGTAAGCTGAGATGAACAGGGCAGGGTCAGGATCTTCTGTACCAAAATCGACAATTTCATCTTCAGAGAAACTGACTGCAGCAGCTTGTGGTACAGAGACAGAAGTGGTTGGGGCGGTGGGTTGTTTGGTGAGAGAGGCAACGTGATTGGGTGTTAGAATGGAGGCAACAGGCAGGGCTTCATTAGGTAAGACCTCGATCCCCTGAAGAATTTCAACGAGAGCTTGTCGATGAGATTCAGAAGTCTGAATGAGATCATATAGTGTCATTTTGACGGGTGATTGGTGAAGCTGTTTGATCATGGCTCGATGGGCAACTCCATTAGAGACGGGGTAAGCGGGTCCACGAATAACCACTTTGGGTGGTGGTGCAATCGGGATGCTAGACGGAGAAAGAGAGGACGCAGGTGTGCTTTCTTTCACTTTCTCGTTGTTTTTCTGCGCTCGAGTAGCAACACTAATCATATTAATCTCGTAAACCTGAGATGAGGAAGATGGTTGGGATAAATTATGGTCTTCAAGAGGTGGGGTTGTAATAATGATAGATCGTGGTGAGGCGGGGATAGATGGTATAGGAGAGGGAATTGAAGCTAAAGGTCTCTCCCTTCGTAAGTTGTCTTTCTTAACCTTTCTATCTGGGAGAGGTGACTGACGAAGGATGGTTTTTAAAGCTTTGCATCCCTCCACATCATGTCCTGGTGTGCGGTGATAAGCGCAGATCTTAGACTCATCATAACCTATAGGTCGAGGTTTAGACGGGTCATAAGGTCTAAGTGGGGGTAGGGAAATGGTCGCATTCTCTACTAACATAGCAAGGATTTTGGCGTAAGATCCTTTGAGTGGGTCAAAATCAGAAGAGGATGAGGGTATTGATTGCGCGGGTTTTGGTAATGTTTGGGCGTGGTTAGTTCGTATGGGTGGTGGTTTAACCGAGGGGTGTTGATATGTGTTTTTCACTAAACGTGGTTTCTTTGGCGCAGGAGCTACGTTCGGCTGGTTAGATGATGAGGCTACAGATGACATGGTAGCGGGAAACAACCACGGAGAAAGGGGAGTGACAGAAAATAAATCCTTTGATGATGGAGTTTGTTTAGGGTTGATGGGTGGACAGGATACGTGGGGTGATAATGTTGATATACCCTTTGATCCCTGTATGGGTGCAGAAGGCGTAGATCGTTTTGAAGAAAACGCAGGAGGTATGATATATTGGTGCAAGGTGGAAGGATGAGGTCCTAATATGGAAGGTAGGTATGACGATGATGGTTTTGATTGTGATAGAGGCACGGGTTGAGTGTGTCTCCTAGGTGGCGGGGCGGCTTTATTCTTGGACAAATCTAGTCGCTTAGGCGGGTGTGTTAGACTGGGTATGGGTAAGGTCCCAAGCGTAGGGGAAGATTTGGCTAAGTTAATAGAAGTGGACGAGGCATTTGGTAGAGGTGAGGGGGGTGAAGGTGAGAACATGGGCATTTTAAGCTTCTGTAAACACTTCGGGTATATGGTGGAGTTCTCAGGATCGGTCATTTGCATTTGAGTAGAATATGGCGTACTCAAACGTTCCCATAGGATTTGTCTATCCTCTGGAGAATGACAGTCTTCAGGCTTGAATTGTAAATTTGGTACGGAAGAAAGGTGGGTTGTGATTCCAGTCCACTGTGGGTGTGATACAGTGAGTAGATGAGGTACTGTATCAATAGATGTTAAGAGGTCAACCGGTCGTTGAAAAGATTTAGGCGATGAAGAACTAATAGGTAAGAGGGCGTGTTCGAGAGGATCCGTCATGGTTAAAGAATTTGGTGATGTCGGTGCAAGAGATTTCTCGTCTAAGGATGTCAAAAGGAGTGGCGTACCTTCCTCTTGTGCAACAAGAGTGGTAGAAGGGGAAGTCTGGGAAATAGATAGATTAGATAACATCCGTTCGCAGTCTTGTAGGGATGTGGTATAAGCAGACTCATCGATGGGAAGAGGAGTCTGGGCAGTTAACTCCCTTATGGGTAAAGGAATGATTTCGCTTTGGTTCGATGGTGGTAAAGGAGGTTCGGGCTCCTGTGTTAGTGAAGAGGCTTGATTCAAAATTTTCTCGATAGAGGCTTTGGGCTGGGTATCAAAGACTGCATGGATCTCATGAACACTCTCTTCGGCTAAGATATCCTGGTTTGTGTTACTGTTGGAAGAGTGATTCGGGAATGGTTTGTTGAAGATTTTCAAATTTCGGTTGGCAGGGGCATTAGGATTATCGAGGGTTATATCCCCTGCGTCAACCATTTCCTGCACTATGTTTTTCAACATCTTGCAGTTCTCATGACTGTGTCCCTTCACGCGGTGGAAGTTACAGAAGTCATTTTCTTTGTACCAGGAAGGTATGGCGCGAGTGGAATCAAACCCGGAATGAGGTTTAACAGGAGGTAATGTAATGGCTCCTGCTTTGAGCAATTTTTCCAATATCACACCATATGTTTCTCCCAAGGGAGTGTAGTTGATGGGCTCGGCTTTGTACTTATAGGTGGTTTTTGGTGGGGCATTAGACGGTGTTTGAGATTTAACCATCACCGCGTGGACAGCTCCTTTTGATTTAGAAGAAGTGGACGCGTGAGGAGTGGTGGTATTTGGTTTATTGGTAGAATCAGGAGTTCAGAAATTGGGGTTTTTGTTATGCAACCACAATTTCTCTTCCTCTAGGGCTCGAATCTCTAGTTTTCGAGCCATAGTAAAGGCTTCATCAAATGTGCGGAAAGTTTGAATTTGAAGAGTAGGAGAAATGTGCTTAGCACATGCCCGTGTGAAAAGTTCGATAAGTTCAGCCTGAGGCAAGGCATATGTAAGTTGGTTGATAAGGCCACGCCATCGTCCAACGAAATCTGCGATAGATTCGTCTTCGAATTGTCGAATGGCATAAAGGTCGGTGATGGATACTTTCTTAGCAATGTTAATGGAGAAGTGATCCAAGAAAGATTGGGCTAGTTGGTTAAAAGAGAAGATTGAGTGCTGGGTTAAAGCACTGTACCACTCCAAGGCAGGTCCTGATAAGGACATGGGAAAGGTGCGGAGTAACAAGGCATCATCATGGGCAATCAAATAACAAGCATGTCTAAATGATCGCAAGTGTTGTTGAGGATCCTCTTTACTATTAAAACGAGTAAATTTCGGCAACTCCCATTGAGGAGGATATGAATGAAGGGGGACAGAAGGGTGAATGGGCTCCCGACAAACTTGCTCGTATGTCAAGGCGCTACGACTTCCCGACACAGAAGCCTCCAGATTTTGCATTTTGTCCATCATTTGTTTGATGAAATCTGTGGTTGGATGAGATGATGGTGCGGTTGTGGCAAACGGAGGCAAATTGGGCCAAGGGCCTCCACTGGACAATGGTGGGGTTAAGTGTTGATAAGGTATGGAGGATGAATATGTTGAGGCGACAGAATAGGGATGTCCCATATAAGGTGTTGAGGTTACTGGATACGTGTATGGGAATGAAAAGGTAGGCGGAGCTTGAGAAGGAAAGCTCGTGTGGATAGGTGGCAGAGAGCAAGTCATGAATGGAGTAGTCTGCAAGAGAGATGAGGTAGGGGCAGTCGGTGGTAATGATATGTGGGGTCCAAGATTAGCCAAAGAAAAGCCAATCTGAGTCGTATGAACCTCTGAAGCTGTCGGATTGGGAGACGGGGCTAGAGATGCAGGAAGCAAGGCGGTATTATCAGGCGGAGTGGGAGCTAAATGAGCAGCTATACTAATAGGCATACCAACAAGGAGCTGACCATCAGGCGTACGGTCAGGGGTATGAGACAAATAGTATTGTACAGCGCTAGAATTAGCATCCAGAAACTTGGCAAAGTCCTTGTCTCCTACAGGAATTTGGGGGATCTCACTGGTGTCTGTAGGATTCCCCACAGAATGTGAAGGGGGTGATTCAGGTAAAGAAACAGAGCAAGCATGTGAAACCATGGCGGTGGCTTTCTTTCGAGTGATAACAATCATGGACAGGTGTTCACAGTAGGGTTTCAATCTATCCGGAATAGAAACAGCCTCAGACTGGTAAAATTGGTAGGTTGCTGGTTTGTCAGGAATTGGAAAAGAGAGTAACCGATATCGGTCTAGTAACCGATGTCGGTTACACTATAGCCGACGTCGGTCAGGTAACCGATGTCGGTGTAAGAAGTCTGGGCTAACAAGATATAAAAAGGCTGCTAATTTGATTTTTAACAACGTTTAGTATACGTGTCCAATTATTGATCACAGAAGACAGAGTATGAGAAAGAAAACAGAACTAAAAACAAGCAAGATGCACACACAAATCCAGAGATTAACCCTAGGGTTAATTTTAATTATCGTGGGCTTATGCCTTTAGACGTAGAATGATGTCAGAATCCTAAACAAGAGACTTAGGGGAAATGTCAAGTTGTTTTGGCTTATAAGGTTACCTCAATCGGGCGGAGGAATACCGCGGAAAAAGGGGGGATGTTTGAGCTGTTGTGTTAATTGTGAAGTGATTCGGTATGTGTTGTGCAGTGAATGTAAGATTAATTTCCTGTCAATACCGTGGATATCACCCCCACGTGTACGACCTGTTACTTAATCTACGTTCACTAGAATTGAAAAACAACAAGCAGGAATGCAATGCACGTGTTTTAAACCCAAATCGAAAATTATGTTCGATGAAGCAAGAGAGATGACTTTCACTAATGCGAAACTAGGAAAGCAAGACAAATTCTTTACGAAATATATAACAAAAGCAGCAACAGCAAGTATGCTTCCTAAAATGAAAATAAGCAAGAGAAACAGAAACCCAAGATGGGTCCCACCGGGCGTGCCAAAATGTTTCACTCGGAATGATTCGTTCCTTTTAGAAACAGATAAGGTTAGGGGCTAGGAGGAATACCTGTAGAATGTCGAGATGGTGTGCGCGTACCGTAGAGAAAGATCAGGCTGATTGCGAAGAACTCCTTTTTGTCTTGGAAGGACTACCTGCAAATAAGAACACAAGACCACAAGATTTTGATTAGACAATAAATGAGGAAACTGCCTTGGGCCCAGGAAATATAAAACTTCCTTTCGAAGGTGGTCAGTTTCCCTGCTAATATGAATTAACACAAAAGACTGTAAAATATCAATTAAGTTGCTTCGTTGAACTGGGTAGGGGAAAGGCTGGTTTTCTGGTTTTGATCGGAGGAACCGATGCCGGTTACTGATAACCGATGCCGGTTACTGATAACCGATACCGGTGGGTTCTAGGATCTGTAGGTTAGTTGCTTTGTGGGGTAGTTGTGTTGTTTGTAAGGCTGTATATAGGTGGTATTAGGAAATAAGGTGATGAGAGGTAGATGAATGATAGTTAGATGCAATGACACGTTGGGTAGTGGATTCAAGAATGGATTTAGGAGGACTGTGATTCAAAGAGCATAAGAAATGTTATAACAGAGGACATGCAAGATGTGACTTACTGGTTTTGACAAAGATGCAAGTTGATCTCCTTTGCTGTAAACACTTCTGGTTTCTTCACTCGTCTCTGCTCGGTCAAGTGAAGATCTGGACTCTGTTTTTCGTTCCCAATGATCTCTGTTGATTCAAAAATCCTTTCCTTTGATCCAAAAATGAAATTTCGATCCTTTGTTTTTGGTTTGGGGAGGCCATTTACAGGGAGCCGATGGCGGTTACGTAACCGACGGCGGTCGAGTAGGAACCGGCATCGGTAAGGAAAAAGTAGGCTATTTTTAGTAAAATAGCCCACCTTCCCTGCTTTTCTCCCGAGAGATCAGTTGCGGGCTTGGTCAAGTGGCTAGAAGGTCGGTTTTGGGTGCGAGTAAGGAGGCATTAGTTATGGATGTGAGTCTAGACCAAGTCATAGGTCTTAATTAGGTTAGTTTAGGGTTAGGGCTAGGTCATGATGAGGTGGCAAAATGAGGTGGCAGGTAAGGTGATGGTGGATTTATCAATTACAAGGTAATTAATAAATAATTGTGTAAGGTTTAGGTAATGAGGTTAGGTTGCGAAATGGGATGCGGGTCACAAGGGGTCGTAAGACACGAATTTGTATCTTTCGAGACAAATTTGATATGCGAGTGTTTGCATTTTAGGGCCGTGTTTAGCTCTGAAAGCCATTTGCACAGGCCCCAAAAAATTAGAAAAAAAATGGGTGGATCTGCGTCCAATGAGGTTTCTATTCGCAGAATGGATCATAGCATATTATACTTTTCAGCTGTAGTATTCAAACACTAGAGCTTGCTGATGCTAACATGAGGGTACTATTTTCAATGACAGTGTGTTGGATCTTTCCTATGATGGACTAAATGAATGATCAATATGTTTTCCCACCTACTGATTGGTCAGCTTCAATGAAAAAGTCTCTATTACAGATAGGTCGGATCTAATTCTTGCACACACCAAAGCATGGCTCTCCTCTTGGGGAATGAATTTTAAAGATGATAAGTTTTCAAAGTTGGTTGCATTCAGAGGCGGGGCCCTCCAAAAAGGAAAAGGACAAAATAATCTTCTAAGGCGCCTATAAAGGTCAAGATTTGAGATCAAAAAGAGGAAAGAAAGAGAAATCTCTACAATTATCTCTCCAGGCCTGAAACAAGGTGAATGTGCCAGAATCACCAACACCACCAGAAATAGGAGAAAATTACTTTAGAAGGAGGAAGCCAGCTATCTGAGGTCTTCACCATTTGCTGATTGCCAACTGAGAGAGGCCTTATCTCTTGCATCCCAGGCTTCGGCCCATCTGAATTTGCGAACCTCCTCCCTCATTACCACTATCTACCTCCTCATTCTCCATCAACTTCTTCAATCATGGCCAATATTTTCTCTGGAACTCTCATCCCTCTCTGTTGGACACCGCAAGTGATCACCAACAATCCCCCCAGAAGAGCGTGCCTCTATTCATCATCAGAAATCTACTACCATATTAAGCAACTATTCCCCCTCCAATGGTAGAATCTTCAGCCCCTTGAGAGTATGAATACCAATGTCTTATCTATAAACGGGAGGAAGATTCCTCTGATATGCCACATTGGTATACTATGAGAAAACTCCGAGGAAGATGAAAGTGATTCAGTACCCAAAATACCAGCCTTTGATTTCAGCTCACTCAAGGCTAAGTTCTGCTAAATCAGCCAAAGAAACCATCAAAACAGTTTCAAGGGTTTTGGTGGAGGCTTCATGGAGATAAGTTCCCATTCCAAAGATCGCCACTCCACATCGTCTGACAAAACTATAGAGGATATAACAGTCACTCTGATTATCATGACCATAACCAGGGTGGCTCTAGGAAAAGTAACAGCAGAAGGGGCACAACAAGATGCACAAAGGATTCATATAAACGTCGCTGTGCCACAAAGTTCCAAAGAAACAAAAGACAACAGAGATGAACTTAAGTTCAGAAAATTGTGGAGCAGTTGACTGAGGTTTTTCTTAAATTCTCAAAACCCCTTGAATCCATACCATCTTCTTCTGTTCCTGTCGGATTTGATTTCTCATCAGTACCTACAATTGAGAAGATTGTTTAAACAAGGAAGGGTGGTCGATGAATGGATTCCAAAGACTGCTCCAACAGGGGAAGGAAGTGATTCAAGGCATTGTGAAATTTTATCAATCTATGGGGGACATTCAAAATGATGGAGAAAAGATGGATGAGGAGATTCTCTCAAGATAATTTGGACATCTTGATTTGACTTATGAATTTCTCCAAGCATTAAAGCAAATACCAGCACAACTATTGGTAGAAGAAGGCGTTCTAGTATCCACATTCAGATAAACAGCAATTCCGGTTGACCAATAGCCATCAGGTTCAGAGTGAAGATTCTCAACGAAGCCTGCGCTAAGTTGAGATAATCAAGGGATCGCAACTGATTGAGGGGAAAAGTTATCCAGAAGAAGAGTTGACTCAAGATTTGTCCAAAGGTGTCAGTAGGAAACTCAGGTATACTATCAGCGGATGATCTATTCAAACAAGTTGCAAGAGTCTATTCAGCATGACCCACCTGCTACGGATTTGAAAGTATGAAAATGATTGATCAGTTGGTAAGCCACAATTGAGCATTCTTTGGAGGCCTTGAGAAAACTCAGCAAAGGATTGAAAAAGCTTCCCGGCACTGCTAGTGATTTTCATGAAATCTGCGAAATTTGGAATGATCATTCCACTGCACCTGAGGAAAACGAAATGCAAGGCATAATTCAAAGTTCCAGGAATTTCAGAGAAAACAGGCTCAGCTGGAGGAAGACCAAAAGATGGAGGCTGCATAAAGATGATGATTCAGATTAAGTCTTGATGTTTCATGTCATGATCAATCTCAAGAAATCGACATGTCTTTTTCATTTCTGTTTCGTCACATATTGAAGCATGTTTTGACTTGAAGTTCTGGTTGCATGAGACATTCAGTTGCAAAATCAGAACTCTTGCTTAGAAGAATTCACTCATTTTCTAGGATTTAAATCCTATTTTCTCTCGACTTCCTTTTATTATAAATAAGGGATGCTTCTGCATTCCAAAAGTGTCGAGATTTTTTTTGTAATATTTGAGAGCTATTGGAAAGAAGTAAAAATATTTGTGTTTTCTTTCAATCATTTTGAAGAATAGGAATTGATATTATTTGACAGACTTTGTGTTGTGGAATATATCTTGCTTAAGACAGTGTTCTTACGTTCATGATCTTAAACTATTCTTTGCATAACATGTTAGTGTTTCTGATCATCTCGGACATTATATTTATTGATCTAAAGCTCTCGTATGATTATTTCGTGCTCTGCGTTTACTCAAAAGAAAATACGTTTTCTCACATTTCCTTTCCATTGCCAGATTCTTTCATTGTAATAAGTTTCTGACCCAGTTCATTTACGAAAGCTAATACCATTGAATGCGTATGAATGTGGATTTTGGGATTTGATGGATCCAACCCCCAATGGTTAGATTAGTGTGAATATTATATATATTAGTTTTGATGTGTTTTAGATTAGAAATAAGCAGGCAGCCTCACCAATCTTTGAGGAGGGATTTAGTCTCATGTACTATGGTTGAACCTCATATTTTGGATTGACAAAATATCCAACCAATACATTGTATCTAAAATCCCAACCATTAATCTTCTCATCAATTTGAAGTGTCCTACCATAGGTGTACTTACATGTTTTGAATCTTGCATATTAAAATTTTCCAACACCTTATTGATATAAGCCTCCTGAGACAAATACAATTTCTTTTTCTTCCCGTCTCAGTGTATTTGCATGCTAAGGATTCTTTTTTATAGGAACTTTAGCTCCTAAATCCTTCATAGAAAATGTGTGAGCTAGCTTTCCCTTAAGCTCACCAATGTCCTGCATACTAGATCCTGCAATAAGCATATCATTCACATATAGTAACAAAATAATATAGCTCCCATTTCCAAGCTTCTTGAAATAAATAAAATGGTCAGATCCACATCTCAAGTAACCATGCTCATGCATAAAACTATCAAACCTCATGTACCATTGCCTTGGAGCTTGCTTGAGCCCATATAGGCTCTTTTTCAACCTGCACACTAATTTCTCCTTACCCTTGACTTCATACCCAAGCGATTGTTGCATATAAATCTCTTCATCCAAATCACCATGAAGGAAAGTTGTCTTCACATCTAGTTGCTCTAAATGTAAATCATGTACTGCAACTAAACTCAATACAGTACGTATGGAAGTCATTTTAACAACATGAGAAAATATTTCAAAGTCAATACCTGCTTTCTGTGCAAATCCCTTTATTACAAGCCTTGCCTTGTATCTTTTATGTCCACCCTCTTCTTCCTTGATCATGTAAACCCACTTGTTCTACAATGTCCTCTTACTTGCTGACAACTTATCCAAATCTCAAGTCTGTTTTTGTTTCAAGGAGTCCATCTCCTCATCCATGCCATGTTCCCACTGCACGTGGGTTTTATCCTATATTGCTTCTTCAAAAATTTCTTGTTCACCATTATCAGTCAATAATAAATAAGATAGAGAAGGTGTAAATCTTTCTGGAGGTTTACTTACCATTTGTGACCTTCTCACAAAAGTTTCGGGTACCAGAGGCTCATTCTAGACCTCCTGGACATTTGTTTCTAATTTTGATAGTGACCGACGCCGATCACTTGTAACCAAAGTTGGTTCTGCTAACCAATGTCGATTTGGCTCTTCTGTAACTGATACCAGTATAGTTGACCGATGTCAGTCAGGGGTCAACCGACACCGATTACTATGTAACCCTGTAGGTATGAATTTTGAATTCGAGAGTTCATTTTCATTCACAAACTTCTCAACCGGTTCGTCCTTGGGTACCAAAATTTGATCATTGTACATTCTCTTTTCATTCCATTCAATTTCACGACTCCTTAATAATTTTAGAATTCTCTAAATCCCAAAAACGGAATCGAAAATCACCAAGATCCATAACCAATGAAAGTGCTATCTCTTATATTTTGCATCCAACTTTTTCCTATTTTCCTTATCAATATGCACAAAAGCTTTTGAACTAAAAACTTTAAGAAAAGAAAGATCTACCTCTTTTCCAGTCCAAGTTTCCTCTGGTATTCCTCCATCTAGTGAACTTGAAGGCCCATAGTTAAACAAATAAACCGTTGTATCAACTTCTTCTACCCAAAACTGTTAGGGCAATCCAACATGTGTCCTCATACTTCTAGCACGTTCCATGATTGTCTTGTTCATTCTTTCTGCAACACCATTCTCTTTTGGTGTTCTTAGAACCGTCCTTTCTCTACGTATTCCATTTACTGAACAATAATCATTGAAATCCGTGCTATAGTATTTACCACCATTGTCAGAGCTAAGGCACTTTAACTTTGAATTTGATTCATTCTCTATAAGGGCTTTCCATCTTTTAAAAGTATCAAAAACATCAAATTTACGTTTAATACAATAAACCCATACCTTTCTTGTAGCATCATCAATGAAAGTAACATAATACTAGGATCCTCCATGAGAAGCTACCTAGGTTTGTCCCCACACATCTGAGTGTACAAGCTCCAATTTCAGATAGTTGCTTCAACTTTAAGAAATATCACTCTCTTTTCCTTTCCAAAGATAAAATGCTCATAGAAATCAAGATCTAAATCTTTCAAATTTGATATCTGACCTTACCCTTTAAGATCTGCATTCCTTTTTGAATCATATGTCCCAACCGATTATGCCACATGCATGCTTTTGAATCTAAAGTAGATACCACAAAAAGGAAATCAATAACACATGTATATAAATATAACGTTCCTACCTTTTTACCTCTTGCCACGACAAAATCACCCTTGGTGATTTTTCAAGAGTTTGCTGTAAATGTAACCATACAACTAGCTTCACCTAGTTACCCTACAGAAATAAGATTCCTCTTGAGGCTTGACACATGCCTCACATATTTCAATACCCACGTATTTCCATTCTGTAATTTTATATGAACTTCCCCTTTACCAGTAATACTACAAGGTTCATCATCACCCAAATAAAACATATCCAAAATTGCCCTGGGCATAATTTTTGAAATAACCCTTATTAGGGATTGCATGAAAAGAAGCTCCTGAATCTAAAAC
The DNA here is from genome assembly GCA_019776745.2 of Taxus chinensis. Lineage (NCBI taxonomy): Eukaryota > Viridiplantae > Streptophyta > Pinopsida > Cupressales > Taxaceae > Taxus > Taxus chinensis. Next base: position 12,324,783 of record CM034156.1, read on the forward strand.
GCATGATTCTATTTTATTATCCAAAGAAAGAATAAGAGCATCTTGCATTAGCTCTTTTGTAATATTTTCCTCCTTATTTGACTCTTTACCTATGTCTGGGTGTTGGTTCTCTTAATCCTGTAACCAACAATATTTCTTTGCATGTCGTTTCTTTCCACATTTCCAACAGGTAATTCCCTTACCTCAGGATTTAGATCTACCATCCCTTGAATTTGATTTCCCATTATTCTTACTCTTGGATCTCTCCTTCTACCTACCTATGTTTTCTACACTCAAAGCATTCCCAGATGATGATTCCTCTGTGTTTTTCCTGCAAATTTCTTCATTTAAGATTATACTAACCACATCATCAAACTTCAAAATATTATTAGCAGATGTTGTATTACTAACAACCATTACCAAGTTATCCCAACTATTAGGAACAAAACATAATAATAAGAGTGTTTTCACTTCATTATCAAATGAAATATCAACTAATTTTAAATGATTTACAATAGATCAGAAATCATTCAAATGACTAGATGCATATCTACCTTCACACATATTAGAACTAAACAGTTTCTTCATCAAATAAAATTTATTTAAAGCACTAGGTTTTTCATATAAATTAGCAAGATATTTCATTAACTCTGTAAACACCTGTAGTTTGATCAATACACTATTATTTCTAATAGTGCACTAATGCTTCTTCCCTTTGCAAATTGACGGCACACCACCAATTAGACCTATCTAACTCCCCTCTCACAACACCTTTTTGGTTGTTTTTTCTCTTATAAACCATTCAAACAGGCCGTTATAGCCTCGTTATAACTACGTTAGCTTCTTATTTCCTTCTAGCATGCTTCTATTAGCTCCCTGGAATATCAATCCACTTCGTTGGATTGATTAAGCCCTTTAGAAACCCTCCCAAAACCCTAATTACTCTCTAAGAGAGATTAATTAGTCTAACCTAGGTTAAATATCCTAAACATCGTCAAATCACACTTTGACTTGCTAAAAGTGCTTTTTAGACTTTAGCCTTTGTCCCAAATGCACCCAAATCTCCCTTTTTCTTCCAAACCAAAAACTATAAATAGGGCTATGCCCCCTCCCTCATTTCCTAAGAATTCTCTCTTCTTCCTAGCATAGATTATAGCAATTTGTTTAGGCTTTTGATTGTATTTCATCTTCTTACATTTGAGCTAAAAGTATTTGATTTTTTATTTCATAGCACTAACATGAAGTAAAAGGGAAGATCCATTGGCCTTGAAGCCATTAATGGGGAGATCTCTTTCTCTTAAACACATAACTGAATGCTTAGATCCTCTTAGGTTCATTATTTCAAGCTTTCAAAGAATAGAGGTTAACTTCATTTGCTTATTTTACATGTTTATTTTGAATTAATGTATGCAAAGAAGAAAACCTTGTTCATTTCTTATCGCATGGTCAATTGATCAGATTGTTAAAAGCCTTTGGGGTTTCTTTAGAGATTCTTACCCCAAATCCATGGTTTTTGCAACTTTTTATTGAACACATTTGGCACGCCTGGTGGGACTTGAACCTGGGTTTCCTACCCGGTGGGACTTGTTATTTCCTCATTTTTATTTCTAACCCTAGATATATGACCTTCATTTACGTGCATTTTGTGGGTTTTATATAGAAATATGACACTTTGACTAACAACTCACCTGTTTGCTCTTGAAAATTTGAAAATCTGTGTTTTTTGCAAGTTTTTCACAGGGTGCACGTAGATGTAAAACAAGGGGCGCGTACACATTGAAACCCCAACATACATGTTAGATCAGGAATATACCTGTCAGGAGGACTTCATCATTTTCACATTTTCTCTCTACAAAGACGTGCATGTGTCTCCGTCATCTGGGGCACGTATCCGCCTCTCTGGCTGCGTATGTGTAAATGATCTGACTGTGTAAAAATTTTACAGTTTCCTATTTCGAGCTTGGGCGCGTACACGTCAGAACCTAAGCGTCCATGTCAATATGGGCACGTCTCTGTCATGTTACGAGCGTTTGTGTTTTACAGCATTAGGTTTCGTTAGTTTTTTACTGCAGGCGTACTCGTTAAGTGGGGCGCGTATCTGTCGGTTGGGAAGCGCTGGTGTAAGTATAGGCGCACAGGTGTCTGTATTAAAATTGAAAATTTTTACAGTCTGCAAAATCTTTTTCTCTGATCCATTACTGTAGGTTTCTAGGACTAACAAATTTTAAAAACGATGTTTTTGCTTAAAATTTTCAGTTTGCATAGTTAAAAGTGTTTTTGGCTTAGAAGTAGCTTTGTAGAAGTGTGTATGCTCTCTCCTCGTGTCTTCCAAGGTGATATTGGGGATCAAAAACACTTATACAAAAATCATATAAATTTTTCAAAGAAACACTTGTTTTATAAAGGTTGAAGTAAAACTTTCATGTGATTTCAGTAGAACTTTTCAGGTTGCGTATGCTCTTCCTTCATGCCTTTTTGGTGATCTTAGGAATCAAAAGCAAAGTGAAAAACTCTTTTTCTTGACATCGACCTACAAACTAGAAAATTACTAAAAACTTGTTGTCTGCAGGACCTATCGCTTATCAAAGAAAGGTGTCAAATACAAAACACAAACCTTCTAATACACGTGTTCTTACAAGTTGCCAAACGGTGTGCTACTTGAAACCACATTAAGCTAAGAAAAATAAAAAACACACCATATTCAAAACATTATATTGTAGGTTTTCGAAAAGGGTACGTCCCTATCCACTCAACTGGAACATAACCCCTTTGGCATAATGCCTTAAGCTATAACAATGGGGGTGGTACCAGGAACCCTAAAGTAGTCCACCGTTGTGTAACCTCGTGGATGAAACAAGAAGCACTCCGCTTACCCACTTGACTAGTATGTCTTGTGAGTTAGAGTTACAAAATTTTCCCTATTGCGACCCTATTAAAAGTACACGATGGATGCATTTATTGCCCACTGTGCTTGAAGGGGGCAAAGCCGAGATACTCCCAAGATAGGAAAGGGACTATTTGGGTAAATCACCCCACTCGTGGAAAAATTTGTAACACCTAGTTGAGAGAACTTATTAGGGAAGCTATTTTTTCTTGGAGCCCACTCTACTAGTCCTTGTCATGTCAAGCCATCACAAAGTGACAACTCATCTAGAATCTAAACCTTATTTGCCGAACAAGGAAAAGAACCCTTGTGAGTTTGATTTGATTTTTTTTCATCACGAAACTAAACTACATCCCACTTTTGCTTAATTTTATTCTTGTCTTTGGATGAGGTAAAGCTCTGCCTAAGTGGCACTTAGTTTGTTTCCTTATTTTGATCAAATACCCTTGCATTCTCATTGCCCATTGTTCGGGGTGAGAAAGGTGCATACATTGTGCATTTTTATCAAAGATAGTGCTCGTCACTTTTTTGTCTGTTTACGCCCATCCACGTTTGTGGCTGGGTTGTTAAACGTCTAAAGTGTGTGGGTACGCTTTTCGTATCTTTGATAAAAGTCTGTCCATCTTGATTTCAAGATCATCTTCACCTCTGTGTATCTTTTGTCTCTTCTTGAGTTGATAATTTTGTTCGCATCCTAGATGTACAATCTCGGTACTTACATCATGTTCTCACTTTGTGAGAAGACGACACAAGTCCCCTTATTTCACGGTTACACTGCTCACACGATTAAAAAATCCTTGTTATACTTATCACTTGGTTTCAGTTTTGATGTCATCTAAGTCTTCTTGAAAAGTGTCGATAACGCCTTATATATCATAATAAATTTTTCATGGTACTAACACCTTGCTTGCTTGGTTAATGTATCACGGTGACGTTATTACGCTATATCTATTCACGACTTCCATTTCTCAGATGGTTCGACTTTCATCGGCATTCAAGCTAGTTTTAGGTATACCTTGTCGAGGGACTGCGACAGCATCACGTCAGTACTTAAAAATCGTTGGGGTTATAACTTGACCTATATATTGATACATCATTGTCGCTATTTGTTTTAGAGCATAGACTTGGTAACAACAAATTGAGTGATCATAACATTTAGGTGTGCATATGGGTGTTCCTTGATAAAGACGATTGCATAAACACTACATCTAGGATACACTGTGGTATAATTCCAATATCACCTTGAACAGCTTGTAGAAAACCATACACTTAGGGGTTACACTAGCTAGATACAAACGTCTGCTAGTGATGCCTAAAATCATAAAAGTGGCAGCCAAATCAAATGAGCATGATATGGGAGAAAACCCTTTCGAAACCTTCCCATTCAGTGGTCACAATTTAGGACCACTCTTTCTCTCAAGTCAAAGATATGGAGACGTTAATTGATCATAGTGGAGAAGAGTCAGACTCTTCCGAAGAACAACAAAGGTTAGACCTAAGTAGATTTGATGAACTCCTATATTATAATAAAGATCAAGTACTCACAAGAGTCTTAGCATTAGGAGCTAAACTTCCACATGATCGCGAAGAAGAAACAAAGGTCATTAACCCTAACTTAGGAGAGTGAAGATTCATCTTAGACACATAATCCTTTTGATGTGGGGTATGCTTCCACTTATGGGCAACATAAGGCCGCTGTGGAAGGTGAACCATCATGGAAACCTCACTATAAAGCTTCACGTAAGGTGAAAACTGAGTGGAAATCTTCCCCTCCAAAATTTGATGAAGAAGAGGACCCCCTGGTTGAGGAGGAGATCCTCCAAAAACAGATCTTGAAGTTGAGTCAGAAACTAGCAAACCTAGGCTCTTCAAGAAAAAACATATGCAAAGACAAAGACAAAAACAAACTTAACGAGTTTCAATTTGTTCCACATACAGACTATACCTTTAAGGCAACTCAGGCTCAAAGGTCAATATCACCTACTAAAGAGCAACTCATTCAGGAAGAATTGAAATCTATGAAAGATATGCTTACTACATTACAATAGGGAAATGTAGGCCAAAATAGAAAATATTCATATGAAGAACTATGTCCTTACCCCTTTGATAAGGACATGTTACAACAACCTTTCCCAAAACACTTTACTATTCCTAAGTTTGATAAATATAAGTGCAAAAGTGATCCTCGTGATCATATAAAAGACTTTTACATGGCTTGCCAAGAGGTTGCGTATAGCGATAATTTCTTAATACGACTTTTTCCTCGCAGCCTAGGAGCCGTGGGATTGGAATGGTTCTATAGCATACCCAAGGGCTCCATTACAATGTGGCCCACATTAGTAGAGAAATTTGTAAGGCATTACTCCTATAATATGGAGAGTGACATCACAATGAATGATCTATGCAACACAAAACAAAAACCCAATGAGACATTTGCAGGTTTTTTACAACAATGGCATGGGTTAGCTAGTCGCTTTCCTTGTGCCTTACCAGAAAAATAGTTAGTGAGCATATTTGTTCCTAACTTAAACCCAGAAATAGCCTTTCACTTACAAATGCATTGTGGCTCAAACTTCGAAGAAGTCATAGAGAAAGGTAGTCAAATTGAGAAAGTGCTCATTGCCAAGGGAACGCTTAAACCTGTTACTAAAAACAAACATGAAGCCAAATCCATAGACAAACCTAAATTCTTCAATAAGAATAAACATGTTGTTGGTGATGGCATTACAGACTCCAAGAGAGTCCAAGCCATACAAACAGGCCCACTCTTAAAGCTTTCGCAAGGACCTTGTCCTAAAGCGCCTACAAAACATACGTTCACATCCTTGACAGAATCCTTATCTACCATCCTAAAACAATTAGATGGTGCAAAAATGGTAGAATATCCAATGGCAATAGTACCATACCCGGAAGATGCTCCAAAACCAGTTTGGTTCAAAGACCATGAATATTGTGACTTCCACTGTGTCAAAGGACAAAAAATGGATAGATGTTTGAGATTGCGCCATTATATCCAAGACCTCATAGAGGAAGGGAAGATTGATGTGGAGTCTCCCCCTGAGACTGGTAAAATTTCAAATGAAAAAATGGGTATTTACAAAGAACCTTTTCCTGACCATGCAGATAAGAAGAAAAGAAAACCAGATCAAGGGAAAACTTCCAACGACTATAGGACTACTGCCTATGTGTACCCTAAAAATGATAGTCCTTATGACTCTCTCATTAGATGTATTAGCTCATCTAATGAACAAATCAACACCATTCAAATTTAGAAAAGATTTTGCGTAGTCGGGACAAGACATGCCCGCTTACTCATACCAGATGATGTGCCTACCCCTTAGGAAAGTCAGTATAACTTAATAGAGCAGTTAGAGAAAATGTCTGTTAAGATATCAATTCTTGATCTCCTCAATATCTCTAATGCCCATAAGAAAATACTGTAAAAAACTTTGTAAAATTCAGGGGTTTCCATAGAAGTAGGCCCCACGAACCTTCAAGCCATGATTGCACGCTTAGACATCAAAAACCATATTACTTTTGATCATATTGCAATCCCGCACAAAACCCAGAGCATAACTTGTCATTGTACCTCGAATTGGTGGTTACCCATCGGAAAATCAAAAGAGTACTTGTAGATGGGGGATCTGGTCTGAATATTTACACCTTGAAGCTGGTAAAGTAGCTAGGCCATTCAGAAACAGAGCTGGGTGCTAAGACTATCACAATCATAACATATGACAATGAAGAAAGAGAGTCAGCAGGGACTATAGTGGTCCCCATGGAGGTAGGACCGACATGTCATGACACAACATTTCATGTCCTTGACTTGGACCTTCCGTACAACATGCTCTTGGGATGCCCATGGATCCATGCCATGCAAGCTATTCCATCAAATTTTCATCAGTGCATCAAGTTATGTCATGAAGGGCAGGTGGTTACCATTTTGGGTGACCTGGAACCTTTCACGCATTGTAGGTAATTGCACAAGTTTTTCTCGTGCAAGCTTATGAATGTCCTTCTGTGGATGTTGTTGTCCCTCTACAAATAGAGGCTATAAAAAATGAATAGATTCAAAGTCCCTCACACCTTTCAATCAAGATTTTCCCTCATTGGTCAATCCATTTGCTTCATGGGAGGCCATCATCAGCAAAATATGGCCCAAGTAAGCCATTCACTCTTGAGTAGGCTCTATTGATATCAGACTTATTAGTATCCCCCAGGATAAGGGGTAAGCCTTATTTTCAGTTCAAGAGCACCCGTGACCAATGTCCTAAACCGTTGGAAAAATTTTCCCATAGTGGTCTCCTATCTGAGGAGAAGATGTTAGAAGCCCCTACCAGTAGAGTGCTAGAAGGCACCATGGCTTCATGCAATCAAGCACCTCAGTACATCAAAGGTCCTCGCATGATGTTTGTCATGGGCTATAGTGGGTTTGGATGTGGCGTTAATGCACAAGGCCAGTTGGAGCCTATCCCTATCCCTCATTTTAAAACTGATAAACATGGCCTTGGAATAAGGCCCCATGATGCTCTACCTTCTGAGAATGACGCCACCTCTTCAGAATGTGAGGACATTTCATCTCATTCTGATAGTGACACAGATTCCCAATGTAGCCTTTACGAGGATCTTGCCTCCATGAACCTATTCCTAGATTCGTTGGTCCTTACCTTATCTGAATCCATCCCCCTAGATAAATATCCAATAGCCCTTGTATATCCTGAACTTATAGATTGGGATCAACAACTTCACGTGCCCTGGATTTCTTTGAAAATGATGAGGCATTCACAGAGTTCATGGGACTCAGGGACTTTATTCCGGATGGAGACCACAAGAAGGGATTTAAGATTCAACTAGACACCTGCGCCTACTTCGGGGAAGAAGTAGAGATGTGTGGATGGTTTAATAAAAAGGTTGTAAATAAAAGTACACCTACTTCTGAGAAACCAAGCAAGAAGGCTCAACGGAAATCCCATAGTGACAGACTCTTTGATAAACTCATAGACAAACAGAATGAAGAGTCTAAAGATGAAGTGATTTATCCATTCAAAGATGATCATGAACTACCACAGGAGGTCGATCTTACTCTTCCCCCTGATCCTACGTGGATGGAAGATGCTTCTAAAATGCTTATTGAGGAAACAATCAACGTCAACATTGGCTCAAAGGAGCAACCTAGAATAGTCAAGTTGGGAGCTTCACTCTCAGCTCAGGAACAAAAGACCTTTGTAGAGCTCTTAAAAGAATACGTGGACATATTCGCATGGACATATGTAGATATGCCTAGTTTGGACCGGAGCTAGTTGTGCACAACCTCGTTGTGCACCCAGATGCCAAACCAATCAAACAAAAGTTGAGAAAGATGCATCCTAAGGTAGCGCTCTTAGTCAAAGAAGAATTAGAAAATTTGTTAGCTGTTGATTTCATTAAACCTATTGACTATTCAGAATGGATCTCTAACATAGTCCCAGTACAGAAAAAACCTGTTGGCATAAGGATCTGCATGGATTTCCATGACATCAACAAAGCATGTCCAAAAGATTATTTTCCCCTACCTAACATTGACATGATAGTCGATTCAACAGCTGGTTATGAAATGTTGTCCTTGATGGATGGTTTTTCAGGGTATAACCAGATACAAATTATGGAAGAAGATCAGCATAAGACAACATTCATCACCCCTTGGGGAACATTTTGCTACAAAGTCATGCCCTTCGGGCTTAAGAATGTCTGGAGCTACTTATCAGCGGGCCATGACAGTTATTTTCCATGATATGAGAAGTGAAATCATGGACTGTGTTGATGATATCCTAGCAAAGTCCAAAAATAGGAAATAACACCTTGAAGTGTTGAGGTGTATCTTTCAGCATCTAAGAGACTATAAGGTTCATTTGAACCCTAAGAAATGTGTCTTCGGTGTTTTATCAGGAAAACTCCTAGGGTTCATTGTCTCACAAAGAGGGATTGAAGTGGATCATGCAAAGGTTATGGCTATCATAGAAATGCCACCACCTACCACTCTCAAGCAGCTAAGGAGTCTACAAGGAAAGATTCAGGCAATCCGTTGCTTTATTTCACAACTTGTGGATAAGTGCCACCCCTTTACTCATTTGCTCAAGAAAGATGTCACATTCAATTGGGGACCTGACTGTCAGAAGGCCTTTGCGCTACTCAAACAGTACTTGTCCAGCCCACCTGTACTAATGCCACCTACCCCCGATGAACCTCTCCTCTTATACATTTCTGCTACCCAGTTTTCCATTGGTGCATTACTTGCCCAATATGACTTAGCCCATAAAGAGAGAGAAGTTTGCTATCTTAGCCGCACCTTGATCGCATACGAGTTGAATTATCCCCAAATAGAAAAGGCTTGCTTAGCGGTTCTCTTCACATTTCAAAAGCTTCGCCACTATCGCCTGAATAATAAGACCAAGCTCATATCCAAAGTGGACCCTCTCAAGTACCTTTTATCCAAACCCACCCTCACAGGCCGAATGGCTAATTGGATCATTCTCCTGAGTGAATTTGATATTGAGTTTGTGAATCAGAAGTCTTTAAAAGGACAGGTACTGGCTGATCAGTTGGCAGAAGCTCCTCTCCCAGGAATGGAACCTTTATGCTTAGATTTACCAGATGCATCTATGATGTATATTGAAGAATCCGTAGAATGGCAGGTCCATTTTGATGGATCTTTTACCTTTCATGGATCCAGAGCAGGAGTGGTGCTCATCACTCCAATAGGCGATGTCATACCATGAGCATTCCGGTTGGGATTCCCATGTACAAATAACATTGCAGAGTATGAAGCACTCATCGTTGGCCTCAAGCTAGCTATTACATGGAACATCAGACAACTGCGAGTCATTGGGGACTCTCAACTTATCATAAAATAGGTTAATGATGAGTACAAGGTTAAAGATGAGAAGCTTATTCCATATAAGAAAATGGTTGAAACTTTGAAGGAATATTTCACACAAGTCATATTTGAACAAAAACCAAGGTCGCATAATAGATCCGTGGATGCTATGGCTACTATTAGGTCTCTCTTATGCATAGCACCTGAAGAAAGCAAGATGCCTTTCTTCATGGAACATTTATAGGTACCTGCATATGATATGTCAGAGTCATGTTTGGCATGTGAAGTTGTTGGTCCTTTATCCCCTTGGTACGACCCTATCTTCCAATACCTACAAGATGGCACTCTTCCCCCTGACATCACCCATTCTGAAAAGAAATCCCTTATTCACCGCATAGCCCATTATACCCTCCTAGGAGGCACCCTTTATCGTCATGGCTATGATAGGAATCTGCTTCGTATGTTTGGATGTTACTGATTCTATCCACGCAATTAAAGAAGTACATAGTGGTATTTGTGGAGCACATACTAGTGGCATGGTCTTAGCTAAAAAGCTATTGAGAGTAGGCTATTATTGGCCTACCATGGAATTTGATTGTTGTAACTTCGTAAAGAAGTGTGAGCTATGCCAAAAATATGGAAATTTAATACATGCGCCAGCACAAGCCTTACAGCCTATTACAATGCCTTGGCCATTCTCTAAATGGGGCCTGGATCTCATAGGGAAGCTCCATCCTTCTTCATCAGACAGTCATACCCACATCATCACAACCACTAAATGCTTTACCAAATGGGTAGAGGTCGTCCCTCTTACCTATGTCACCAGTGCACAGATTTCAAAATTCATCATGAACCATCTCATATGCCGTTACGGGATCCCCTCAGCCATTGTCACTGATAATGGTAAATCCTTCAAAAATAAAATGGTTAAAACATTGTGTCAACACTTCCATATCCAACTTAAGTGGTCTACCCCTTATTACCCTCAAGGTAATGGACAGGCAGAAGCCACCAATAAGACCCTTGTACGAATTATGGAGAAAATGGTCAGTAAAACCAGCCGTAATTGGCATCTACAGATACATCCTGCCCTCTGGGCCTATCGTACTTCCATCTGCACTCCTACTGGTGTGACCCCATATTCACTTGTCTATGGCACTGAAGCCATCATACCTTTGGAAGTGGAGCTTCCCTCCCTGAGAATATCTCTCAGAGACTATCTTGATAAAGATGAAGACTATAGAGTTGCTCACCTAGCAGAGTTAGAACTATTAGATGAAAGGTGTATCAGAGCACTCAATCACCTAAAAGTCTATCAGAACAGAGTGTCTAGAGGATATAACAAATGCATCATTCATCAGGAATTTGATGTAGGAGATCTAGTTCTCAAAGAAAATCAGAAGAACACCGTCAAAGACAGAGAAAAGAAAGGAAAGTTCGAGGCTAACTGGTTAGGTCCTTATGTTGTAATTGCAAAATATGGATCAGGAGCCTACAAACTTGCATATTCAGATGGTGAAGAGCTTCTAGAACCCATGAAATCCATGCACTTGAAGTGGTTTCTATGCTTAGGCATGACGAGAATATCAAATAAGAACTAAAAATTGGAAAACAAAGAAAAAACAAGCAAAAAATGAAAAAATGAGAAAAATAGTAAAGAAAAAGTAGGTCGTCCTCATGTGAAAACCACACAATTGTGGTGTAGTGGGTAGGTATTTGAGTGAAAACCAGTTTTTGGTACTCAAGGAAGATTCACTAGACACAAGTTACTCTTACGGAAGGACGAGTAATCGTTACCACTTTTTAGATACAAATTTTGCTGCTAGGTCTAGGAAACCTTCTAGGATCACCTTTGCCTTGCCATGATCTGGTTTGTTTGCTCTTATATATGCATGGAGGACATCACCTTTGTATACTCTCATCTAACGAAGAGCATGAAAGTACCATTTCCACCTTCTCACACATACACGCGTGGCATTCTGCCTTTTGTATATTCCCACATCATGCTGGGGGCATCCACGCTTCTTTGTTCTTGTACATTGCTTTCAAAACATGACCTTGGAAAATACAAAAACATTTAGAAAATGATACACAAAAATCTAAACATCTGGAAAATTTCCCTTTTCAGGGATAAAGCTACATTCGTCTAATAATGTTATCTTCGGGAGACCTAGACAAATAGTGACAAACGTAGCTGCGAAAACTTATCTTTTTAGATAAACCCAAAAACATTAGAAAATATGTCAATGCTGTCCTGCAAAAAAAAGTAGTGCTTTAATTACTTTTAGTTGTTGGTTTGTATAGTTTTGATGTACTTAGTCTGTTGAATTGTTTGTTCTTTAAATGGATCATTTGCTTATCTGATTTTGAATCTTGTTTGATTTAAATTATGTATTGCATTACATACATTTGGAGAACTCTCATACTTGTACACAATTGTTGTAGGTTTCATTATTTGTTATGTGCATCTTGCAAAGTTCATTTTTACTTGCTTAGATTAGATCTCGTTTTAATCGCTTGTTAATCTATTGCATGTGTTTGTTTAGTTGTAGTTTGTTGTGTTATTTTTATGAGTATATTTGTTTAGTTTTGTTAACCTTTGCTTGTGTATTTTGCACAGTTGTTTGTTATCACATCTATCATCTATCATTTCATCACATTTCTAACATCATTCACTACATCATATATATACAAAAATGCTAAGTATTACATCATGCATGTATGCTAAGCTAATCATCACATATCGTATCATCAATGGGGGCAAGAGGGGTTGCACATGATCACAAATCTATCCCCCCCACACCAATATCATCTAGTATCATCCCAAGTGCTAGAATAAAAACTCAGAAACAAATCATGAATCCAAAACATGTGGTGCTATATACAGATACATCATCAAAAATGAAAGCAGGAAATATACACATTTCTGAATCTAAGGTATGCCACATACATAAAGGAAAGAACAAATCATACATCATAAATCCATCATAGAATGATACATCAAAATTTCCATATATATACATGTATAACTGTCTAGGTCAGTACTCAAAATGATACATCATCGATACAATATGCCATCAAAAAGGGGCATGCATAAAAAAGAATCGAGCCTTCATCACGAGGCATCATCAAAATAATGGTATACATAGCTATACATCAAAATCAACCTTCATAAGAGGCATGCATACAAGATATATGTACAAAAAAGAATATAGATCTCAACCACAGCTCTCGCCCTCACTGGGGCTCCCAGGTCTGTCACCTGGTCGACGGAATAATGGTGGCTATGATGGACCTGTACCAGGGGTACCACCAAACTGTCTAGATGGCCCCTGTCTAGCCAGCTGCTCTGGTATGGGCTGCCTAACTGATCTCACTGAATAACCTGATCTCTGTGACCTGGAGCTAGTCGCGCTTGCATCTGACTGTTGGAATGATACTACTCGCTGATCTACCAGAACTGCCCTGAAGTAGGTAGTCCTATAGTACATGGCCTCACCACCGGATCTCATCGCATCTCGTATCAAGTCCGCATCTCCAGAAGCAAGAGCTTCCTGTAGGGCAACATCTCGCTAGCCTGTCAACCTACCAATATCATCCTGAGCCTATCTTAAGGCAGAAACCTCTCGATCTCTATCTGTGGTAATAACCTGCAGCTGGGCTCATGCCTGATCCCTCTGTGTAAAATAGCCCTGTGACTGTGCCTGTGCATGGTCCCTCTGGGCAACAACCATCCACACCTGAGTCTGGGACTAGTGTAGGAGGCTCAATATCTGAGCACCCTGTGCTGGCCATCTCTCACATCTGACTCTGCCATGAAGCACTATCGCTGCCCTGGGTAGCCTGTGCCCTAGCCTGATCCCTCTCTGCTATCAAAATCTGCACCTGGGCAAGTGCCTGATCTCGCTCTTTTGTGAGGGCCTGTACCTGTGCCCTAGCTACGTCTCTCTCACCAGCCACATGTAACTATACAACAATAGCCACCTGTAACTACTGCTGAAGAGCAGCCCACTGCCCACCAGCGCTGCTACTCTCTAGAATATCAAGTGGTGGCCCCTGCTCTAGAAGTACCTACTGAAGAGGGGTATATATCCCTGTTGGAATGCCCACTGGGGGAAACTCTATATCCACTGCCCTATATACCTGTCTCATCCTGGGCCTAGGGCCCTGTCCCTATGGCTACTATGGTATGGGACCCTGTCCCCTACCTCTAACATGGTGGTGCGCATCAGGCCCACCCTCATCATCGTCATCATCACTATCAGCTCCACCCTCGCAACCACTAGGAGGCCCCACTAGAGGAGGTCTCACGTCGACATCATATGCCACTCTGGGAATACTCAAATGGCACGGAAGCACACCATGGTACCATGGCCCATACTCTGGCGTAGTGCCCGGATCTCTAATCTACCGCAGTGGTACCCACATAACAGGTACCACCTGTCGAAAACTAGCCAGTGCTCTGTCACGGGCAATCTGTGGACCCATATCAAAATGCTCTCTAGCTCTGCGAGCATACCTTCTATCTGGCCCAGGAACATCCTGGGTAAGGCCAAACTACCTCTGGCATCAATCTACTCTATATAGCTCCTGCATATAGCTATGGCTTCCCAAGATAAAATGCTCAACGATAGCAGTGTTGAGCTCTAAACCATCCTTTAGCCATTGGAAATATCTATAAGGCCTCCATACAATGGAATCCTTCCATAGCTCATCCAACTCGGGCCGATAATGGTATGTAACTCCCATAAACGGTCGCACATTGTCCCTTTCCGGGACCCATCCCATCGTAGAAGGCTCATCGAGAGCCCAAACTCTCAGAACACCTAAGGGGTGACCAATAACAATGTGGTCCCAAACCCAAATCTGTAACAAACTAGCAGGCCCTACCATCTTCTGACAGTAGTAAGTGATCAAATGGAGGTCCCAATATAGATGTGCTAATATGCACTAACCCCAGCAATAGGTCTCTCCCTCCACCAAACCAAGAATCACTCCCAAGATTCCAAGTGGAAATGAAGCACCAGTCTTATCAAGGAGTAGAACTCCACTAACAAATGCCATCATATAGACCACTACTCGGTCTAACTCTGGATCATTTATACATCGGGATAGTCTGATGGACATCTTGAGCCATGGTATCATAGGGACACCGAACAAATGTATAATATGTCATTGAATATTGGTCCAGCGGCTCGTAGTCTCGATAAGCTATCCCTGAATCAGGACCAGCATGATGTGCCATACATCCTCCAAGGTAATAGTAATCTCCCTAGTCGGGAGGTGAAAGCACTGACTCTCATTGTGCCATCGCTCTACTATGGCTGTCAAAAGGCCATGGTCTAATGTAATCTATGGCATCTCAGCCACATGAGACAATCCGGTCACGTACAAAAGGCTCTCTAGAGTTGCTCTATCATCATCGTCAAATTGCGCCTCTATCACAGCTAACCGACCGTAGTGCTCACGAGTCTGAAGAATGTGTAACATACGATGCAAAATCAACGCAAGTGTTAGGCACTTATCTATTTCTATATATTTTTCTAAGGAAAAATAATTCTTAAAAACACATCTAACTTACTAATTATTCCTTTCTTCTAATCTACTCTAGTCTAAATTTTTCTATACTTGGCTATTTTTAGCCAGTTGTCTTTTCTCACTTTATTCTAGTTCCTATGCGCCTCCTGTGGCACCTGTGTGCCCTAAACAATGTGTATGTGCCCTTACAGACACATACGCGCATAAACCAACTTCTCTTTTGGCTTCATACCATTTTGTATGACACCTACAGGCCATACAAGATGCATGCGCGTGGACTATTTTAACCCAGTAATGACACATATGCTATCTAATTTTTTTTTCTACAGGTACCTGTACCCGAAGCGCAAATGGTGTGCGCGTGGCTGTTTTAACCTGTCCAGACCGTGCGCGTACCCATCAAACTGACGCATACGCCCATGTGCATGCATCAAATTTCATCCTACCTACCCTAAAAAACCCTAAAAAAGGCAATAAATGCGTAATTAATAGGGAGGGATAGGCCACTCATGAAAGGTCCATCCGTTGGGTCCCGCATGTACTCTCAGATGCGATCCGCACGCCTCGTCCTCCTCGGTATTCTTGCCATCTCACTCCAGGGCTATCACTTTCACTCATGGTAAAAATTTGGAAAGGCTCTGGTAGAAATGAATTGGTTGTGATTGTTTTACTAACCCCGGGTGGGTATATTAACCTGTTGTGATGCCCCTAGGGTATTTTTTCTCCGATGTGATCATTATAACCTTGTTCTAGCCACTATGATAATTATTTTGTATGAAAATAATTATTTTTACTAATTTTCACACGCTGGGGCACTTCGTGCCGTCCAATGGTCACTTCTCCGTTGCACTGAGATAATTTACGAACCTTTCAGGCACCCTTTTCTCACCTTTTCCTCTCTTTTTCACCTATTTTCCCCCATCGTGATAATTATTTACTAATTTATTTTAAATAATTTATTCTCGACCCATTTTTCTTCTTGTGGGAAATATATTTTGGCTTTCTGATAGCTTTGCCTTCCCACTATCACCCTTGCGCATATTTTTAGAAGATCTTAGATCTTTTGAAATTCTTCTAACCGATCAAAAAAATTCAAAAAATTCAAAAATTAAAAAACATTAAAAAACTTCAAAAATGGCTCAAAATTGGTTAAGCTAATCATCTACGGCTGAAATCTGTGTCTATTGCATGGCACTCATCCCAGATCTTGCTGATGTTTTCAAATCATTTGAAACAACGACTCGTGCATCACCAAAATCTTCAATCACCTACACAAGCTATGTTGCTTACTTCGTCTGTACTCTGGGGCACTATCAGTTGCTTGGTACTATTTTCATCGTGCACATTGCTTTTTCACAGGACCCAAGTGTCCTCCATCTTTCCCCTTGCATAATACACCTTGCTTGGGGCATCATTCTTCACCCTTGTCATTTATCAGAACATTTGGGACTTCATCTTGATAACAAAATATTTGTGCAACTATCTTAAGCGTTGTTGGTTTAAGTGTGTGTGATTATACTTATTTCCCTATTAGGTGATTTTGTTTATTTCTCGTATTGCATTGCATTCGTGTATGTTGCATGGAGTTGGTCATTGTTTAGCACAGGGCATGGTTGTTTGTATCTTGGATTTTCATGTCATTTTACGCTTCCGTCGCATGCTCACATTTTAATAAGGATCCATGAGGAGGATTCTAAGCATTATGATGATTAAGTATTGATAGCAATTGATTTGTGCATAGCTCAATATCCCCTTTTTCTAAAGTTTCTCATCTTCTCTACCACTTCTCTCTCTATTGTTTTCTTTTTTGATCATCGATCGAGTTTCTTCGTCACCCCATCAAAACTTGAGGGGGCATTCGTCATCCTTCATCCTATTAATTTTTCTTCTACCCTTTCAAAAATTTTCTACTTGTTTGCATTTTTCTACTTTCTTTGAAGTGACGTAGCTTACGTCACCTCAAAGAGGGGAAAATGTAGACACCTGTAGTTCAATCAATACACTATTATTTCTAATTGTGCACTAATGCTTCTTCCCTTTGCAAATTGATGGCACAATGCCAATTAGACCTATCTAAATCCTCTCTCACGACACCTTTTTGGTCGTTTTTCCTCTTATAAACCATTCAAATAGGCCGTTATAGCCTCGTTCTAACTACATTAGTTTCTTATTCACTTCTAGCATGCTTCTATTAGCTCCCTGGAATATCAATCCACTTCATTGGATTGATTAAGCCCTTCATAAACCCTACCCAAAACCCTAATTACTCTCTAAGAGAGATTAATTAGTCTAACCTAGGTTAAATACCCTAAACATAGTTAAATCACACTTTGACTTGCACTGAAAGTGCTTTTTAGACTTTAACCTTTGTCCCACATGCACCCAAATCTCCCTTTTTCTTCCAAACCAAAAACTATAAATAGGGCTATGCCCCCTCCCTCATTTCCTAAGAATTCTCTCTTCTTCCTAGCATAGATTATAGCAATTTGTTTAGGCTTTTGATTGTATTTCATCTTCTTACATTTGAGCTAAAAGCATTTGATTTTGTATTTCATAGCACTAACATGGAGTAAAAGGGAAGATAAATTGGCCTTGAAGCCATTAATGGAGAGATCTCTTTCTCTTAAACACAACTAAATGCTTAGATCCTCTTAGGTTCATTGTTTCAAGCTTTCAAAGAATAGAGGTTAACTTCATTTTCTTAGTTTGCATGTTTATTTCAAATTAATGTATACAAAGAAGAAAACCTTGTTCATTTATTATCACATGGTCCATTGAGCAGATTGTTAAAAGCCTTTAGGGTTTCTTTAGATATTCTTGCCCCAAATCCATCGCTTTTGCAACTCTTCATTGAACACAAACTCTACTGTAGAATTCACTTCTGTAATATTGGAAGCCACAAATGCTGTCAGACTCAAACTTATAGATCCCAAAGCCTTTATGTCAAGAATCTTCCATTCTTCATCAGTCATCTTCGTAGGTCCAAAATTTTCATCCAATGGTAAGTAAAAATCTCTTTGATACAGATAATCCTCAATCTACATCTTCCATAGTTGATAATTACGGTCGTCAAACTTCTCTAACTTGTATTTGTTTTCTTCTGCCATTGTTCTAGCTCCCACTCAATCAGAAAACCCTCTGTGAGTAAATCTATCAACACATAAAAACCTCACACAAAGTTTTGATACCAGTTGTTGGGGTTAGCACAAGGTTGTACAAATTATATAGTAGATCTAAGCATACATGCAGTAAAAATGGATATTCTATTCGAATAAAAATGGATATTCGATCACAATAAATATAAAAAACAAGAAATATAAATAACCACCAGATTTAACGTGGTTCACCTAGTGTGGGCTACATCCACCAAGAAACAAGCCAATCTATTATCCAAAGCTTTCAGAAGATATATAATTGAATATTTACAATCTTCCACACCTCTCAGATGTACAATACTTTCTTTCTCTCAAGCTTTTCCTTCTTCTCCAAGAATTCTCTCTCTCACAATTATTCTCACAATAATCATTAACAAACAACCCTCCTTATTCTAAACTTTAGCTTTCATGCTTATATAGGCATATACAAACTTAGAGCACTTAGACATGCAATTAAAATCAATAGATTTTCTTTAATACTAAAATTAGATCCAATTCCCGAGAGTTAAATAAAACACTCCCGCACAGGTAACTGACACTGGTTAGCCTTAACCACTATTGATTACTCCTTGCCTGAACGATGCTGATCATAGGTGACCGATGTCGGTTCCTCCATAACTGATGCCAGTTACCATGCTTTCCTACAAGTTTAATGTAGCATGCTAATTTGAAGTAATTGAGCTCCACAACTCAACACTTTTGTGCCTGCAAAAGATTTGGTATATCAGGACTATGATATATTGAAAGACACATATATTTGGAGTGATAAGAGCCTTGCATCCATCATTCCATAACCATTTTTTTTTTGCATTAAACATTACACTTCCCAGTGGTATTTTACCTCGTAAGAAAAAAGATATCAAAATATTGATTATTGTTTGTACACACTCTTGTTGTTTTTGAATCAAATCTTCTAGATCAAAACTTGTGTTACAAAAACACTAGTCAAATCAAATCTAATACAATCAAAATCAATAATATAATCTAACCCATCCAAAACTACATTTTATCCTTTAGATATGCACCCTTTTGATAAAAATAGAACTTTAATCCTTAAGATCATTTACGAGAAAACATGAAGTAAACAAAAAAAATCAATCCTATCCTATACGATCAACCAATTATCCAAATTTTGAGCCTACCTAGGTTCTTACCTATTAGCAACATAGTGGTTACTCATAATAATATTCACAACATTTATAAAAAACATGATGGATTCAATCCTCTTGAAAATGATAGTTCAAACAAATATAATGAGGTAAGACAACCCGAACTCAATGACGAAGAATGAGAACAAGTAGACAAATTGTTAAGAAAAAAAAACCCAATACCTTCTTTGCATCCTAGAAATGGGGGTGGAGCTAACTTCTGATATCGGTGAATAAAGTAAACAAAATCACACATCCAAATATTCAACAAAAACATCCAATGAAGCCTTGTCGGAAAAAAATCACAAAATAACACAATTCTCTCACATAACTTCTAAGGTTTTCAAAAAATCACACAATGAAGAGAAAGAACAACATAATCACAAAATTGACAATGTCAATGATACCCCTAAACAAAACTCTCCATTTGTACAAGAATGAAAGGACATGGAAGAAACAATCATGAGGTTACAAAAACATACAAAATAATTTAACTTTGAGGAACTTTTTCCTATCCATTTGATAAATCCATGCTATAAATAACATTTCCTCCATCCTTTGAAACTCATAAATTTGAAAAATAAAAAGGAAAATACAACCCAAGAGAACATGTTAAATAATTCTTCACGTAATTCCAAGAAGTAACAAATAATGACATCTACCTTTTGCGTCTTTTCCCAAAAACGTTTAGGAGGACAAGCTTTAGATTGGTTTTTACACCTTCAAAAGGATCCATTATCAATTTCACTGACTTGTCTAATTTTTTTTTCAAACACTTTTCCTTTATCTTAGACTCCGAGGTCATCATGATGGACCTTTGCAATACAAAACAAATAAATAATGAAACCTTTACATCCTTTTTCCAAAGATGGAAAGGGATCACAATCCGATTCCCTTGTTTAATTCCCAAGAAATAAATGGTGAGAATATTTATACCTAATTTCAATCCAAATGCAAATGCATTTCTTAACCAACTTTGAGGAAGTGATCGAGAATGGGACAAAAATTGAGAAATCCCTCATTACTAAGGGTCATCCTCACAAAGACACCAATCAAAATCAAGACAAGAACAAGTTATTCAATCAAAATAGTAATGTTGTGAACAACGGATTCATAGATTCTCACTATGTTCAAACCATTAAAAATAAACAATCCAAACCAAACAAGTCAACTTAAAAAAAACAATGATCATTCCTAGTAAGGAAGCTACTCCTCAGAAATTTAGATGAAGACAATTCACTCCACTTGGAGAAAGTATTTCTAGCGTATTCTATCACCTAGAAAGTGTGGATATGGTCACATATCCAATTGCAAAACCAACGTGGTACAAGGAAACCAAAACCAACATGGTACAAGAAAAATGAATATTGCGAGTACCATCATATTAACAACCACTATATAGATTGTTGTATGCAACTCCGCCACTACATTCAAGACTTAATCGATAATGGAGACATAAAAGTTGAAAATAATTCCAAAAAAACTACCAATGAAAAATTAAATGTTTTCAAAGACCCTTTCCCCAAACATGACGAAGCCAAAAGAGCTCAAAAGGACAAGGGCCAAACTTCTAACAATGTTGCATACGACTCTATCATATCATTCATCGAGTAAGAACCCAACATTATTGGTACCATAAAAATAAAAACTATTGATTGTGTAGTAACCATGAGACAAAATAAGGTTTGAGTGCCCACTGCTAAACAACCTTCGTGATGCAGTCACTCCACACATTTGCATTCATCCAACTATGTTAGGAAAATCAATTCAACCACTTTCTCTCATGCTTTACAAATTTAGGATCTTTAAGAAGCCAAAATAGCTAAAATATTGCATATTTGGTCAAATTAGCTTGAAAGGATTCCATACTCTATTCAACCAAGCCCATACCCTTCTATTTGTACTACCATTATGATACTGGATGAAAGAAACAATAAATTCTTTTTCTTTACCAAACTGTCCTTTACCTTCATCACTAGTCTCATTGGTCTCAACTTCCAGTTCATACAACTTTCCCTCTGAATCCTACTTAATTGTTCTTATCACCTTTCCTTACTTATACACACTTAAAAACATTGTTATATCCACTAAATAAATGGACTCAAACCTGAAAGACACTACCTATCATTTCCCTTATCAAAATTGTCATTTTTTTGCACTCCAGAGAACCAACAACATGCCCCAAATTTTTTGTCATAAATAAATCTTCGTAAGGATTTCAAATAACTGAACCCTTAAAACCCCATTTGGAAAATTTTGTTATCTTCCTACTCACAAAATTTCATAAATTAAATACTTAAAACAAGGAAGTTATGTGGACTGTACCATGACATACATTTTGTTAAACACTGTAGATACAAAATCACACACTTTAGACATTGTTTAGTCCTGGTCTCATACTACTATTCCTACCTCTCGCACATAAATGTCCAGTCTATTTTGTCATTTTGCATCATTTTAGCCTTGACTGGGGCACCTAGGACAGAAATAGGGCACCCACAGATGCCCTGGTCCCAGTCAAGGTGCCCTGATCCATTTTACACTTTCCTGTCACTTTTTAGCCATTTGCGCTTTCTATTTTTTTAGTGGTCAGCCTTTTCAGGGTTAATTATGAAATTAGAACAAGAGAACCATATAAATATAAATTTACAAGACCATAATGAGGGACCAAAAACTAATCAATACTATCATCACCTAAGATTGCATCCATCAAAGGCTCCATTTGTATCCATCTAACTCCATCACAAGGCACAAGGATAGTTCATCTGCATCACACTCCATAGGAGGGAAGTGTATTTTACTCCATCCACCATTCTATTACATTTCTACACATAGTTATTGCTCACTACTTTCACAAAGTGCAACTGGAAAAAGAACACCTAGGGCATGATTGCACAAACACACATATAACTACATCAGGCTTGAGATGTAGTGCAATGCTCAGTTAGTAAATCCACCATTGTAGCAGATGAGGTTAGTTTGACCCCTTCATATGCATATTTATTTATTGGCGGTTTGATGCTTGTCTTGGGGTTTGGTAGGTCTCTTCTTCATCACCGATTACCAATGACATACAATTGAGTACAACGAAGTTAGTGCAATAGGAAGAGAAGGTAGGAAGTCATCCAACGATACCTCGAAGGAGGTTTGCATAGTTTTTTCATAGACCAGGGCACCCATATCTTAGACTAGGGTGCCTACAGGCGCCCCTATACCTCTCCAGACGCTCCAGTCCACTCAGATTGCCCATATATTCACCTTTCTAGACCTCAACATAGTCATTTCCTTCTATTGTTTCTCCAGCCATCTATGTGACATAGTCCAGCAAGCCCATCAAATCAGTTGAGTTATTTCTAATCCTACTTGTTAATTAGGGTTTCATATTTTTATGTAATTATTTGTTTGGGTCATTTATTTTATACATTTATCTGTTATTTACTGCTATACTTATTAGATTAACTATCTAAATCCCCATTTTTAGTTAATCATTTTGGTGAACCTGTACTTGAACTTCATGCTTGTAGGAACTTCACTTATTTCTTATCATCCTAGGGTTTTCTCATGATGAATATCTCTATTCACACTTATCTACAAAATCACACTGATTATATTAGTAAGCTTAAAAAGTACTTAGATACTAGTTATATTCCTACTCACACTTCACCTGAATATGTATACCATAAGTTCACTTCTGCTCTATCCCTCAATGAGGATCAAATAACTTTCACAACCGATGACTTACCTTCTCAAGAAATACTACAACATAACCCTCCCTTGTATATTCAACTTTTTTATTAACAAAGTCGGGGTCAAACATACTTTAGTTGACAATGGATCCGGCCTTAACATTTGTAACATAACTTTCCTTCATCATTTAGGTATGTCAGAATCATATTTAACTCCCTCCTCCATCTCTATTTGTGGCTTTGATAACATTTCCAAGCATGTATTAGGTACTTTCAACTTACCTGTCACTATCGGCCCATGTACAACCACTATTCCGTGACATGTCATGCCTAATAACCTTAACTATAGTATTCCTCTTAGAAAACCTTGGATTCATACTATGCATGTTGTCCCGTCTACATTACATGTAGGACTTAAATTGCCTCATCAAGGCACTGTTTATGATGATCTCGCTGATCCTTCACCTTTTGAGTATTGTAATTCTGTTGCACAATCTAATGATACTACAACTTCCTCTGATATTCCTCAGGACTTTTCTCGATATGGGTTAGGGTACGAATATTTACACCGCTATGGTTTTTTTGACACAAATTTTTTAAAAAAAGAACATAATGGCACAATACTTTGTGATATCCCTACAAAGTCACACAATTTTGGGCTAGGGTATCAACCTCCTTCTCAGCTAACTACAGATGCTTATACTACATTTCATGTTACATATGTTTCCGTAGTACATCCTGAACACATCAGTGATGATGCATTTACCACTTGGGATACCTTGGATACTTTTCCTATTGATGATCCACTACTCGATTATATGAGTGTTTATGATAATCTTCCTTCCTTTCACCATCATCTCTAAATGATACGGCTTATTTCAGAGAAGTTGATATATCCCCTGATAACACCGATACTCTTGATACTATTCCTAGTGATCCATACATCGAAGATTTCTCAACCCTTCTCAATGAAGAAATAATTCAATACAACTTGGGTACATCCAAAAATCTACACATAATTTTGCTAGTTGTCTCCCTTACTCCTGCCGAAAAAAAAAATCAAGCAAGTCCTTCAAAATTTCTCTGACATTTTTTCATGGGAATATATTGATATGCCATGTATTGATCCATCGGTCACAATGCACAATATTGTCCTTAACCCTGGTGTTAAACCCATCCAACAAAAAACTCATAAAATGCATCCCAAAGTAGCACTTTTAGTTAAAGAGATTTAGCAGCTTCTCGATGTCGATTTTGTTCATGTTGTTGACTATCCTGAATGAGTATCTAATATTGTGCTAGTACTAAAACCAAATGGTCAGGTTCGTTGTTACACTGATTTTTGTGATTTAAACAAAGCTTTTCCTAACGATAATTTTCCTTTACCACACATTGATGCTATTGTCTATTCTACAAATGGACATGATATTCTTTCTTTTATGGATGGATTTACAGGTTACAATCAAATTAAAATCAACCCCACTGACCAAGAAAAGACCTCCTTCACCATACAATGGGGAATGTTTTGCTATATAGTTATGTCTTTCGATCTAAAAATGTAGGAGCCACTTATCAATGAGAAATGACACATATATTCCATGATTATATTCACAAGATCGTCGTAGATTATGTAGATGACATTTTGGCCAAATCTAGACGACATTCTTCCAATGCAAAGGATCTATAAATACTATTTGAACGACTATGAAAAATATCGTGTGTGTCTTGTTGGTGAGAAAATTCATTGGGTGGAAAAACTTGTGGATTTCTTGCCAACGCTATGGGAATCTAAGTCCCTCTACTTAACCGGTGCAACTTCTGTACGTGCATGCATGATAAAATGTGGATTTCTATGATGACCTTTCGACCAGGGATCCAACAGGGGAACTCCATTGACCCTGTGACAAAGCTAGTAATCTCTTGCTAGGGAAGACTTTGTCTAAAAGTGGGAAAGGGAGTGAGAAAAGAGGTAGAAGAACTAATGTTGCATGTAGAAAATTAGATTCCTGCACACACTAGCTAGAAACTTTAACACATGCATTTATGAGAAGAAACAACCCTGAAACTGGAAATAAGACTAGATAAGATTACAAACTCATAGTTTCTAAAATATCCTCATAAAAAGGCTATAAAATCCTTCTTCTTATATTGATGCTTAAACATAAGTTGTACATAATGTGAGAATGGAATAAATTTGCGAGTGGAGGAAAGTAGAATAAAAATGGCCATCTCCTTTGCTTTCTCTATGTATAATGCACTCTTGAGTTTACAAGATCAATCACCAACCCTTTGAAATGGGAAACGAAATTACAATTTACAAAGTAGAATATGACTCTTCATCTACCCCCTAATACCCTTTCATATGTCCTCGCACATCTTAAAAACTTTTCAACTTCCTAGGAAACTTTTAAGTCCCTTTTTATAATGTAAAGGTGACTTATTACATTAGGAACATTAGGACATGAAAAACTGGCAATCCCACCATGCAAAATTAGAATATTAAAAAGTGAGAGAAAGTTGGGGGGAGAGGAGAGAGAAAGAGATAGAAGAAGAAGAGGAGATGTCATTTCTGATGAATTCCATTGATCCTCGTTGATGGAAAGCTCTGAAAGAAGTGAAACTCTGAATCTTTGAATCCCTTACACATTGTGAATCTCCTTCAAATCAGCTTGTGAATGCTTGCCAAGTTGAGTGAACTGTTCCGTTGATGACCGCAACTCCCAGCCTACATATGATATACTATTTTTAGTGAGAGGTGATTTTTGCCTCTTCTCGACCATCGTGATGTGATGAACTCCTCATTCGATATTGCGCACCCTATCCTTGCCTCATTTGCTTCTTTGGGGTGACCTACTATTTTTAGTAAGCACCCATATAAGGGAATTATATTTTTAATAAGTTGTCATTTTCATGGTTTTCTAATCTAAACACTCATTTTGGCTTCCTCGTGATCTTCAATTCCCGTTGCCTTTTTCTTAGCTTCTTTTCATGATGACTTTCCAAACATAACAAGTCTATATCGGAAAACTTACTATTTTTAGAAAGTGTGTTTCCGGTGCTCAATTTGTGATGGAACATATGTTTTTGGACTCATCTCGTCATTATGATCACACCCTCCAAATTTCACATATTTTTTCTGACTAGAATGATTGGAAATAAATTTTGAAAATTTGACCTAGCAGTGGCTTTGGGCTTAGAGCTACCATGGCGGCCATTAATGGAGCTTGAAATTTACAGGTCTAGTTTTGGTCTCTGTACGATAGAAAAGTGACATGCAAGGATGATAATCAACAAGTGACCTTCCCTGTACCCGACCTCTCGAGGTCGTGCCGAGACAGCCGGTGGTTTGTAATGCAGGTGACTTAGATGAAGCCATAGCCGGGATTATGGCCAGTTTTCTATGATAGAAAAATCTACAAGTGAGGATGAGAATTGACAACGAACTTTCCTATGGCTAACCATGGGAGGATCAGTGACTAAGATCTGGTAGTGTGATCTCCTGGTAGCTAAAATGACAAAGGGGAGATTTAGAGGCTATGAGCGAGTAGCATAAATTCCCTAGTGGTTTATCCTCCTAACTAGAATCTAAGTGTTAATCTAGTTTTGAAAAGTCTCTGAATTAACTTAAACTGAAATTAACAATTTATAATACTGTTGAAAGGGAAACTAATCTAAACAAAATATATGATTGAAACATTATAATTACGAGCAACAATTAAACTACCTTTACACTAAAACTAAACAAGTGAGATAACCCGGTGTGGTTATTCACCTATGTAAATGTGTGAATCTAGATAAAAGATAGCTAATTAACTTAATTGAAAACCTTCAATCTTATCTCAGAAGTGAGGAACAAATCATAGCTTCTCAGAAACTATCATTCCCCACAACTTCCCTGGCAATATTGAAAGTGAGATTTTGACTGAAATAAAATAATTCACTACTCTATTTGATATGTTGTAACTATAAATTTGATAGCTCAAACTTGGCATTTACAAAATAGTGGTAAATCTAGTTGTGTGTGATTTCATCCCCTCAGTGTGATCTCCTCGTTCCTTCGTGTCCTCATGAATCCATAAAGTGTGTATATGATAGTATCAACAGAAGATAACAATTGAACAATGGCAGCTTTGGATATAGACCGAATATAATGTGAGTAGGAGAGGGATAACGCAAGTGAACAGAGCTTGACTATGTAATTACTAGCGGGATTTATTGCGGGAATACAACACAAGTGTACCAAGAGTTTCATAAATTATCCTTGTGACAAAACAAAAACTGTAACTTTAATGGATTCTAGTCTAGAAATGAAGCTATTCTATGTTTAAACTGACTGTATGCAGCAGCAATGAAACAAGAAGATGATATGACCCCTAAAATGCCAACAATGGAAGCAAAACATGAAACTAATAAAATTATAAGAAAGGAATTGAAAAACTAAACAAGATAATTGAGAGGATGAGGGGCCATTTGCTTGAAAACAAGATGGCTATTTATAACCAATGCATTTACCAGAGGGTAACTCCCATTAGAACTCTTTTACTATAAACAAAGGAAAAACACTATTCCCAGGGGGTAGAAAACATTAATGCAAGCCAAAGTGGTTGAAGAAAGCGTGTAAAATATAAGATTTATGTTTGATGCGATCATCGGAAGGATATGGAAAATGCGAACAAAACCGCTGCCCTATGCAGGGTGGCAGTTACGAGACCGTCGCCCTATCCTGGGCGGTAGTCATGGGACTGCCTCCTAGGCAGAGTGGTGGTTCCGTCACTGAAGACAAAAATGCAAGAAGAAAGGGGGAAAAGGGAAAAAATCAAGCATGCAGAGGCTAAGCGGGGCATGCGGGATACAAGTGTATACTTGCAAGCCTTTCTAGATTCCGAAAACCTTGTAAGGAGACCCATATCATCATTGGGGCATGTGTAACATCATTCCGGTGGTGCAGTACCCTACAATTTTGGGTACGTACATATTTCCCCCTTGAAGAAGTGTTTTAGCCATGAAGAGGCAAAAAATGGTGGATCTGAGTATGGCGGTCCTGAAATGGGGAGTTAGGAGCTATACCTGACATGCCCATGTGCTGGAAAGTTGCCATCTAAGATCCCGCTACCTACAAAATGAAAAATTGGACTCAAGTGCATATAGATAAAACAAATTGAGAAATAAGGCTGAATTGATAAGAAAAGAGGACTTACCATCTATGCGAGGTTTAGAACTTACCTCCGTCGGTGCTCCGACCTTGCGAAAGACATTCAAAATAAAATTAAGAGGGCTATTTATATAAAATGAAGTCATTTTACTATTCATTTGTGTGGATTGATTTGATAGATTTTGAGCTCTGGGACCCACGGTGATAATTTTCGACGAGAGTATAGTCATAAATTTTGTGGTGAGATAGTGATCATGCCTCCGAGAGTAGAACATCGACCCACGAAGTCTCAGGTTAGTTCTTCTCGATTTATTGCTTTTAAACCTAAAATGTGGAAATGATGAAATCTTTCCCTTGGGGGGATCATTTTTGAAAATGTTAGTTTTAAATGTGCCTTTACGGGGGTGCCCATAGGGTAGGTTTATTTTTTTGTTAAAAGGGTTTTTGTTTGCTTGTTTTAAAGCTTTTTAGGGCTTACGGCCCATTTGGTTTCACGGGATAGGACCGCTACATTGTGCAAGGTGGTGGTTATGGGACTGCTGCCTTAGAAGGCAGCGGTTACGGAACCGCTGCTCTGCATAGGGCGGTGGTCTGTGACAAAGGGAAAAAAAAAAAGCAAATTTTAACTTGTTTTTGCATGCATAAATTTTTTACATGTTTTTACTAGTTTTTTCAACTGGATTTCAGTAGTAACTTACTCCTTTTTGTGTTTTTGGGTGTATGCAGAAGGAGGAGTACATCAGATGGAGCCGGGAGAGGGAGTGTGATTGGCTCTCGATAGTGTTGGAGGAACTCTCCCAGGAAGAGTGGGATACTCTTCAGAGGGGTGGTATATGGAGGATTGCACAAGTTCCTCATGTTGCACCTACCAGTCACATATTGTGTGACTTATTCTCTTATTGGGATGTGGATCAGAACTCCTTCCAATTGCCAGGAGTTAGGGGTGAGTGATCCATCACCCTGGAGGATGTTTACCATATACTGGGGGTTCCGATCCTTGGGCGGCGGCTGTCTCTTAAGACAACAATATCTAGATCACAGGTGGTTCAGTTGGCCACCTATATGGGAGATGTATTCGAATCAATGGGGTTGAAGAAGGGCATGAGGATCCGCTCTATTATTGAGTCAGACATTCCTTTGCTTCATAAGGCCATTATGGGCATCCTTGCATCCAGACTGATTGGGGACAAGGGAGGGGACACCCTCTTGTATTTTTGGGCTCCTATTATTACACAGATTGAGGGCCATGGACGTGTCTATGCTTGGGGAGCAGATATCCTCGGGACTACCTACCATGACTTATACAGGGTAGTCTGATTATAGGGGTAGTCATTGAGCCACCCGACTCTTGTCATGAGTTGGGTGTATGAGCACATTATCCCATATGGGAGAGGTGTAGAGGTGGAGTATCCCGGGGCTATTAGGGTAGTGAGGTGGATGGAGATGACAATTGTCAGAGCACCCCACCAGCCAGTGGCTTCCCTGACTACTGCAGACATGGAGGTTACTCCTTATCAGGCCATGGCAGGGGTATGGGGAGAGGAGATCATCACTTTGATTGCCTGCCAGACCACCAGCCATTTGATAGACAGGGTGGGGAAGCTGGAGATACACTCCTTTGATAGAGTTCCATAGCAGTTTGTCCTCTCTTATAATGACATGCTCCCTCCGGTGATGCAAGTGTATAGATCTATTCGTGAGGCTCGGGGAGGTCCTAGAGGCCAGGGTTGGACTATTTTTATGCCCGATACTCCTATTGCGGCTAGGAGGGTGGTACGTGCACGAGGGAGAGCCGGTGCTCATCAGGCACCCTTCAAATTACTGCTAGTCCCGCTCATAGTAGTGATGAGCCCATTGATGTGGACTCTGAGTCTGAGGAGTTCACTGGGGGGGAGACCAAGGAGGAGACAAAGGACATGAAGATCAGTGAGACGAGCGGTGGGGGGGATGATAGTGATCCTAAGTGGCATGATACCCAGGAGATCCTGTAGGCTGAGAGGGCAGAGTGGAGCACATAGAGGGTGACTCTGGTTTCAAAGGAGTTACTCTCTCGGGACCCAAGTGGAGATGGTGAGTCTATTGTAGGCCGTCACATTTCCCCATACATGGGAGAGGGGCACCGATCGGTGGTGGCATCAGTGGCAGGTGTGGATCCTAGAGACCCTTCTTGGAGGCCTGGCGATCCTAGTGAGTTGTCACTCTTCTCTTGACATTTGTTTTAGTTAGACTCGTCTCAGTTTGTTATTTATTTTTATTTTGTTTACTCTTGGTTCTATTGTTGATCATTTTCTAACTTGTTTTCTCCTTTGTTTACAGCGATTGTTGATGAGTGGTGAGACTTGATTCATTGAATTTGTACCGATACCTTGCTTCTCCCCACAGAGAAGACTCATGTTGAGTTTTTCGTGGACATGGGGGAGCACTCAGAAGCTGGTAGGCACACCGATGTTTTTGCCTCTATCTGGTATGTGGTGAAGATCATGACTTCTCTCCGCACAGAGGTGGATGGATATAGGACAGCCGAGCGCCTGATGAGGAGGAGCCATTCTTGTAGCGAGACAACAACTACCGTGTGTGACCATGAGCCCTTGGTGCATTTAGAGTGCCGGCGTAGCCGGAGTCCTAGGCATGGCTGCACATCCTCTAAGGGATCCCATAGGGATTGAGAGACTATTTTTGTAGTATTTTTTCAGATGTTTATACGAGTGTTTTTGTACTTTCCAGGCTCCTTGAGTGTTTTGACCATGTCTAGTGCATGATGGCATTGTATCCGAAACCTGATTTATATATATATATATATATATATAATATCTCTTTGGATCTATACTCTTGGCATCTTGAATTTTGTGACTCATTTCTATATGTGTATTTAGATTCTTTTAGAATATTGTTTTCATGTTTTCAGAATGTATGCAATGGATAACAAATGATAGTAGATAGAAAATTTTATTCTGTATGTTTTTGTAGTGCTAATATGAGATGATACTAACATATGGTAGTACTAAACTTTTGAACTCTTTGGGAAATGTTAGTGATTTCTTCTTATGTTGGAAAAACATGATGAATGCATAGTGATAAAGAGATGAACTTGCCCCAATCCTAAATCCACGCAACTAGTAAGATGCGAGGGCTCAACACCAAGAGTTAGGAAGGGCACAAGTTGTATGAGTTTGACTGAATGGAATGATGAGAGACAGACAAACTAGTAACAGAAACCAAATTTGGACCTACACACCCACCCTACTTAGAACTACTACTATGCTTAGAAAGTCACTTACCTTTTAGTTTATCTATACTTAGATTCATAAATGGAAACCTGGTTGACAAAATCTAGTTTTGAGGATTTGATCTCTTTGGAATTTGGATATTTGTTTTCTTTTAATAGGATTTGATTTGTGTTTTTAGCATACCAAGATTTGTTCATTTGTGTGACTGGACCCCCTACACCCTACCTCACGCCACTAGTAAGAAGCATGGGTTTGTCACCAAAGGCAAGATATAGGTGAGTAAGGGCACTTCTTTCCTTTCCCAACCTCACACCGCCAGTAAGAGATGTGGGCTTATCACCAAAGGTTGATGGGGCAAAGAAGTGTGTAAAATAAAATATTTTGTTTGCTTGGTGCTTTTGATTTCATTTGATTTTGACATTTCTGATCTATGACTTTGGGATATCCTTTCATTCTAAGAGATTTAAGAGGGATAGATGTGACACCAAGAAGCTTCCAAAACATACCATAGGTAAGGACAGCTTCACCTAGTAGAAAGAAAGAGCAAAGCCAAGTATGCAGGCCTTGGTATGGTTTCCGTCAATGTTTGTCTATCGAATTTGATGAGAAGATTTGAAAATAGTTGATGATGTTTGGAGAGATGTGATATGAATGCTTTTACCAATATTTTCATAAATTTGCAATAGATTTTTTTTAAGAGTAAGCTCCTGGACTACCATTTTTACGAAATGGACAGAATGAAGCAGCTAAGAGACTAATGCAATGTAAGTAGCTATAATGTACTAGTAATGACTTTGGTGTTTTATGCGTAAAACCGCTTAAGATGCAAGGAATTGACAGTTTCACCGAATTCCTCACCTTCCAGTGTGCACAAGAGATATGCACCATTTCCGTAGTCCTTCATGACTCGGTATGGGCCCAACCATTTGGGCCAGAACTTCCTTCCTTCGCCAGTTTTCTTATCGATCTGGCTGTCTAGTCTTAGAACTAAATCTCCTTCATATATTTCTCACTCGTAGAATTTTTTGTTGTACTGCCGGCACATCCGGTCAGCATAGGCTCTATGCCATTGTTTCGGCGTTTAACCTAGCCTCGTCAAGGCTTTCTAGTTGAGAGAGGCATGCCTCCGTGTAAGCTTCTTCATCCAGAATCCCTTGTAAAGAGATATGAAGACTGGGTATTTCAACCTCAAGCAGGAGAACCGCTTCTGCTCCGAATACTAGTGAGAAAGGAGTTGCTCCTGTTGGCGTTCTTATTGAGGTTCGATGGGCCCACAAGGCCGAATATAGTTTTAAATGCCAATCTCACTTGTTCTCCTTGACCATTTTGAGGAGAATAGCTTTTAACATTTTGTTTGTCACTTCGGCCTATCCATTGGCTTGAGGGTAGTAAAGAGAGGCCGTATGATGGTTTATCTTGAATTTTCTACATAACTCACGGACTTCGTCATTTTTAAAGGACGTGCCATTATCTGAGATAATGACTTGTGGGACACCATACCTACAGATAATTTGGTTCAGAATGAATTTGGCAATTACCGAACCTGGTACTGTGGTGAGAGGCATGGCCTCCACCCATTTGGTAAAGTATTTTGTGGCTGTAATTATAAAATTATGGCCATCGGTTGATGAGGGAGAGAATTTCCCTATCAAGTCTAGACCCCACGTGGAGAAGGGCCATGGAGTCGCTATTGGTTGTAGGGATTGTGCTGGCATGTGAATCTCGTGAGAGAATTCTTGGCATTTGTGGCACTTACGTACAAATTCCACTACGTCATGCTCGAGAGTGGGCCAAAAATAGCCCATCCGATGTATTTTGCGAGTGGTGGCATGACCACCGAAGTGGCCCCCACATATCCCACTATGGGATTCATGAAGAATCCTCTTGGATTCTTCTATGTCGATGCATCTTAGAAGCATGTCGTCGAAGGCTCTACGATAGAGTACTTGGTCTAAAACAACATATTTAGTGGTAATAATGTGTAACCGCCTTCTTTGTTGTGATGTGGCACCTTCTGGGTATGTATGGTCCATGATAAAATTGATGATATCAGTATACCAGGGACATGTAGAGATGGGGGGCCTGGTTTTGATGAAGTATACACACTCATCGGGAAAGTCTAGATTTACCAGCTTGCCTCCATCTAGTGGATTGTCAGCTAACCAGTCTACAATGATTTTTCCCTTAACGGATTTCTAGTTCACGAACGTTAACTCAAATTCTCCCATTAAGGTTATGAAATGGCCAACCTTTTTAGATAAAGATCCTTGTGTGAGAAATGTTCGTAAATGGTCTGTATTTACAATGACCCTTGTTTCCTGGTTTAACATGTAATGTCTCAAACGTTTTGTTAGAAAAACTATGGCAAGGCATTCTCTCTCCCTATGTGTAACGTGTTTCATAATCAAGCAATGTTTGGCTAATGAAATAGATCACGCGTTCTCACTTGTCATCATCTTCTTAAGCCAGCATGCAAGCCAGTGAGACATGAGTGGCTCGTGAGTATAGGATCAAAGGGCGGTATGGTTTGGGAGGCATTAGCGTGGGTGGTGACAAAAAGAAGCGTTTAACTACTTCGAAGGCCTCGTTGCATTCTTCAGTCCAATCGATGCTATAATCTTTCTTGAGTAGATTGTTGATTGGATGAATGGCAAAGCTTAAATCTGGGATGAACCTTTGGATTGCACCAAGTTTCCCAAGAAATGACCTGATTCTAGACTCGTCCGATGGTGGGATCATTTTGAGAACAACCCGTATTTTGGCTGGATCAACATCAATCCCTCGTGAAGATATAATGTATCCCAGAAGTTTACCTCCTGTCACACCAAACACACACTTCTCTGGATTTAATGTGACGCCATATTCGATTAGTCGTGAGAGGATGATATGGAGCACTTTTGGATGATCACAACATTTCTTGGCTTTGGCCAACAAGTCATCCACATAGGATTCCACAATTTTATGGAATAGATCGTGGAATATACAATTCATTGCTCACTGATAAGTAGCACCGGAATTCTTAAGTCCAAATGGCATGACAGCGTAGCAATATGTTTCCCAGGGAGTTATGAATGTGGTTTTGGCTTGATCCTGCTCTGATATTTTAATCTGATTGTACCCTGAGAACCCATCCATGAGGGATAGCAGTTCAAATCTAGTTGTTGCATCAATGATAACGTCGATGGATGGTAATGGGAAATCATCCTTGGGACAAGCTTTGTTAATATCCTGAAAGTCTATGCAAATGCGTATTTTCCCATTTTTTTTAGGACGGGAATGATATTAGATACCCATTGTGAGTAGTCAATGGGTTTGATGAATCCCACTTGGAGAAGTTTTATTACTTCCTCTTTTACCATGAGAGCCACTTTTGGCTTCATTGGTCTTGACTTTTGTTTGATTGGCTTCGCATCTGGTTTAGTGACAAGATTATGTACCGTGACTTGTGGTGCAATGCCTGTCATTTCTTTATAGTTAAATGCAAAAGCCTTTTGATGTTCTTTAAGGATTTGGGTGTGTATTTCTATCTCCTCTGGAGTTAACGAGGATCCCAACTTCAAAATTCTTGGTTCCTCCTCCATTCCAATGTTTATGTCAATGGTTTCTTCTATCAAAGAAGTGTTACCTTCTTCAAATTCAGGTGGGGCTGGAGGTAGTTCCAAGCTTTCTCCATTTTCTATCTTGTAGATATCGAGATCTTTCTGTGGAGGAGACTCTACCATGGGATTCCCAAAGTAGGAAGAGGAATGAGGTATTAGGGAAAGATCAACTATACGGTGAGCAAGGTGTAGCTCCGCATAGGCATTCAGATATTCGAGAGTGACTCTATCATTGTCAAAGTGACCTATGATAGAAAAATCATCCTCAGCTTCTCCATGAGCTAGGAGTGAGTTTGTTGGTATTTTACGCACTAATGGTTTGGTACGAAGTGATACCATGAAATTTGTATCCTCCAACTCACTGTTCAGGGTGAAACGGGAAGCTGAGGTTGCTATTGAGTCTGTGAGAAGGTTCTTCTCTCATGGGATTGCTTCAATTGATATGAAGTTGAATCCCTTGCTTAGATCTAACATGGCTGTTTTGTATAGTTGTAAATGTTCAGCCCTAGTTTCATATACCTCAGAGACTTGGTTTGCAACTAGTTGCAAGTCTCCTAGCACTCTAATGTTATTGACACCCATTCTTTTAGCTAGGATGAGGCCAAGGAGGAGAGCTTTGTACTCAGCCCCGTTGTTTGTACATTCAAAGTTTAATTTAAAGGCAAAAGGTAGGATCTTTCCCTCAGGTGAAGTAAAGATCACCCCCACCCCAGCTCCAAAGCGACATCTAGCTCCATCAAAGTGGAGAGTCCAATATTTGTTTGGAAAAATTAACGTTGGGATATTTGTCATATCTATTTCTTTTGCTTCGGTTACCTCTACCATAAAAACTTTGTCTGATGGAAGAGAAGTGATTCCCAGGGTGTGTCCCATACCCATGGAATCAAACGGTAGGAGAATAGGTAAGTCTTTCTCCAGCAACTTGACAATTTTTGCGGTAGTCCCTAGTGATACTACTTTTATAGCATTGGTCTCACTTTTGAGTACTGGAACATCTTCGGTTGGATTTGAAATTTCCAACTCAGTGGTGGGTATCAGCTTTTCTTTTGGTTGTGAATTAGTTGGTTTGACAAGCTGGTTTGCTGGAAGTTCAAACTCGGAGTGGATACCTGGTCTTTTCTTCAAATCAGCTAGGTGTATATCGAAGGGTTTTGGGTCACCTTGTGCCACGAATATTTTCCCTAAATGTAGAAATCTTATTTCTTGGAATAGCGTGGAAGGGATTGCCTTCATGCGGTGTATCCATGGCCGACCAAGGATCATATTATAATTGGTTTCCCGATCTATAATATAAAACTCGGTGAGGACCATCTTGGGTCCTAAAGTGACTGGTAAAACTATGGTTCCAATCGAAGTGGCTTTGAGGCTATCATAACCTCTTAGCGTATTTCACGTCATGGAACAGTTTGTCTCTCCATATCCTAACTTTTGAAGGAAAGCAAAGGGGACTATGTTGACTACTGCCCCATCATCAACCATTGCATGTTTAACATAATTATTGTAGACCCAAACTTGTAAATGTAAAGTTGGGTCGCCTCTTCATGTAATTTCAGCATCTGTTGGCATTTTGCTTATATCGAATATAAATTCAGTATCCCTATCTGGCTGCCCCGGAGGATAAATGTCAAAATCCACATGGTTTACTTGCATTTTCGAGGAGGAGTGATGTTGATTAAATGGCCAAAGCCTAATGCTTCTAAGAGGGCAGCCCTATGGGTGGGAGATTTTTTTAACAAATCCAAGAAGGAGATGTGTGAGAAGGTTTTAGTTAAATCATTAATCAGATCATAGGAACCTATAGGTTTTACCAATGTTTGTTGAGTGTTGTCTGGCTCTAATGAATAACTTGGAGTTGGTTGAGAAGAATAATCCTGTGTTCTTGTTATGGTTTCTACGGGTAGCTTGGTGTCTAACTCCACTAAACCAACTATCTTAGTTTGAGGTCGAGTTCCTAATTGGGGTGTGACTGGTGGATTTAATGAAGTTGAAGCTTCATGATCATTGTTTCCTGTCATGACACCCTTATTTGTTCTGTTAGGATCTAACCTATTGTTGTTAGAATGGTTTGGGAGTGGGTCATTGAAGATCTTGAGGGATGCATTTTGAGGGGAAACTGCCCCTGCATAAGTGTTTGGCGTGGGTACTACAGAATTTGCTAAAAACATATCTATAAAGAGTTATTTTTTATCTTCTGGAAAATGATGCATGAATTTATTATATTCACGACCAAGTCCTAGTATCGTGGCCTTGAATTTTGTGGAAGCCACAATATAGATTAGGATTGTAATTTCAAGGCTGTTGATTTAAAACCTGTTGTGGCCTGAAATTATGATAAGGTTGCTAGTTTTTAGAGTTAAAATGTTGAGGCTATTGCCTTTGGTTTTGACTCTAATATCTAGTTGGGTTTCGATTTAGACTTTGCATCTGGAATTGTTGTTGTTTTTTTTTGTTGTTGCTATGGGGGATGATTAAAATCCACCACGTTGATTTTTGGGGTAAAATTATTATTTTGCTAATTATTAATAGGTGGCGAAATGTTTACAACATTTTCCCTTTTAGCTTGGTCAGTTACTCCATCTATTGTAACCCTGCGGTTCTTGTTAAGGATCTTAGGTCCTTGATTAGCATTCCTAGCATTAGGATACACCGCGGTGTTTTGATTGGGAGTGGTTAATTTCCCATTTGTCCTATATGTCTTACGACCACTATCAATCGCTGCTTGGTCAATTTAGAGAGCACTCTCAAGTACTTCATTGTAAGTTCTTAGTGGGAAATTTTGGAATTCTTCCTTTATCTCTCTATTGAGTGAATTAAGGAATGAATTGCATAGTTCCATTTGATCCATATTTGGAGCACTCTCGTTGATGAGTAGAGAAGCATACACTATCTTTGGATAAAATGAGTGGCAAGATTCAATATATTCTTGTTTGATATGTAAGAACTCCCTGATTCCCATTCTTAACAATTTGTTCATGTCGAAAGTTTTGATGAATTCTGACACGATTTTTTTAAATGAGTGTATCAAATCTTTAGGTATTCTGTAATACCAATCAAGGGCAATACCTTCTAGGGTCTTAGGGAATATTTTAG
Organism: Taxus chinensis; assembly: GCA_019776745.2. Lineage (NCBI taxonomy): Eukaryota > Viridiplantae > Streptophyta > Pinopsida > Cupressales > Taxaceae > Taxus > Taxus chinensis. The sequence continues at coordinate 12,363,094 of CM034156.1, forward strand.
TAACAACCCCATCCCAAGGGAGTAACTCTTGTATGGATGTGGCATAGGCCTTAATGTGTGCATTTAGGTCCCCTTCCCCTTTGTATTTGGGCAAATCAGGAAGAGGTCTTGGAAGCATAATGCTTCGTATGGTGAAGTCTAGGGGCTCTTTCAAATATTCTAAGTAAGTCCCTAATGCATCGGCCTCAACCATTGACAGGGCTTACTAAGGGGGTTGAGGGGGAATGGGTTGTTGATATGGCATAGTATATGCATTTGTAGGAACATAAGGGAATCCCTGTGGTTGAATGAACATCCCGGGAAAAGAGAACATTTCTCCTTGTGGTGACTTTGACTAAATGTTTAAGTAAGGAGGGAGCATTGTTCTTGTATGGGTTGTTTGGTGCCAAGCCCGGTGGTGTCATGTTTTTGATTGGAGCGGCGTTTGAAAATGCTGTCCTAGTTAGTGTTTATTGTGGGTAACTATAAGGATTTTGAGGAGGCATGCCTAACGTGCCTATTCCTGTAATGAGGTCAACTTGACTAGGGTGATACAGAGGGTTGGGGATTCCCGCTTGCTCAAAATATGAATTTTGGTTTTCTTAAGCAAGTTCTAGCCCTCTAACCTTCTTAGCTAAGGCTAAAATGACCTCCATCAGTGAAGACGTAGTGCTTTGCCTTAAGGGTATTTGTTGTATAGCTTGAGGTTGTAAGGGCGTATGATACCCTGCTATGAATTGGTCACTACCCTGCCAAGCTTCACCGAGGGTATTTCCAATAGGTGGAGGAATGGGGGTGTTCTCCTAGAATAGGTTATCAGACTGTATTTGTAAACTCCCTATAGGTGGATACATATTTTGGAAGCGTTGTTCACTTTTAGCAAAGCGTTTCAATGACTCCTCATCCAAAAAGGAGTGGGTCTGATTGTCTACTTATCTGTGGTATGAACAAGACTCGAGGAAATGAAGTGGATTCTCTAGTAAACTGTCATATTGTTAGAGCCTGATGGCTCTCGCTGTTGAGTTTGTGCAAATTGATCAAACTCCTTAATTCAGAACGAAGAACTAGAACTAGTTTTGTGAGGGGGAGTTTGAGATGACAAGTAATTACTTGAATAGTTATCAGCCCATGTAGAAAGTGAGGGCGATGGTTGTCTATTTGTTTGACTATAGTTTACTTTGAGACCTGACAAAGGTATGCCATATGCATCATATCCCAACATATTTGGGGGGGTATATGAATACCCACAGAATAATGGGAAAGAGCGAAGGTGGATGAGAAGAAATGGAAAATAATAAAATCAGGATACTAGTTTGTTCACGTCGGGTTCACCAATTTTGTATGATGGAAAAGTAACATGCAATCATGGGAATCGATAAGTGACCTCTTCCTTGTACCTGATTTCTCGAGGTCGTGACGAGAAAGCCGGTGGTTTGAAATTTGGGTGACTTAGATGAAGTCATAGCCGGGATTATGGTCAGTTTTCTATGATAGAAAAGCTACAGGCAAGGATGAGAATTAGCAAGTAACTTTCCTAAAGCCAACTATGGGAGGATTAGTGACTAAGATCTTGTAGTGTGATCTCCTTGGTAGCTGGAATGACAAAGGGGAGATTTAGAGGCTATGAATAGGTAGCGTAAATTCCCTATGGTTTATCTTCCTAATTAGGATCTAAGTATTAACCTAGAATGAAGTCTTTGAATTAACTTAAACTAAAAATAACAATTTATACTACTACTGAAAGGGAAACTAATCTAAACAAAAATACATGATTGAAACATTATAATTAGAAACAACAATGAAAATACTCTTATACTAGAACTAAACAAGAAAGATAATTCGGTGTGGTTATTCACCTATGCAAATGTGTGAATCTAGATGAAAGATAGATAATTAACTTAATTGAAAACCTTCAATATTACCTCATAAGTGAGGAACAAATCATATCTTCTCAGAAACTATCATTCCCCACAACTTCCCTGGAAATATTGAAAGTGAGCTTAACTAAAATAAAATGATTCACTACTCTATTTGATACATTGTAACTAGAACTTTGATAGCTCAAACCTGGTATTTATAGAATAGTGGTAACTCCAATTATGTGTGATTTTTTCCCCTCAGTGTGATCTCCTCATTCCTTCGTGTCCTCATGATTCAAGAAAGTGTGTATATGATAGTATCAACAAAAGATAGCAATCAAACAATGGCATCTTTGGATATAGACTGAATATAATGCAAGTAGGAGAGGGATAGCGCAAGTGAACTAGAGCTTGACTATGTAATTCGTAGTGGGATTTATTGCGGGAATACAACACAAGTGTACCGAGAGTTTTAGAAATTATCCTTATGACAAAACAAAACCTACAAACTTTAATGGATTCTAGTCTAGAAATGAAGCTATTCTATGTTTAAACTGGACTTGCATGGCACAACAATGAAGCAAGACTTAAAACAAGAAGATCGATATGACCTCTAAAATGCCAACAGGAATGGAGGAAAAACATGCAACTGATAGAATTCTAAGCAAGAAATTCAAAGACTGAATAAGAGAATTGAGAAGGTGAGGGGTCATTTGCTTGAAAAAAAGATGGCTATTTATAACCAATGCATTTACCAGAGGGTAACTCCCATTTGATCTCTTTTACTATAAACAAAGGAAAAACACTATTCCCAGGGAGCAGAAAACATTAATGCAAGCCAAAGTGGTCAAAGAAAGTGTGTAAAATCCAAGATTTATGTTTGACGCAATCATCAAAAGAATATGGAAAATGCATACAGGACCACCACCCTGTGCAGGGTGATGGTTACGAGACCGCTGCCCTATCCTGGGTGGCAGTCACAGGACCGCTGCCTAGGTAGGGCGGTGATTTCGTCACTAAAGACAAAATTTAAGAAGAAAGGGAAAAAATGGAAAAACAAAGCATGCGGGGGATGAGCGGGGCATGTGGGATACAAGTGTATAGTTGGCGAGCCTTTCTAGATTCCGAACAACTTGCAAGGAGACCCGTATCATCATTGGGGCATGTGTAACATCATTCTGACAGGTGTAGTACCTTACAATTTTGGGTACGTACAGTCTCCATTTGCAACAAAAAAAACTTCATTGTGATAGGTTTTTCATTTGGAGCTCATGTGTGAAATGTTTTAGCTCATTTCCATCGTCAGAATGATGGGAAATCTGACGAATGTGAACCGGTGCACGAAGTGAGGATTTTTGTTGGAACAAATAATTTTGGGCAGCATTTGACCTTTGGTTTGATTTCATCTTGATCATCCATGAAAAATAAGGAAATTTTTCAAAATATGACATCTCAATCCGACTGTGTATCTTGTGAGATATGAAGATTTCTCAATCAGGTGACTTCATGTTTATATGGACGAAAAATCATCCATTTTTTTCTTTGTTCTTCGTCATTTTCACTCCATTTTTCTCTGATTCGTTCCCTTCATATTTCTGTACATTCATGGACTGGTGGAGATTTGGTGTGATCATTTTGGAGCTGGAGTTGGATCAGTAATGGAGGATCAGGTTTCTGGACAAGCAAGAACATGGAGCCATGACATGGTGATGGAGCTGGTGAAGGAGAAAATGGGGGGGAAGAAAATGACTAAGTGCCAAATTTAAATTTTCAAAGAAATTCACATGGAGGGGCTACGTGAATTATTTGTGTACTTGATGCCCCTAACCTCAGGGATGTGAGGGACATCAATTTCCATGGTGCTCACTTGGTGATGTCATGTGTCCTCAATCCGACGGCAGGGGATTTGCTTGAAAAAATAGTAGAAACACTAGAGGGTTGAAAGCTCGGTCACCTGGGGTGTCCAAAAGACTCCTCATATAGGGCTCTGTGACATTTTTCCATGTCTGATGTCCTTGACCTTAGGGACATGAGGGACATCAGTTTCCACTGTGGTCCTAGGAGCTGATCACATGGCGGTTTATCTGACGGTAAGGAATGGATGCTCAAAAAATGCACCTGGGGGTTAAAATTCAGTCACGTGGGTGACCAAAAGACTTCCCATATGGAGGTGGGTGAATTTTTCCATGTCTAATGGGTGTCCCTCACCTGTAAGGGAAGTGAGGCACAATCAGGTTTCTATAGTGGGTCTTAGAAATGACACGTGGCGCTTGATCTGATGACAAGGAATGGATGGTCCAAAAATTCTTCCTGAGGGCTAAACTGTTAAGTCTGGAGGTTACATGAGGGTCCCATAGGTCACATGGGGTCTAGGTGCATTTTTAAAAGGTTTGTGTACTTGACCTCAGGGACTTTAAGGGACATGAAATCTCACCAAGCTCCTGAGTGCTAACACGTGTCCTCCCAAAAAATGACCAAGTCCCTGAACTACCTTTGATGAGGGTAACTTGGGACGATGATAACTTGAGCTCCTGGTGGAATTTATCGGTGAAATTTTGTATTATCCTAATTAGTAAATGGATCATTTTGAATCCAATGGTGAGGTTCTTATTTCTTTATGTCAACTACATGATCCCTAAAAAAATTTGTGATTTGTGATTTGCGACTACTACTTGTGCATGAGAAATGCTGCCTGTCAAATTCTATGCACCAATGTGTTGTGAAAAATTGTATTCCACCATCATGTATGTATTGAAATCCTCTTTTTGGAGATTTTTTTTTACTTCTAACTCCATCCAGAGATCCCAGAATCTTCTTTTGATGCCTAGCAATTGTTTTAGGCTTGTGTGCCTAGGCTTGTGAACCCTAGTTTGTACTCAGACTACTCCAAGTCTTTCAAAACTTCCCAAAACCTTCCAAAATAATTTTTGTGATGTTCTAAGGTCTTCCATTCACCTCCATGTTTAATTTGGCCTTTCTATTCCACTCCAGGGTGGTTGATTTAGTCCTGAGAAGGCCAGTGATAGCCCTTCCCACAACTAAAGGTAGTTTACAAATGAACTCCTAAAATCACCTAGGGGGAATTAATGGACTTTCCTAAATCACCTAGGAGGATGATAGAACATTAATTAGGAGGTCATTTGGACTTTTTGGACATAGCTAGGGTGTATTGCAGTGATAGACTTGAAAATTTTGGTACAGGGGTATAGTTATCGTGCTCAAAAATTCTGAATTTCCCTGTTGCACATTTACATGACAACAAATGGCTCTAGCTTGGAGACATGACATGGACTGAGCGTAGTGAAGACATGACATGGGAATCCAGAATCTCAATTCTAGACCATATAATTCATTGACCAGTGCCTTATCCATTGGGCCTTGTAGAGTCATGTATAACTTCGAGAAAGAAATACTGGAAGAAGGAAACGCACAGACACAAAATGACGGAAAGGAAACACACGAAACACAACAGAAAGGGAAACACACCTAGAAATCACCTATAATAAAAGGTGGTGGAAAACCCGCTTTCACTGAATCACTTTTCATTTCTCAAAAGTTACTCTTGAGGGGGCAACACCGAATGATGATGTTCTGCGAAGCTGTTGATAGGTTCTAGAAATTAGCCTCCCCTCCTTAGCTGCTTATGAAAGCCAAGTTCTTTCAAAAATTGTCTGTGTACTTGGTAGGAGTGATTCCATGTGATCTTCTTGATGCTTAGGTCCTTGCTTGGAAATTACACTACCTTCATGTTCTTTGAAATTAGTTTCATAGTGTCAGTTTCCTTCCATGTTTATCCATATAGTTGATTCTCCATCGAGCATCTCATCGCTGCCCCATAGCTGATTTTCATTCCAATTCCTTGGATATTCTAAGTTACTTTATTTTTTTGGGTCTATACTCATCGACATCTTCTCCATGACAGACATTTGATTCATCCTTTATCTCTGCTCCACTATGAGGCATTTGATTACTGATGGGAGGATCAGAGGCAAACACACACTTGTATTGTATATCCATGGCACTAGTTTATAGATCAAGAATCAGCTCAGGATCTTATGCGTTGTCATTTCCTACAGCTCCTCTTTGTACGCCTTTGAAGAATCTTTATTTTACATCTCAAGGCAACTATCTAGAGGGATTACCTCATCATCTTGGGAATTTCTACACTCTACCGATCCTTCATCAAACATAGCTTCATATTCAGAGGTCTCAAAATTCCTTGCTTCAATTTATTTGTCATGGAAAGAGTCTTCATCTTCAAATGGGAAAGAAAATATCTCCATTTCATTATTACATCCATAAACTGTTAGCTCAAGAATGACATCATATTTTTTGTCTTGCCTTGTCTCGATATGGCCAACCTTCACATTGGTTAAGGATTCCAAATCAGATTCACACTTGTCTTGTAGATTCATGGCTTGCATCAGGAGTTTGAGACTGAGCTCGGGGTCCTTTGTTTCTTCTATGGCTCTCAACAGTTCTTGTATGGATATTTCCTTCAAGCCTTTCACGAGCTCATCAAAAGCTGATTTTGTCTCTCCATAGATGGCCTAACTAAGATCATCCTCATCTTCAAATGGGAATGAGAATAACTTTTCATCTTGGACAAGCATATAAGCTGATTTTTCTTCTTGAAAATCATCAAGCACCATTTCCTCTTCTTCATGGTTTGCATCATCTCACGATTCAAGGCTGCCCTCTTGTAACTTGAATCTCCTCAATGTTTCTTCAAAGTTCAAATCTCTCTAGGAAGGCATGTCTAGACCTATCAAGATGGGGATATCCTCTTCTTCCTTAGTTGCCATAAAGTGATTCATTTTCCTGCTACCTTAATACAAGATGTTAGCTTCCAAGCTTCTAGACTTTCGTACTGTGTGCCTCATCTTCTTCTCGGGAAGCAATTTCTCCATGTCTCCCTTCACTAGTATGGTTGCAGAAGACAAATTCATCTAAATTTTCCCTCTCAAGTCTCGTCAGAAATTTATACTCAACAACATTCCAAACGAGGCTAGGACGTCTGCTACCAAAATCATCGCTGAAATTTTCTTGTTTGGAAATATGGCAAGAGCCACCTGTGCATCTCTAACCTTCCATACAAGTGAGACTTCTTTTGATTCCAAAGAGTAACAAGAGCCGCTAGGTGGAGTCATGGTAAGTTTAAGATCCTTAAAGACCTTCAGAGGCATCACGTTGTCTGAGGCACTTGAATCTATTATGCAATTGTTTAGTACATATTCTCCAACCAAAAGGGAGACACAGAAAGGTTCAAATTTATCAGTCTTTGATGCAGTCAGAGAAATCATGTTTAGTGAGGGAGGTGTAGGTGAGTTTGGTAGCATGCCTTTAGAACTAGAAATTACAGTATTGGGTTTTAGACTACCACTCCTGATATATTAGACGAACCTCTCAAATTGTTCAGGATGAGTTCACAATTATTTAGTTTCAGTAATTTGCACTTTGTCTTTGTTTACATATTCTATGAAGTCAAAGAGAGTAGATGCGGACAAGGGGGGGTGAAGGGACTGATTTTGGAGTATGGATAGGCTTAGGATCATGATTTGATGTTTGGGGAATGGATGGTATTTTGAATGACACACTAGGAGCTTTCAAGGTATTAGATTTTACAGGAGCAAATTTAGATTTAGAAATGGAAGAGGAATTGGAAAGCTTACTTGGAATAGCGGGAGTCTTCTTAATTGCTATGGGATCAGGATTGAACAATGCAAACTTCATGGAAAATGGAAGTGGGGATCCTCGAATGATTATTTTGTTTTGTGGATTCACCACAGGAGGATCTTTAGTATTTTTTTTCTTTACAACAATGGAAGGAGATTTTCCTTTCTCAGACTGAGAACGAGAATACAACACATGAGAAACTGGGTGCATATTCTTCATTACATCCAGAATACTCATAGAATCTGATTTGTGTATCGTTCTCAAAGTCATCATTTTATAGGTAACCACCACCTTCACTTTATTGTTCAATCTCTTCTTCACTTTCTTGAAATCTGCAATTTATGTTAATGGGTGGGGCCTCCAACGTGATCCTTCGGGGTGCTCCTATAATCTGATTTTTGTTGCTTCTTTGGGAAGAAACTCGTTCAAATAATCCCCTCTTCAAAGATGCCATCTCATTCACCAAATTTTGAATTGATCGATTGGTTCTCTCATCTCCAGGATGTTGGGTCTTTCCCTTTGATGGATTATTGATCTTTCCAGAGAGGATGATAATGTCATCAAGTTCAATAGCTATCCTTTGTGCTTCTACCATGCTCCTTGGTTGGGCTCTTCATAGAAAAAATCATGCTTATGGTGATTGAGATTTGATTAAGAATATCCTGATATTGTTTTGAGATGGCGAATCCTCTTCAGGTATCCTGCGAAGAAACCATTCAAAACGAGCCACGAATTCTCTCATGGTTTCATTCTCTCCTTTGCTCATTTGAGCCAACTACACCAAGAGGTCCTAACAATATTTAGTTGATTTAAACCTCTCTTCGAAGGCATCCTTGATATCATTCCAACCCGTGATGGACTGGGCAGGTAGGAGGTAAAACCATTCTATTTATTTTTCTTGGAGGGACTCCACAAACAGTCTCACAACAACGTCTTCATGTTGGACACCAAGAATTCCACATGATGTCGTGAAAGCAATGACGTGTTCTTCAGGATGTTGTGTTTTGTCACCTTTGAACTTTGGAAAGTTCTTGTGGGAACTTGTTGGTATCTCATGGAGAGGTGGTCCAAGAGCAAGTGGGCCTGTATTCCTTCCTCGTAGAACAATGGGTTGAGGTCCTTCTTCTTCATCTTCCATTTTTCATTTTTGTTTTTGTTTCAGCCCTTGGTTCTATAAATTCTTCTTCTTCCGTAAACTCGATGTTCAATGGTGGTTGAAAAATGGGAGGATTTGAAGGGGAAGTATCAACATGAGTTTTGATAGTATTGCTAGGTGAACTACTCGAAGCGCCAGATGGAGAAGAGGCTTGAGAGAAGAAATATGGATTATCTCTAATTCATTCTTGCTGATTTTGCAAATCCTTGAAATTGGAATCAACAACATCTCTCGACCTGCTCAACCTGGTGTATCCTCCTTCAGCCAACTTTTGGAAATTCTTAAAGTGGGAATATGAAAAGAAATTGTGGAATATGAAAGGTCACTCACAGGAATTGAGAGTATATCTTTCAGCAATGGATTTTCATGAACTCCTTTTTATGTGTTTTTCAATATTTCATTTTTTGAATTTTCAGACATTGCGGTCGTATATTGGGTGCAGATGCTCTAAATCTGCCCCACAGTGGGTACCAAAAATTGATGGCAAGAAAATTTTTTGGGTGGAAAAACTTGTGGATTTCTTGCCAACACTCTGGGAATATACGTCCCTCTACTTAACTAGTACAACTGCCGTTTATGCATGCAGGTGAAAAGGTAGATTTTTGTGGTGGCCTTTTGACTAGGGATCTAATAGGGACACTCCACTGACCCTGTGACAAAGCTAGCAATCTCTTGCTAGGGAAGAATTTGTCTGAAAGTGGGAAAGGGAGTGAGAAAAGAGGTAGAAGAACTAATGTTGCATGTAGAAAATTAGATTCCTGCACACACTAGCTAGAAACTTTAACACATGCATTTATGAGAAGAAACAACTGTGCAAATGGAAACAAGATGAGATAAGATTGCAAACTCATAGTTTCTAAAATCTCCTCATCAAAAAGGATAGAAAATCATTCTACTTGTATTGATGCTTAAACATAAGTTGTACATAATGTGAGAATGGAAGAAATTTGAGAGTGGAGGAAAGTAGAATAAAAATGGCTATCTCCTTTTCTTTCTCTAGGTACAATGCACTCTTGAGTTTACAAGATCAATCACCAACCCTTTGAAATGGGAATTGTGTTATAATTTATAGAGTAGAATATGAATCTTCATCTACCCCCTAATGCCTTTTCATATGTCCTCGCACAACTTAAAACTTTTCAACTTCCTAGGAAACTTTTAAGTCCCTTTTTATAACGTAAAGGTGACTTATTAAATTAGGAACATTAGGACATATGAAAAGCTGCAATCCCACCACGAAATTAGAATATTGGAAAGTGAGAGAAAGTTGGGGGGAAGAGGAGAGATAAAGAGATAGAAGAAGAAGAGGAGATGTCATTTCTGATGAATTCCATTGATCCTCGTTGATGGAAAGCTCTGAAAGAAGTGAAACTCTGAATCTTTGAATCCCTTGCACACTGTGAATCTCCTTCAAATCAGCTTGTGAATGCTTGCCAAGTTGAGTGAACTGTTTCGTTGATGACTGCAACTCCCAGCCTACGTATGATATGCTATTTTTAGTGAGAGGTAATTTTTTCCTCTTCTCGACCATGATGATGTGATGAACTCCCTCATTCGATAATGCGCACCCTATCCTTGCCTTATCTACTTCTTTAGGGTGACTTACTATTTTTAGTAAGCACCCATATAAGGAAATTACTATTTTTAATAAGTGGTCATTTTCATTTTTTTCTTCTCTGAACACTCATTCTGTCTTCCTCATTGTCTTCAATGTCCGTTGCATTTTTCTTAGCTTCTTTTGATGGTGACTTTCCAAACATAGCAAGTCTATATAGGAAAACTTACTATTCTTAAAAATTATGTTTTTGGTGCTCGATTTGTGATGGAACATATTTTTTTGGACTCATTTTGTCGTTACGATCAAACCCTCCAAATTTCACATAGTTTTTCTAACTAGAATGATTGGAAATAAATTTTGAAAATTTGACGTGGTAGTGGCTTAGGGCATGGAGCTACCATGGCGGCCATTAATGGAGCTTGAAATTTGTAGGTCTGGTTTCTTTCTCCATTCACAACGAAAAAAAATCCATTGTGATAGGTTTTTCATTTGGATCTCATGTGCAAGGTTTTATCTCTTTTCCATTGCCAAAATGATGGGAAATCAGACGAATGTGAGTCGATGCACGAAGTGGGATTTTTGTTGGAGCAAATGATTCAAAGCACCATTTGACCTCCCATTTGTTGCATCATGGTCCTCCTGAAAAATGTGGAAATATGAATAATATGGCACCTCAATTCGATGTGTATCTTGTGAGATATGAAGATTTCTCGATCGGGTGACTTCACAGTTATCTAGCAAAAAACCATCATTTTCTTCCTATTCTTCATCTTTTCAACACTTTTAATAATTCTTTCCCCCTAAAATCTATGTATTTTTATGGAATGGGTGTTTATGTGGCCATGTCTGATTTCCCTCACCTCAGGGACATAAGGGACATTAGTTTCCATGGTGGTCTTGGAGTTGACACGTAGCGATTGATCCGGCGACAGGGAATGGATGCTCCAAAAATGCACCTGGGGGATGAAAGTCGGTCACGCAAGTGTCTAAAAGACTCCCTAGAGGGGCATGGTGCATTTTTCCATGTCTTATTTCCCTCACCTTAGGGACATAAGTTTCCATGGTGGTACTGAAGCTAACACGTGGTGCTTGATCCGACAACAGGGGATGGATGCTCCAAAAATGCACCTGAGGGCTAAACTGTCAAGTCTGGAGGTCACATGAGTCCCAGAGGTCACATGGGGTTTGGGTGATTTTTTCAAGGGTTGGTGTACCTAACCTCAGGGACGTCGGGGAGATGAAATCCCACCAGGATCTTGGTAATGACACGTGTCCTCCCAAAAATTAACTAACTCCTGAATTGCCTTTGAGAGGGTAATTTGGAACGATGATAACTTGAGCTCCTGGTAGAATTTAATGGTGAAAATGTATATGATCCTAACTGGAAATGGAATTTTGAATCCAATTGTGGGGTTCTCATGTCTTTATTCATCCATATGATCCTTGAAGAAGTGGATTTGTGATTTGAGACTCCACTTATGCCTGATAAAAACTGTCTACAAATCCTATGCTCCAAGGTGTTGTGAAAAATATTATTTCACCATCATGTAGATATTGAAATCATATTTTTGAAGATGTTTTTTTTTACTTCTAGCTCCATCTGGAGCTCCCGAAAAATTCTTCTGAAGCCCTACAACTATTTTAGGCCTGTGTACTGCCTAGGGTTGTGAACCCTATTTTTACTCAGACTGCTCCAAGTATTTCAAAACTTCTCCAAACATTCCAAAATAATTTACATGATGTTCTAAGGTCTTCTATTTTACTCCATTTTTAATTTGGACTTTCTATTCTGCTCCAGGGGATTGATCCAATCCTGGGAAGGCCAACGATAACCCTTCCCAATACTGCTAGAAGATAGCATCTTTTCAAAACTCCCTAAAATCACCTGGGGGGAATGAATAGATTTTCATAAACCACCTAGGGGACAAATTTGACATCAGATAGGGGGTGACCAGACTGATAGATTTGACTTGGGGTGCCTAGGAATGATAAAACATGAAAATTTCAGAACAAGGGTATAGTTGTGCTTGGAAACTTCTGATTTCCTTATCACAGATTTACATGACAACACATATAAATCCCAAAAGTGTGTTTTTGGGGTCACAATGGGTAATCTCCTTAGATACATTATCTCCCAATGTGGCATTGAGATTGATCCTAATAAAATTAAAGTAATTATCGATATGTCTTCACCTAGAAATTTGCATCAACTATGATCCTTACAAGGAAAAATTCAAGCTATTCGGTGATTCATTGCACAACTCACTTATAAGACTAAACCACTTACATGAATCATGAAGAAAGATAATAAATTTGTTTGGGATGAGCAATGTCAACAAAATTTTGATAATATCAAAGCCTACTTGTTAAACCCTCCAATTTTAGTCCCTCCTTTAGTTGATCGACCTCTTTCTATTATATATCTCTACTACATTTCATGCATTAGGTGCTCTACTAGCACAACATGATGATTCTCAATGTGAAAGAGTGATATATTATTTAATTCATACCCTACTTTCTTATAAATGTAACTATAGCTACATTGTAAAATTATGTCTCAGCTTGGTTTTTGTTGCGGATAAATTATGACATTATCTCCTAAATAATGAAGTACATATTATCACTAAAGTTGATCCTTTACAATACTTATTATCTCGCACACATTTGTAAGGATTCTTGACGTGATGGGTTATGCTTCTCACTTAGTTTTAGTTCAAGTTAATACCATAGAAAAGCATCAAAGGACAAGCTATATTTGATCAATTAGATGTAACAACCCTCTCAGATGCATCACCCATTTCTGATTCTTTTCGTGATGATTTCGATACCTATAATGTTTAGCCACACACATGGATAATGTATTTTGATGGCTCTCGTTGTTGATCTAGTGCTAGAGATGAGACAATCTTCATCACCCCATAGGGTGACCCACTCCCCTTTGCATATTGATTAGGGTTTTCTTGTACAAATAACATTACAGAGTACAAAGCCCTCATTTAAGCCTACTTACTGCTCAAAAAATTCTCAGTCACAATTTATGCATACATAACGACTCTCAATTAGCCATCAATCTACTAAATGATAAATATAACACAAAGGAGGAGCATATAATCCCTTACGACACACTTTTCAAATATCTCCTAGCTACATTCAATTCATATTCCATTATTATCATTCCTCGCAAGGATAATCGTCATGCCAATGCTATGGATAGTGCTACATCACTCATTCCATAAGACATCACAGATGAACAAGCCACATTCATAATTACACACTTACGACATCCTTCTATCTCTGCATTACCTCTTGCAACTCATGCCATAATGCGTAATCAAGATAACTCTAAATGGTTTTCTCCTATTTACAATTACTTATATAAGTAGACTATGCCTGACAATCTGTAACCTCATGAGGCTAGAAGGTTACGACGTGAGGCTAATCACTATGTCATTGTTGGCATATAATTATTTAAGTGCACAATTAATGGTCACCTCTTATGTTGCCTTGCACTTGTAGATATACTGAATTTCATATCACACATATATGATAACATGTGTGGTGGTCATTTTACCAGTAAAGCTATGTCACAAAAATTTTTATGCTAGGGGTACTATTGGCATTAATGGAAGAAAATTACCTCAAATATGCCACTCATTGTGAAAAATTCCAAAAGCACAGTAACCTCCATCATGCGCAAACATATTACCTCCAGCCCACTACACCTACTTGGAATTTCTCCGTTTGGGGATTTGACCTCATTAGTATGATCAATCCTAAGTTTTCCAACAAACATAAATTCATCATTACTGCTACTGAATACTTTACTAAGTGGGTCAAAGAAATTCTCTTACAAACGGTCTCTAATACAGACATTTGTAACTTTCTCACCACACATATTATCACATGTTTTGGTGTGCCTTCTACTATAATCATTGATAATGGGTCTTCCTTCATAAATAAGGACATTAAAAAGTTTTGTGCCAAATTCAAAATAAAGAAATTATTTTACACCCCTTACTATCCGTAAGGCAATGGCCAAGATGAGGCCACCAAAAAAACCATTATTAAAATCTTATGCAAGACCGTTGATTCTAGTGGTACCGATTGGCATAACCAACTATTCTATGCTCTATGGGCCTATCATACTAGTGTTCGCACACCCACTAACACTACCCCTTTTGCCTTGGTTTATGGTGTTGAGGTCGTTATCCCGCTTGAGATTGCAATACCGTCTTTGAGGATCTCTCTTAAAGGAATATGTTGTCCGAAATAACTCCCCTATTTATTTTGACGATTTACATCTCCATCATGGCTCTGAAGCTCTATATTATAGGTTGCGAGTACTTTATTTCTTCCTTGGCATAATTCTTGATTACAATCCCTTGTGAGCTCTTCATTTGCTTCACACCTTCCAAATTTACCATTTCCATTCCCCTATCTTCTTCCATTCTTTTTGTGCACACTCCTGACTCATTTTGCTTCCCCCTAGTAGCTCACACTCCACACATGCATCAGACTTGCTTTCCCATAAATGGCTAAGTCCTTTGCACATCCCTCGTACCCCTTTTATTCTTTCTTTCTACATTACCCTGTGATACTTGTTCCCTCTTCCATATTTGCCCCATGCAATTATTCTTTCCATTTCTCTTGCACGTGTTACTTTTACGTACCATCTCCTTGACTTATTCTCCCACACTTCTTCCCCTGGCACGTGCTTTCATGCCTTCTTCTGCACCAATCTTGGTGACATGTGGCAACTCTTCAAAATGAATGGATTACACACAACCTATCAAAGCATGCTGACATGGCACAAAATCCCTGGAACAAACCAATGCATGGCATGTGGTAAAAAGTGAAAAAATAGCTGATGATGTGGGCTATACTCCAGATCACTCAAGTTTAAATCTTGGTAGGAACACGTAGGTGAGAAGATGGAAAACATCCCTTACATCATTAATGTAGGATCTGATTGTTCCAACCACCTGATTTGGTTTAGATCTTGCCTCCTTCCTTCTCCTACATGCCAAACAGACATGGGGAAGCACATTTAATAGATTTATAGGTGGATTTGTAGGCATTTATTGCTGGTTGTTGGTGGTTGAGTTTTCAAATCATATTTTCCCTCCTTCTCCTCCTTTTCTCTCATCCATTAATCTATAAATGTAAGAACATTGCTCATTGAAAAGGGTTGGAATTTGTTAGTTTATGTAGGCATTGCATTGCATTTTGAGTGTCAGACCTTTAGATCTTGTCCTTGTATGTGGATATCGGTCTCAAATGCCATTGTAATAGACTGTGCATTTCTAAAAGTAATAGAAGCATTCTTTTGTGGCTATCTTCTACCTTAACTTATTTTTATTCTTCTTTCTTGCCTTTTCCTTACATTGTGTTCATGCTATGCTATTTCACGTCCTTCACATTTCCTTTTCTGATTGTGTCCCATGAAAATGATTGTGTAGGTTTGTTATGTCCTGTGCTATTGGTGTCTAGAATTCCACCATGCATTCTCCCTCATTTTTGATCGAAGATGATCATGTTCATCCCCCTTCTTTCTGGTGCTATCACCTTCTTTAGATTAGATTTCCCTTTCCACATATCCTTCTATCCATGGTCTCTTGGCTTGTTTAGCTTAGGATTTCCATTTCAACATTAGACGTAGCAATAATAATAGAAATAAATAGATGAACTAACATTCTCTGGAGGTATGTCTCAAGCGTGCAAGGTACCATAACTTAGAGACAGTCCCATTGTCACCTCAATGACTCAGTTCAACCTGATCTGAGACAGGTACAAGTTTGAGATCCAATAGTTTCTGGCACGCCTAGTGGGACCAATATTTATTGCTTATATTTTACCATTGCTAAGTTCTGGTGTGTAACTTAGTGATTTTTAGCCTTTGGAGGCTTGTTTCAACACAGCTGGTGACTCCCAACACTTAGATCTACTATTTTTGGTAGTCCGCACACCTTTCATGAGAAGAGTGCATACCAAACAATGCATAATAACTGAAGAGTTATTTAAATACCTTCATCCATCTCTAAGAAGAATACGTAATAGAACTACCACACACATATCTCCATATCCAGTGCGTCGTGTAATTTAAACTCCACCTCTCAGTAGACCACCTGCACAACATGTTATGGAAGCTCCTCCACCATCTCCTAAAAACTTCACCAACTTTATTAGTGGAATTCCTCTTATTCTGAATGCACAACATGATATGCCAATAATAGCACTCAAAAGTATTCCATACTTCACCAGTGAGAATAAAGTCACCCTTGTTGAGGACATCCAAGATGTAGCTAATGTGTGTTCTTTCTACTTAATCACACATGATGATGTAGTGGTTAGGCTTATTAAGGCTTTGCTTAAGGGAAAAGTGCTTCTGTGGTACAAAAGCTTGAGAACTACATCTATTACCAGCTAGGATGAACTCTGAACAACTTAAGTCAGATCACCTGTCTTTGGTGGAGCAAATGACAACAGCAAAAAGAGTGCCCAATAAGTAAATGAATGATTTTAATATTAAATTCTAGAAGACTTGGGACATAATTCCTCAAGTGGTAAGGCCTACATCCCAACATGCTCTCCTCTACTATCTTAGGGCTTTGAATAGTGAAATTTGAGTCATGATTAAATCCATGGGGGTAGAACCTTACTTGCTATATACAATATTGCAATAGGGGAAGAGAATAGTCTTATCCAGGTGGGAAAGTTAGCTCCTAGGCCACCCGTGCCCTTATTCCCAGAAATGTATCACATGCCCTAGCCTTCTATTGACCCTATTCCTGAGAAAAGTGCTCAACCCATTACATCCACATCATATTATCTCATGCAAAAAAAGGAAGCTAAAGAAATGAGAGCCCTGATTAGAAACTTTTCCAATAAAATGATATCATTAGAAAAGTAGTAGGTGCAATCCTACATAAATAGTTCCAATCAAGGATATAAAAAGAGTCATCGACCCTTTAGAAATCAATACCAGGGATAATCTTAAGAGGCTTATAATAAATTAAAGATGGAAAATCCTTGACGAATATACCTGGAACCACTTTGCCCAGAAAGGAAAATTTTCTAGGGTTTCAGAGTCAAAATTTCACCTATCAGTTTCTTAAGGGGGATCATTTTTTTTCTTGGCAGTTTTTTGTCACACGAAAAAGTTTCTGGTAACTGGATGTCACATGATAGTAAACCTTACTATCACATGAGAAAAAACCTTGATGTCATGTGACAACAAGCTTGTTGTCATGCGACAACAAGCTTGTTGTCATGCGACATCAAGGTTTATTGTCATGCGACAACAAGCTTTGTTGTCTATCACGTGATAATAAGGTTTTTTGTCATGCGAAAACAAACCTTGTTGTCACACGACACCAATAACACTACAACTCCCTTGTTGATTATCTGCAACCCCTTGTCACTCATCAATAGCACTCTTTTGTCACCCATCTGTAACCCTCCATTATCACGTGTCAACAACCCTCTTTTCACGCGTCAATAGCTCTTGTCGTGCATCAGCAACACTATATTGTCACACATCTAGAAATTAAAATCTTCCTTATTATGTGTTATTGACACTTTCTTGTCCCAAGTCTGAAATAACCAACCTGATACTTTGATCTACACTTCGTCTGCTTATAATTCGCAAGTAATTCAAATGATACCTCAGTAAGTTAGTAGTATGTTACTAGTATACTATTGGGAAAATTATGTAGGTTTATATAGGAGTAGTTTTCAATGGTAGGTGAAGCCAACCCCTAAAAAAAATTATATTGGAAATTTTACGTGAAAATTACACTGACCTGGTCTGAAAAATTTTCCTTTTCAAACTTTCCTAAAATGGAATTTTTGCCACTAAAAAAATCCCTGATCAATACGTAAATCAAAGATATGGGAAGAAATCATAAAATTATAGATGACATGCTAATGCGTGCCTTCCATTACAAGTAGTCCCTCTTGTGAAACCTCTTCTAGCACCCAACACAAGTCAAGCACTAGTTCTAGTTCAAAATAATTTGGTGCAAGACTCAGAATGGTGCTTTCCTTGTAATATGCCTCACAGTTAGAATCACTGTGCTAATGTTGCGAGCACACAGGCTTAGATGATTCAAGATGCTTTTATCGGTGAACCTTCCACAAGTGCACATGAGCATGAGAATTAATAAATACATGAAGATTATCCTGAGGCCAATCTTATGTTATTTTGCACCAAAGACTTCTGTGTAATTAATAAAGTTACTGATGACATAAATAGACCACGCACCTAGGTTGCTGACAACACAAGGTACAAAAAAAGAATGCTTGAGTCTGACATGTAGCCTTCATCTGTTATCACATAGGTTGATCCTCAAAATAAAAAATATGTAGCTAAGGCATCCAATGGTCATGGCGCATCAGTTCCTATATGTGAGGTTTAGCGCAATGCTCTAATACAAGCAATGTGTTCTCCTCCTTTGGTATGTCAAGCCTCTGCACCAGCTAAGGTTCCTACCTCTACACCTTAACAATCAAGAAAATATGGTGGTGTGCCTCACATGCACAGATCAATGGGCCTACTATTAAAAAATTTGGACTAGATGATAAAGACAAATGTGAATTCCACAATGTGGGATGCCCTGGTCATTCCATCTCAGCCTGACCTATTGTATGAAGCTCTGGTGCAAATTTTGCAAGTTGACCCAGTTGTTCAAAAATCCCATGCTACTATCAATATATGTCAAGAAGAGGAGAAAAAAGTAAGTAAGATTGTCAAAACCCCACTATTTTATATGTCTTTGATTATAGGTAAACACCTTGTCCACAATTGTATGATTGACTTAGGCACTAGTAATTTTGTTATGCTTAAGAAAATTGTTGATGTCCTAGGTCTTAAGTACAACCATTTATCCAAAGGAGTTTTTCAGCTTGATGGATCAATTGTTACCACTCTAGGAGTCATCAAGGATCTTGAATTAACCCTCTATGCATGTCCAAACCACACCATAACTCAAGATGTGTCAATCAGTGACCTACCACCCTTGTTTGCCTTATGTTTATCAAGAGACTTTACTGCTAAAGTATGTGGTTACTTGTATTCTAAATTGTACCATATGTTACTAAAGATAAGGTATGGTACCCACTTTATCATACAAGTCGAGCCAATTTTTTCCTATCATGTTGAGTCATATGAGCCATCCCCTCTACAAAATAATTGTGTAATCCAATAAGATCAAGTACAAGTCTCAGTTTTAGAAGAATAGCCTGCTCCTCCTTTACCTAATTTATTGTTAGATGAGTGGGAAGAAAGGCACCACAAATTTTATCCATATGTTCAAGACCTTGAAGCCTTTGAAAATGGACTTGGAACTTATTGCATCCTTGAAGAAGAAGTTGTGTTTCTAAGCACACTCAAGAAAAGTGAAGAAAATTCTGGTCTGTGGAAGTTGTACTTTGATGGCTCTAGAAGTAGAAATGGCCTGGGTGCAGGTGATGTTCTCATTTCTCCCAAAGATGAGAAATTATTTTTTTCCAACAGGTTGCACTTTTCATGCTCTAATGATGTTGCAAAGTACGAAGTGTTAGTGCATGGTCTTCTCATTACTGAAAATAAATATATTAAGGCGATGTAGATTTTTAGGGACACAAAACTGGTGATCCACCAAGTCACAAACAAGTGCACAGACAAGAATAATATTCTTAAGGATTATAAACATAGAGTTTGGGACCTCCTTGAGAGCTTTGATGCTTTGAACCTATAGGTAGTGTACTACGAAAAATGAATAAGAGACGCTAGATTAAATGGCTACACTCAGTTCGTAAGTTCTCTCCTGCTAAATACTTTGTCAAAGGAAACATGTAGAGCACATTAAGATGGTGATCAGGACATCCATACCTAGACAACAATACTAGCTGGATCAAGCATGTTTGAAAGTGATGCAAAGATCATCCATTTCATTCAAAATGAAGCCGAGTTCTCATCAAGCATGCAAGCTGACTTGCATGACAACTATGGTAACTAAGTAATTTAACTAAAGAAAAATAAGATGCCTAAAGGGTTGGTCACCTTAGAGAAAATGTTCTAGCCCTGATGATGAGTTCAAGGGTGCAGAAAACTATATGCATACCACGCGAGAAGACTGCTCCCCAGTCACTATTACAGTGCGGAAAAGAAGTTACTGTTCAGTAAAGCTTTCACACACGATGAGAAGCAAGAATTCATCTCTCTCTATCAAAAATACAGTGATATCTTCTCATGGGAGTATGAATACCTCAGAGGTTTTTATCCAAGTTTTGTTCAAAACTCCATTGACCTTGATCCTAGTATCAAACGCATCAGACAGAAGCAGACGGCTAGTCAATCCAAAGATAGAGCCCCTCATGAGAAAGGAATTATCCAAACTCATTGAGGCGAAGATTATTTTTCCCATCAAGTACTCTTCTTGGGTCATGACATCTAGTTCCAGTGTGTAATAAGAATGGTGAAATCAAACTCTGTGTTGATTTCAAAGAATTGAACAATGCATACTCTAAAGGATCACTAATCCTTTGCCTTCAATGGACTAGATTCTGCAAACTGTGGATGGTACGCAAAGATTCTCAATGCTTAGATTGGTATTTATGGCTTTCAATAAGATTACTATTCAAGGAAGAGAATCAATTCAAAATAATGTTTATGACCAAGTGGGGAACATATGCATATCAAAAGATGCCCTTTGGTCTGTCAAATGTGCAAACACTACATTTCAGCGTGCTATGGACATTGCCTTCAAAGGTTACATATCAATGAGTTGCATCTTGGTTTACCTTGATGACATAAACTATCTTCTCAAAGTAGAGTACAGGATCATATAGTGCTCACTTAGAGAAAGTATTTGAGATATGTAGAGAATTTGGGGTATCTCTTAACCCCAAGAAGTGTAATTTTTTAATGGCACAGGGCAGGCTCTTAGGCTACGTGGTCTCAAAGGATGGCATCCCAATTGATCCTGAGCGTGTTTCTAACCATCCTAGCTCTTTCCCTGCCAATGACACATAAGAAGGCCTTGCGGTATCCTTCCTTGGTAAGATAAATTTTGTTAGGCACTTCATTCCTGACTTTACAGGTCTAGTTCGGTCCATCATGCTGATGCTCAAGAAGGACATAACCTTCAGATGGACAACAAAAGGAAGAAGAGAGCTTCAACAGAGATCAAGTAATAAATTGCTTACTCGCCAATACTCATAAACCCAAATTACTCAAAGGATTTCATCCTTTATGCTTATGGACGCTGATGCGAGTATTATTATTATCATAACATAAAGAAAATGGACAAGGATTGGAACAACCAGTGGCTTTCTCTGAGCCAAATGCACTGAAGGATTATGAATTGAAGTACAATTACATAGAGAAGCAGGTGTTCGCCATCATGCGCGCACTCAAGAACATTCAAAAGTATGCTCGCCATAAATCATATCAAGGTGTCTAGTATCCCACTCTTCTGTCAGAGACTTCATCATGGGAGCAAGAGATTAGTGAAAAAAGAGCACGGTGGGTGACCAAAATCATGGAATATGATGTGACTATCATAAGCCACAAAACTAGTGAGAGGTAGCGCATGCTCTGTAAGAAGATTACTGAGGATACACACAATGAATCTGAGACTTCATTATATTTATATGAGGATCTCCCACGTATAGAACTTGAGTAGAATACGAGACCCTTAGCGCGCATGACTAGATGAAGGACATGATCACATTTCTTTTCGAAGGCGTATACCCTCCTGGCTTAAATAAGGCAAAGAGAAGACATCTAAGGTTGTAATCTATTCCCTATGTGTTGATTGATGGACACTCTTTTTAAGAAGAAATCTTGATGGCATGTTGTTAAAATGTATCAACGGCATGTATACTAAAAAAGTCATTAGCAAAATTTCATGATGGATTCTTTGGTGGACACTTCTTCTATCCAAAACTACAGCAATGAAGATCATCAATGGTAGGGTACTCTTTTGGCCTACCATGTTTGCAAATGTACACAAGTGGGTCACAAAATGCAAGGAATGCGTTTCTTTGTAGGAAATAAGAGATTGGCAGTGCTTCCCCTCCGACAAATCCAATTGGATCAACCTTTTGCACAATGGGGTCTCGACTTCGTAGGCATGATCAATCCACCTTTAAGCACTTGACACAAGTGGGTGTTGACAGCTATAGACTACTTCACCAGATGGAGAGAAGTTTTCGCACTCAAAGAATCAATCGAGTCAGTCATCCTTGACTTTCTCGAAGTTATAGTCATAAGGTTTAGCATTCCTCAAACCATTATCTCTGATAATGCAAAATCCTTCCTTGGGACCAGAATCACTGATTTGGCTCTAAATTTGGGAATTTATCTGAAGAATTCTTCCAATTATTACCCCCAAGGTAGTGGTTTGGTAGAGTCAACAAATAAGAACCTGATTAGGATCATGAAACACACAATGGACATCAGCCAAAGAAAGTGGCATACCAAGGTCTCGCGCATGCTTTTGCCAGATAGAATCACAATTAAAAAGGCAATAAGAACTTTGCCTTACAAGCTTTTCTATGGCAAGGAGGCTACCCTTCCTTTGAAAATATAATTGAATTCATTAGCACTTGCCTAGCAGTTGGAATTTGAAGCCATAGACCAAAGAGAAATCAGAATGGTAGTGCTAGTTAATCTTGAAGAATCAAGGAACTGTGCCATGATCGGGTTAGAGAAGTATCAACAAGTAACAAAGAAATGGTTTGAAAGAAAGGCTAGGCCTCAAGCTTTTAGAGTCGAGGACTTAGTCTTAAAATGGGATGCTAATAGAGCTAAAATAGGGCACCATTCAAAGTTTGATGCACTTTGGATTGGCCCATACATCATCACTTCGTGCAAAGAGGATAACTCTTTCGAGTAAACTCATCTTGATGGAGGCACACTGAAATCCCAGTAAATGGGATCTATCTCAAACCCTTCCATTAAGTTTGTTGCATCATTTTGTATATATCAGAGTAGTTTCAATTCCTCTAAGTGCGCTGCACACACATTTGTTTGCTTGTACATAGTTCTTTCTTCTCGCGTGCTCCCTGCGCGTGCTCTTCTTTTGCTTCCAGGATGCCGACATTTTTCAACAGTTTTCAAGATTTGAGATAGAGTCAAGAAATGATCCTCCAAGTGACTTCAAGGGTAGTTCTTAAAAAATGCAGATCAAAATTTCATGATTATATAACAGACTCCATGCGCAATGGATGCTTCAAGCTACTGATCTTTTTCATCTAGCAAGAAGATGGCCCCGAAAGTTGCCAAAAATGTTATGTAAATAACTCTCCCAGTTATTTAGGTAACTTACATACACCTTATGGCTCTGAATTATCCATTGTAAGGTTGTGCGCACTCAAGTTCACTTAGCACATTCCCTTATTTTCATTTCCTCACATGCCCCCCTTCTTATCCTCATGCACTTTACGCACTTTCACCTTCTTCCCTGTTCCTTTTCCTCTTTGTTCCATCTTCTCGTTGTGAGC
This sequence comes from Taxus chinensis, assembly GCA_019776745.2. Lineage (NCBI taxonomy): Eukaryota > Viridiplantae > Streptophyta > Pinopsida > Cupressales > Taxaceae > Taxus > Taxus chinensis. Next base: position 12,386,810 of record CM034156.1, read on the forward strand.
CTTCCTTCTACCTCCTTCCCACATCTCATTCTTCCGTGTGCATTATCTTTGCGCCCTCCTTCATGCCTTTCCTTACCACGTCATCCTTTGACACACTTGAGTGTCCTATATGTGACCAGTCAAAGCATGCCAATAGGGCACTGAATCCTGATAGCTAGCCAATGAATGAAACATGGAAGAAATGATAAATCAAATGAATGGTTGGCTGATTTATTCAATCAATCCATGCATGCCACATGTCTTGCATGCCTAGATAACTCTGACATCTTCTGACAACCATATCTTTTTCTACACAGCTCCAATCGGCATGCGCCTAGTCGCAATCAGTAAATGCTGACATGGGCTACAGTGCTAATCATTCAAATTCAAATTCTTGGTAGATGTGGTAGGTGAGAAATGGGGAAAATTTCTTTTTGGGAATTAATGAGTAGATCAGATTACTTCAACCACTCGATTTGATACGATCCGCCCTCCTTTCTTTTCCAACACGCCAAACAAACTTAGGGAAACATATTTGACAGATTTACATGCATTAAATACTTCTTTTTGGTGGTTATATTTCAAATTCAGGTTTTCCCTCCTTCTTCTCTTCTTCTTCCATGGATTCCTCTATAAATGTAAGAACTAGGCTCATTGTTAACATTGGACATTTGGAGATCCTTACACATTTTTGCTAAGGACTTCATCTTTTCTATATTTTGAGTTACAGACCTCTAGATCTGATTGTGTTTTTTTTGAAGTAATAGAAACATCATTTTGTGACTACTTTATGTCCTAATGAGTTTGTATTCCTTCTTCTTGCCTTTTCTTTTGCATTGTGTGCTCATTGTGCCATTCTACATCCCTTACAGACCCTTATTTAGTTGTGTTCCATGAAATTGATTTGGTAAAAATGTTTTAGTTGTGCTACATGTGCCTAACCTTCATTCATGCATTTCCTTTCATTTTTTATTAGAACAAATAGTGTTCATCCCTCTTTTTCTAGTGCTATCGCCTTTTAGAGTAGTTTCCTTTCATGTCATCCTTCTATCTCTGGACCCTTGGCATTGTTAGCTTAGTTTCCCCTTTCAGCACTAGGAGTAGCAGTAGTAGTAGAAATAGATAGAGGAACCGTCCTTCTCCGGAGATCCGTCCCAAGTGCACAAGGTCCCACAACTTGGGGCTGGTTCCATTGTTTTCTCAAACAACTCGGTTATTCTAGATCCGAGACACGAGTGCAAGTTTGACGACCAACATGTACTTTATCGGGGGCTTGTCCAAACATTAAACATCATTCCACCTGCTTCAACTTCTCATGGTAAAACACCATCAACACGTCCTCCTTTCACATGTACATTTTTCATGAAAGATTCTTATTGGGAACACATTCCATTCGATCCTATTTGCCCATATACTATATGCACACATGATGGATTGACTCGGCTGGGATTTACGGTGGAGGACATATTCACTTCGCCTCATGATCCTCATATTTACCATGGATTTATCTACATTATTACTAATTATGGTCTTCACATATTTCATCTCGCAATATTTCTTGCACGAGCTCCTCGTACTTCTCCACTTACACTTGGATAGTAGTGCCTTGACTACATTAGGGGCACATTAGATCCCAACCATACTCATTCCCCATGCCTTTTGGCTTCGGTTCACCCATGCCTTTTGAGCTGTGTTTTAATTTGCAATGAATCATTTCTCGGATATTCAAAAAACCTCATTCGTTAGTATGCACATGGATGTCCATTACCACCTTTCACTAATGGGGAATATGCAATGGGCATGTATACTTTATGCCTCAATGGCTCTTTTCTTGATCAACCTAATACAATTGCTTGGCATGTCTCAGATGATTCTCCATTCGGTTTTGACCATGACAATGATGACCTTTTAGATGAAATTATTTGATCACTTTCATTAACACAAATTTGGGGGCACCATACTTCTTTTCCCGCCTTCTCTTCTAACACTATCAAGTGTCTTACACACTATGCACTTCACTTCTCATCTTTTGCACACATCTTGATACATTAGTATCATCATCACCCTATAACACACTCTTGTGCTATGGTTCACACTTGACTATGGAGGGAATACTACATACATGAACCTCACACACTACACACTTCACACATTCATCGCCTCTCTTTCTACGCATCTCCTATTACACATCATACACACTACATAATCTACGCATTCACGACACATCTTTCTTACATCTACTTGTACATGTTGCACTCATTACCCTATGACACACTCTAGTTCCACAATTCATACTCGACTGCTGAAGGTCTCAATCTAAAATGAACCTCACTTCATATCACTCACTCTATACGCTCTACTCTTTGGCGATCATATATTTCTAGTGCACACAATTCAAACCATCTCCCAATGATGCACTCTTGCTCAACGGTTATTTCTTTACTGCTGAGGGGTATTTTATCAACGAACCTCATCTCATGCATACACATCCACTCGAGGGGCACACGAATCCTATCACACTCACACTGCATTCTATTCCATCTCATCCACAACATACTACATATCTTAGTCGCACTTAGTATTGCTTGCATTTACTCGTTACATGTACACTTTTTACACATGTTAGACAAATATATGGTATGCCATTATCTATTTCTATATACACATGTGCATTCACTTGCCTTCTAGTTGTGGATGTGGATTTCATACAGATCAATACACGCATCACAGATGCTTGGCACAATACCTCTTACTAGTCCCACAATGGCTCCTAGGGCTTCTATTTTTCATACATTATAGGTGCTATTTTTTACATTTTTCATAGCACGCTACTTTATCGGATTATACATGCTTTGACATACTTTTAATATTTCTAACATGCTAATGGGTGCTTCATGTGCAACATTTGATTTGCATGTCTAGTTGCTTCCATGATTGTCTGATTCTTTGCTTGCTACTATTTACATTTGTTTTCCATTATTTGTGGTCTTTGCCCTGTGTCTTGATTATTCTCTGATTGCTTGTATGTTTGTGGACAATTCGACCTCAATTGTCTTGTGACATCGTAAGGGATGTCTAATGTTTTAAACCCACTTTTCATGGTCTACTTTGGTTGCCCTATTGCGTGTTTACATTATCTTCTTGCTTGTTAGTTTACATAGTGATTTTTGCATGTGTGTTTATCTTGCTTGTACTAACACTTGTTTCCAACCATTTTGCTTACGTGTGTCATGGTTTCTACCAAGCATATTCCCTCCCCCCTGTAGGGCATCAGTCACAGTTCAATGATGGTCCTCCTTTGGGAAGCATACTCCTCACAACGTTGCATGCACCCTAAATGAGGGGGGCATCATTTGGATGAATTAGTCACCCCACACAGTAGTCTATAGTCATAGTAAAGTATAGTTCAACACACAATTAACAAAGTCTTCACTCTCAGTAATGACCCAGATCCTGACTTGGGTCCTTAGCACAACACAATCACCAACACCTAGGCACCCCTGACCCTTCCTGAACACCTGTGACCAATGGGTAGTTACACAACATTTTTTAGTTCAACATGGTTTTTGGAATTTTACACAACAAATTTTATAGGGAACATAGTCCTTCTGCACTCGACATGCATGCACTATATAAAAGTTGGATCGGAATTGTTTGAAACAAATTGGATTTTTACACACCATCTGCAGTGGTGATCATACTTTGGGAAGCAATCAAAGATTTTGAGAATGACACCAGACTTTTCTCCCTACACTTCTTCTGTTCTTAGTGTGAGATTGCCCAAAAAACTTGCATATATCACGATTGGTGTAATATAACCCGAAAAACTCGATCTTCTACCACATCTTTTAGGATCCTTTCTACACTCTTTCTCTCATCACGGATCAGGTGCACATGTTCCTATTACATTTTTCAATTCCATTACATGATTTTACTATATACATGCGTCTTTACATGCATTTTGACATATATATATGTGTATTTGAATACTTGATCGACTTCTCCTTACAGGTCCAACTGTATGAGAAACAAGCAATCAACAAAAAACAACAACAATGACATTGATAACAAACAACATTTTGCGGTAGCACACACCTCATACTAACATGTAGGTACATCACATATATTGACAACATAAACATGTGTTTCCACCCTAGGTTCACTCTCATGAATTTTTTCACTTTTACATCTTTATTTTCCATGCTCCACTATTTTATTATTCCACGCTTTGTCTAGTCCATCGACACACTTTCTACATCACTCTACATGGACATCAGGTATGCATTTCTATCTACTTTATGTTACCGAGTGTTCTTCTCACCAACATAAAGTGGGAGAAAATACAGACACAAAATCATGCACTTTAGACATTATTTAGTCCCAGTCTCATAGTACTATTCATATGGTTTTTGAGTGAAGAAAGTACTAATTAACCCATGTCCTCTGGCCATTTTACTTTTTGTGTCATCACTGCTGACCTCTCGCATATACATGCCTAGTCTGTTGTGTCATTTTGCATCATTTTAGCCTTGACTGGGGTACCCAGGCTAGTACTAGGGTGCCCATAGACTCCCAAGTCCCAGTTGGGGCACCCTGATCCATTTTACACTTTCCCACCACTTTTTGGGAACTTTCTAGTTGTTTGAGCTTTCTATATTTTTAGTGGTCATCCTTTTCAGAGTTAATTACGAAATTAGAACAAGAGAACCATATAATTATAAAGTTATGAGACCATAATGAGGGATGAAGCACTAAGCACTACTATCATTACCTAAGGTTGCATCCATCAAAGGCTATATTTGCATCCATCTAGCTCCATCACAAGGGACAAGGATGGTTCATCTACATCACACTGTATAGGAGGGAATTTTATTTTACTCCATCTACCATTCTATTACATTTCTACACATAGTTATTGCTTGCTACTTTCACAAAGTGTGACTAGCATAAGAGAACCTAGGGCATGATTGCACACACACACACACACACACACACACATATAATTACATTGGGTCTTAGATTTAGTGCTATGCTTAGTTAATAAGTCCACCATTTTGGTAGCTAAGGTCAGTATGACCCCTTCGTATGCATCTTTCTTTTTTTGGGGTTTGATGTTTGTCTTGGGGTTTTGCAGGTATCATCTTCATCACCGATTATAAGTGACATACATTTGAGTAGAAAAAAGTTAGTGCAATCGGAAGAGAAGGAAGGCTATCATCTAGCGATACCTTGGAGGAGGTTTACAGAGTTCTTTCACATACCAAGGCACCCATATCTCAGACTAGGGCACCCACAGGTGCCCATGTACCTCTCCAAATTCCCTAGTCCACTCAAATTTCCTAGATCTGCACTTTTTTGGACCTTGATACAATTGTTTCCTCCTCTCGTTTCTCCAACCATCTCTATGAGACAGCCCAAAAATCCCATCGAATCACCTGAGTTCTTTCTAACCATACTTATTTATTAGGGTCTCACATTTTTGTGTACTTAGTTACTTGGGTCATTTCTTTTATACATTTATCTATTGTTTACTATTGTACTTCATAGATTAACTATCTAAATATCAAATAAAAATGACAAAAAACACATCTGCAAAATGTTCTAATCCTCTTAGGATCCAAATTTTAAATGATTTGGGTTTAATATGAGAAATTTATCAATATCATTGTTATCCAATTTTGCGCACATGGAAAAATTGGACAACAGGGTCCCCATGTCCTCTGGGATTGAGAAAGGTCTTCATGGGAGAACTTTGGGCATATAGGAAAGATTATGTGCTTTAGTGACATTTGTAGTATTCCAATCTGTTTCAGAATCATTTTAGGTTGTTTTCTCGTTTCTTAGGTTTTAGAAGTTCAGGATGTGCTCAAAACAAAACATTGGTTTTGGTGGGCCCACTTTCATTCATGATAGATATAAATGAATTAAAATTGATAAATCATGTTGATGAGGTCTTATTATGTTCACATTATCAAACTCAAATGTTGAAGACAACATAGTTATAGCCAAAATAGCTTGCTGGGCTAATATGAGTGAATGCACCCAAGGCCCTATATCTCAGGAAAATTAATGTTTTCACAAATGCATTTGAGGGTTGGATTATTAATGATCTCAGTGATGGAGTTCAAGAGGAAATTGAAAAAGGAAAAGTTCATGGGGTAGCTTGATGTATGAGGTTCTGAAGAAGATGGCTCGGTAGGATAGAAAACAATTACATGGGAGATAACCCAAGTTGAAAGTGTAAAAATCGATGTTGGGCCAAGCATTTAATGAAGGAAGTGGCCCATCGAGCCATGCACATGATAATTCAGCAAAGGACATATGTGCTAATAGTATGTTTGTTTAATCAATTAATCTCCTTTAAATCCCTAAAAATCATTATGTGCTAATAATATCCAAATATTCCAATTAAATCACATCACCCCACTCAATCAAATCATGTCCCCCAACCATCCAAATCATGAACTCCACTCAATCAAATCAAATCTATTTATCTCACCTAATCAGTGAAATCATGCCCCCCCCATTCACCTGATTAGGGTTACTTTATCAAACCACGGTTACCTGTTAACCCCTAATCTACCCCATCTCTAAGCTATAAATATGGGTCTTCCCCCCTCTTTAAAAAACAAGAAAATAATATGAAATATTTGTATGTTTTTAAACTTGAAGTTTGTTTTGAGAAGAGAATAAAATGTTGAATTAATTTTTGCAAGTGTGAGGTTACAAAAAATCTTTGCCATATTTAGAAGTTAGAGGTGAGGAGTGCTATAGAAATTTTGATGTTGTTTGTCATCTTTCCATCCTAATGCTCATTTCATCTCCATACTAAGCACTAGCTAAGTCCCCTCGTCATTCCAGTAACTTGGCATTTTGTATTTCATTGTTTTTGCATGCTATCCACTGTTTACCATTTATTTCTATCTTTATAGATACAGGGGTTGACATCCTCTAACAGAGTTCATAGCCTCTTAGAACTGACATTGTCTGGGCAATGCCCACATATTGTTATATAATCACATATGTTTATGTTTTGCAGATATTATCACAGATCTATCTTCTTTTATCACAGATCTATCTTCTTTGCGCCCGTAGACTCATATCCACATCTAAGGTCCTAAGCCCTCCATCATTCGAGGTTGCTGGTGGCTTCCATTATCGACATTCACCCACACAAGAATGAAGTTTCCTGATCAACATTTTGGCATGCTGGTGGAACCACAACCAAAATCTAGTCATTTCTATTACTTTACTTGTTTTGTGTAGGTGTTGTAAGTATCACGGTGATCTGGATTCATAATTCATGTCAGTGTAGATATATATTATGAATATTTCATTTTTTGATTTGATTATCTATAAGCTATTAGCGTTGTCTCCATCAATTCGATATGTCACTTGCATTGCTTAAGTTTATATCCTCAGTGAGGTAAGTGATTTTCTTATTTTCAACCGGTTTGTTATCTAGTTATTTATAATTGGTATAAGTTTTTATTGTAATTATTATTATTATTATTTTTAAAATAAAGGAAATAAAATAAAGAAAAAATAGAAAAAATTATTATTATCATCCTACACTACCTCCCATCTATCCCTATCCAAATCAACATCCCTTCCTTCCTCCTCTCTCAGTCTCTACCTCCTCGAGCTTCCATCACCATAACTGAGTTACCATCCCCTTCTCTCTAAGCCCATCTTTTTTCAACTCTGCTTCACCACCGACTCCCATCTAACGCCGATCTCATATTTAGAATCCCACTTATTTCTCCCTAACTTCGTGAGCTCCCTTCCCCCTTACCACTGAACATTCCACCCCGATTCTATACCCGAAACCCTAGCAACTCACCACTCCTCAACTCACAGACCCACCATGATCTCCCTCCATGTTCTCAACATGCTCCTCACCTTGCTAGCCCGGCTATCTCCCAACCCAAGATACTCTCCATTGAACTCACCTCACACATGGATCGGCTCTGCTCCAAGTCTCTCTCTGTTCCCAATTGCCTCTCTCTGAGCTACTCCCATCCTCCAACCCATCTCTCACCCAACTTAACTTCTCACAGAGCTATTCCCACATCACTTGATCCAAGCTACTACCCAGTCCCTGACTCCTAAACTACCCACGAATCAACCCACCATCTCACATCCCAACTCACCTCCCAATCCCTGACTCCTTCCAATCCAAACTCGCCTTCTACAATCTACTTTCCCCTATAACAGGGAACGTAATAAGCCATAAAGAACTGTTAGACTACGTTTACAATATTGCACCACGTTATAAATATGGCAGGATCCATTTTTTACAATTGATTACAACAAGAAAATGAAACATTTAACTTATGGAATACCATAATATGAGCATTTTGGTTGGCATGTAAGATCTAGAACATCTTGATTTTTCTATTTGTCATCATGTGGCAGGTATAAAAACTTCTTAGAATAGGTATGTGAAAAACGTGTAGGGGAAACAAAATCATTTTTCATTTGATAGTTACCTCACACACGCTGTTTCGAGCCACTAATACGACTGTCTACACTGACACGCTTGGATTGTATTAAAAAATTCTGACATCGATAGTTGTTGCCTCTCGAGTAGTTTTACGGTCATTACATGCATCTATGATACAATTTTTTAGAAATGACAAAGTCTCCCTGAATTCTGGAGAGTAATTAGTTAGCATGTAAAGCTCTGTCGCTTTATAAAATCCTCCTAGAAGGGTGCGCTTGACATACCAATCAACATTTGCTGAGCAGTTCCAGTAGCCTACCAAATTTCATCTATTAAATTGGTTCTTCGCTTAAAACTTGTTGGAAGTTTGAGAGGATTTTCCTAGATACTTAATGCTTGAGGCCATTTAGAAATGTAGGGAGCCTGTATTTCTAGACGGATGCAAATGAGTTTTGTAATTTGATTGTGAAGCACCACATTGGACAACTCATGTTTGTGTCGTTCAATCTCCTCCATTTTTGTTTGTAAACAATCATCCTTCTTTCCTCCAATCTCGACTACCTCCCATTCTATAATCACACCGATCCTGTCTCCTTGCCCAACTCGGGCTCCACACGCAATAGTTGTACTCACAGTTCCTCCATGACACGTCCTCATCCCCTGTATTTGTCATTTGATATTTTTTTTACAAAGTTTTAGCCATGAATCAATGATTATATTCCCACTTTGACTCCACCTACGAGCTCCTCTTCTATTAGACAAACACGAATAAGGTATATTCCCACTTTGGCTCCCACATCCCTTCACATCAACCAACCACTCCACTTCCAATATACTTCGACCAATCAATCATTGTTCAATCCAAGTCAACTAATCAAATCATTCACCAAATTATTTGACTTTCATCACCAGCTTCCAAGTACATTATATTTTTAGTCTTCCCTTTCTACATCTAATCTTCCCTTTCTCCATCATGTATTTTGTCTTTTAGAAAATATATAATGGTCTAAGACATTTATTTTGTCCATAGTGCTCTTTTTTAAAAAAACTTTCATTTATCTTTTCCTTTGCTTCTTTCGATCTAGCTTTTCTTATCAGTCTATAGTTTATATTATTCATATTGTTCTGATTTGTGTCAAATTGTTTATATTGTGTTTATTAATATTGCATTTATATAGATAAATTTTGTAGCTCCTTTTTTACTCTAATTGAATAAGATGTTGAGTATATTTAATCATTTTGAGTGCTAATAAAACATAGTTTATCATAAAGTACATAGTTTGTTCGATCTTCGTACACAAACGACTTACGACATTTGCGTCATTTTTTAAAATTATATTACCTAGTTATATTTTATTTTTATTTTGTAGGTAAATTTTACAAAATACAAAAAGTTACTCCGTCAAAGATAACCATTGAAAAAAACATGCCTAAACTCTCTTTCACCATACCCCTCCTGCTGTCATAAACGGTGCAATTTAAGGGTACCTTGACATTCCTAGCCACTACTTGGCACTTTCAAAATATGTCACTATCACATGTAATTAAATAATAGGGAAAAATTCTCTAGGTTTTACTCATTTTTCTCTATTTTCTCTTTTTTGCATTGTAATTTCCCTTTTTTGAGTGATTTTCTGCATCAAAATTCACATTTCATTTTGGATTTAAAAGAACCTTTCTTTTCTACATCCTTCCTGATCACATAGCCTAAATCGGGGTTTAACCTTCTGCATCCCACATTATCACACACATCCTAAGACTTCATGAAAAAAATCAACACATCGAAACATTTCTCCCATCTGGTTAGTTGATTGGGATTTGAACAACCAACAGGAAACCGTTTTAGACATCTCCCTAGCCAAAAATACCCAAAACCAGCCTTAAACAATCATTCTTTAGGACACCTTCATTATCCCCTTTACTTTTCTTTTCACATCCTCATAAATTAATCATGATGATAAAAAATATTGTTGCTTGATTTGTTTGTTAACAAAATTCATAAACAAATGTTTATTTATTTCATGTCTATTATCACTCTCTCTCAAATCGAAACAACACAACAATCCACTCCATCCAATGACGTCACTCCCCCTAATGATCTCTTCCAACAAGATTCTAAACTCGAAACCACGCCTTCAGCTACCCAACCCCCTGTCTCCATGGCCTCACTCCATGAGAACCATGTCATCCAAGATTGTCCCTATCCTAAAACTAATTCTCATATCCCTCACCAAGCCAATATTCCTAAACAAACCGTACCACCATCTCCCACTCCTCTAGATACACTCAGGCCTCCTCCTAATCCCATATATGATTTTGTATTTTGAAAATCCCCCACAATCTCTCAATCCTCCCAATCTCCTCAATTAGTGGATCACATTCCACCCACATCCCTTTTTGTCAATTCTATTTCATCTGCTACTAATATGCATGTCCAACCATCTCAACCTCTTAGCACTTATATTCCTACCCATCGTATGCTCTAACCATCTCAACCCCTTAACGCTCATATCCCCACTTATCATTTACCAAAAAAACCTACCTGACTTCAATGAACACATCATGTCTCTATTGCTCAATGTCAGCGTATGACAAAAATCTCAACCCATGACACATGTTAAACCTTATCAAATAGTTCCACCACACAACTGCACACCCAAAAGTTTATCAACCACCTTATCAAACAATTCCACAAATACCCACACATTAACTAAATCTTATGATTCACCTTATCAAGCTACATTTCGGGCCACACAACCAATCCAATCCTCAACCTAACACTGTGTCAAATGATCCTATTCACGCTTTAATGAATAGGCTGATTAGTTTAGAAGCTACCACCTTGTCACCCAAGGATACATTATCTTATGAACAAATTTGTAACAAACTAATTCATCCATCAGTTTTAATCAAACTCTACCCTCCTCATTGGAAACTTCCCGATTTTACTAAGTTCAACAAGGAAGATACCCAACATCATCTCCATGCATTTAAACACGCATGTTGTCTTATTGTGCATGATCAAAATCTCCTACTTCGCACTTTCCCCATGTCTTTCTCTAGTCCTGTGTTGGACTGGTACAACCATATCCCACAATATTTCATATTCTCTTTCACCCCACTTGCGCAACTGTTCTTAGAACACTTTTCAATTAACATTGCACATAAAAATACTATACCTGACATATACACCATTTGATAGTTTGATGATGAGTCCATTTCCAACTTTGTCGCACGATGACATGGTGTTATAAACCAACTATCCTTCACTCTTCCGCAAACCAACTCATTGAAATCTTCTCGTGTTTGTGTGTAAAACATATATCATCTAATTTTCAAATCCAATCATTCCGAACCTATGAAAAAGCTTTCACAATGGCTTGAAAACTCAAAACCTGTGCCATTGAATAAGGTCATCTTAAAATAAAATCATCCAAACCTAAAATCGAATCTACTAAACCATTCACACATAATGAAAATTTTAAGGGTGCAGCTAATGCCATGGTCATTAATCCCTTGTTCACATCCACATCCAGCACATGGTCTCAACAACGAGCCCCTCAACCAACAATCAACTATACCCCATTGGGAGAATCATATAGCTCCATATTTGACAATTTGATGTCCGTAAAATCCATCCAACTTCCTTCCATACGAGTTGTGGATAATTCACAAGCCAAAACTATTTGGTATCGCGAAGCCCACTATTGTAAATATCATCAAGCCAAAGGTCACTACATTGAGAAATATCATTCCTTCAAAGATCATATCCAACAACTCATAAATCAAGGGGATATCCAACTGGATATCTCCACCACTTCATCTAACCTACCCCTTGACATAATTATGCAACCTTTTTCTAATCAACCATCAATGAATCAAACTACCCCTTTTACATCTCAACTACTAAATACTTACGTAATTGACACCATTAATCAAGATCTCATCTTATCACCAACTTCGCATGTTCCCACCTTAGACATTATTCCCACTCCTTATTCAGAACCTAACACACCTATGTCAACTTTTACTACTTGTCCTAAACCTACACCTTCTTTCACCCTTACCACATCTACACCGAATTTGAATATAACATCTACTTTATCTACCATAACATGTCCCAATTCACCCCATCGGATTCATCCCTAGCACCTATTTCAGCCCCATTGATATCCACACATATCCCTACATCTCTCACATCTATTCCTTCACCCAAATCTACATCAAACACACTTATTACTACATCTACATCACTCATCTCTAAAACCATCCCAACTAAACTCATTTCTACTACATGTACCTTTACAAAATAATCTAAAACATCAACCCCAATTGAAAATATATCATTCTTACCCTTAAAATATTTACGAATCAATCATTCCCAATTATTTTGCACCCAAAATTACTCATGAATTTATTACATTCCCTATCACATCTACTCCATCATTTACCACATCCCCTTTATTAGATTTGACTACCTTATCGACATCCATTCCACCATCATCCATTATACCATCTTTATAGTAAATCCTAGTTCCTCCTTCTACACTTTCATTCATACCAACCACACCAACGACCCTAACCACATCCACATTGGATTCGAGTATACATAACACTTCATCCACATCTCTCATGACCCAACCCATCATATTCAACCCCTCATCAAACATGCCCATCACCACATCACCCACATCTCCAAATATCCCAAATATTCCTACATCCCTATCTATCCCAACTACCCCTATATCTATCATATCAAAAAATCCACCTATCCCTACCTTGACATCTTTACCTATATCCTTTCCCATGGCCACATCACCTAGTCTATCCCAATACTCTTTACTTAATCCTTCTATCACAACGACCAAATCCTCTCGATCTGTAACCCTATCAAAGATACCCTTTGAAACATCTATTGAACAAACACCTCCACCTAAGTCAAATAAAGATGGTTTACATTCTCCAAAATCAACTCTTTCCATGCCAAAACCTAAATAATCCACATCTCACATAGATCTCATTAATCACATCATACAAACAGTTATTTCTCCATTAATATCCTCTTCTTCTTTTGGGACATTTTCTCCATCAATATCCACACCACCACCATCAGATCCTCTAGTTGAGATTATTATCATCCATTCTAAGGGTAAATATTCTTGATCAAAGTCTAAGGCTCATGGAAAACATCCCCGACAGTCCCCTACACATCCTTGTAAACATTTAGATTTTCCCTCTTTTCAACAATCCAATGCCACAACATCTATTTTAGGATCAGTATCTCCATCTACGACATCTTGCAATGATCAATTCAAATCCAAACAATCTAAGCCTCCAATCAAATTTGATTTTTCATCCAAGACATATAATCTACCCATCCAATGTACATCCTCACCTAAATCCCAATCCAAACAATCTAGTCCTCCAACCAAATTTGATTTATCTAATTCACCCATCCAATCTATATCAGTACCTAAGTCCAAGCCAAACATCATAAGAGTTATTTTCCTGTTAACACTTTGATGGGGTCCTACACAGATATTTTTTCGACATTTAACTTAAATTTCTGCCATCATGCTTCCTCCCATTAAAGCCTTTAATCCCTATGGTCCAAATCCATCATGGTTCAATCCTAATTGCAGTTGCACTTATCATCGTACCTTGGGCCATGACATTAAACATTGTAAGGCCTTTAAGACAATCATCCACAACCTTATTGAGAAAGATGATTTCCTCATTCAGGGGAAATATCCTTCTCCATCTACATTTAATCCAATTTGTATCCCATCCATTGGGTTTCCCATGATTCCTTCATCCACATCATCCCTTAACATCCCTCCTACACATGACATTCCTCCTAAGGAAGGTCCTCCATTGTTCATCAATACTGCGTATCTTGCAAAGCACACTTGTGGTCTTCGACCGTTTATCCCCTCCAAATATAAAACAATCTCTTCTAAACTATTTCAACATCCTTTAACTCCTCCACATTTAATTCATTAGGGGAACAATCTTCCCTCTCCCTTGAGCATATCATCCGTAAAAATCCCTTGACACTAGGGGACTTCACTCCTTGACATTTTTTTATTTACCTCCTCCAAATTCATCCAATCTAAACTAATTCTCTCCAAATGTTCATCTCATTCTAAGTCCACCATTGGGGCCATGTTTGTCCTTCCATGAGGGACCAATTTTTTTACTTTCTTATCAAAGTCCACCATTGTGGCCATATTTGTGTCTCTTTTGGGGCACCATATGTTTCATCAAGTCCACATTTGTGGCCATTTTTGTCCTGCCATATTTGTGTCTCTCTTGGGGCATCATTTATTTTCATCCAAATCCATCGTCGTGGTCATATTTTTGTTTCCTTAAGGACATTATTTTATTTCTTGTTTATCTATCACATCTAATCCTTTGCAAGCTATCATCTCATCATGTCACAACTTTACTGTCTTCCCTCCCTTGGTAGTAAACCAAAGATAGAACCTCTTAATGCATTGCACTTATGACCATTCTATTGTTAGCATATCTACCAATGATTACTTAGTCATATTTTTAGATCACTCCACCATACCCTTTCGTCTATCATGGTAATGATATATGTGGTCTACCGTCACTGCTTTGATATGACCTTGAATATGAGTACCATGGCTCTACTCATAGCATATTCATTATAGATAAGTTCTCCCATTTGGTGAGAACTCCATAATCATTACATCCATCACCCTCTCATTCTCCTATTGTATTCATGTAAAGGGTCCAGGGGTGTCTCTTGTACATTCATTATCCCCTCCTAAGTGGTCTACTTAGCTATTCCTAACTCTCCCCCATGTAGGTAACTAAAATTCATGCATGCAGAAAAGAAAGTACAAAGTATGGATGCTCCTATCTCATGTTATCTTATCCAAAAAACAAACGAATCCCACAAAGGACATCTGTTCATGCAAAAAAAGAAAAATCATAAGAAATAAACGTATCCCTTAAAGGATGGCTATTATACATATTTTATACTTACCATCTAAAAATTTCAAGAAAAACTCCAAAAGAAAAATTCTAAAATTCCTAAAGCAAAAGGTAAAAGTAGACCATACCCTCGATGGATGGATATCTTTGTTATTATGGAATTTGGAAGGTTTCCCACATTGATCAGCCTTATATATATCATCATCATCCTAAGAAAGATTCCTGGCATTGAGTCAAATTTCTCATATTACATTGATCAATTTGCATCTTCCCCTTCCAAGAGCTGGGGCATTGACATAAGGAACACCACCTTTAGATAACCCTCTTCCTACATACAAGTAACATCTCAAATCCCTTGTCATGTCAACAATAGGTTTATGAGAATATTTAATTCACATCTCCCTTAGGGTATTTTGGTATAATTAACTGTCATTAGTTATGTACTAATATTTTTTATCGACTGAAAGTGCAATGCCTTGAGTGGTTCATTTTTTTGTTTACCACCAATCCGGTTCAAATCATGATTTACCATATGCCCTTGCTACGACTATGTTTCATTCATCTCATCATGGTCATATTTTATCAAAATAACATCAAATTTCACACTATGAATTCTATATCTATCCATAATGTCCATGAATGCTCTCGACAAAATACACTTTTTAGTTTACGAATTCTACTTGATCTCCATTGTAGTTTGCGAATCCTACTTGAGGATCCTTCTCAAGGCGAGTTCGTTATCCTAAAATTTCTTATCCCCCAACATGTTTAACAATGTCTTTGATCCATTTCTCTTTTATCTTCATTTCCACTCATAACCACTTATCCCCACATAATCCTTTTCACATTTTTGTCCCCTTTCACCACTTTATGTGTCTTCCTTTCATTTCCTCTTGAATTTTCAATTTTCCTCTTCCATGTCATATTCTGGTATCATCACTCCCTCCATGTGGGAATCCCAATTAAGGATTTCCCTTACACTCTCCATCTACACTACATATATTCCTCAATCCATTCATATCACACTCCTTTGTTTCCTTGTTATCACCTCCTTTCATCTCTTGTTCCATTTTGGTATACATCGCTCAGTCTTTTCATCATTCTTCTTCTTCTTCGGCTTGGTGATCCTACTTAACTATCCCTATCACATAGAAATATTACTTAAGAGTTTATCTTAAGATTTGTTTTCCATTTGACCCTTCCACATCCCATAATATTTCCCTCATCTTCTTTATCCTATCTCTCATCATAATTATCTGCTCTAACCAACCATTCCACACCTGTACCCAATACAATGTTGTCTTTCTCCTTCCATATCATCACTGCCAGTTTGGTGATCTTACTTAACTCCTCTGGTAGCTTGGAGTTCTTACTTAAGAGTCCCTCTTAAGGATGATCTATCATCATGCAATTTCCCACCACTCCACATCATCTCCATCCACATTTTCTCATCAATCCCCATCATCACATCCTCTCACCTCCTCTTCCATTCTCGCAAATACCACCTCTGGTTTTCCCCCTTTTCATTTCCATCATCCCTTGCTTGGTAATCTTACTTAACCATTGCTTCCCCATTCATTTCATGTCTTATTTATTAATCTTTACCTCATTCATCCTCATCCATAGCATCCTCTCCTCACCTTCATCCTCGCACAATTCATTATCCCTCTTTTCTTTACTCCTTCCACTCCATCTTCTTGAATTCTCCCACATATCTACCTCTATGTTTACTCTCCATTGTTTTTTATCATTCCCTAACATTATTTCATCATCTATTCCATTTACGCACTAATAATTATCAGTGAACTTCTCCTAAAATTCACTCATCCCCATTTTACATAGCTTGGGTCCTTCTCTTTAACCTCCTCCATTCTATCTTCATTCCTTCATTCCTCTATTCCCTCTGATCATTATCAGGGGAATTATCCTAACATCCCTTAATTGGCATTCCCTCTTCCATTCCTCATTTAGTTTTTCCCTCTTCTCACCTTTCATCCCATTCTTCCCTACTGATCATTATCAGTGGATTTATCCTAATATCCATTTGCTGGAATTGGCTCTCCTATCCATTCCCCTCTTTTTCTTTGCCACGTCTCCATTTTCCATTCTTCCTTGAAAATTTCTTAACTTTATTCATCATACACCCTCTCTCTATTTTCTCATCACCAACCTATCCTCATCTCAAGAATCTCCACATCTTTTCCAATTTGTGTCATTCCTCCCCTCTAACTTCTTTTTACGTTCCTGATACTGCTCACTTTTTACCGAATATCTCCATTCTCGGTTCCCTTCCTTCTGCATAATTTTTTCTATTTTCCTCTCCTCCTTTTTGATCCTCATCTTATTTCACTTCTCTATTGTATTCTTCCCTGTTTTTAACTTGCACTTCCTTCTTACTTCCCCATTGATAACCTAGATTTTCAGCGTTGTCCCATATTTTTTATCATCTCACCATCCACATGAACTTCCATGTGGTCAGTTCCATATTCTTTGCCTTGGATTTCCTCACCAAGATTTGGTTCCTTCAATTTTCTCCACTCTATCATCTCTTTCATTTTCCATTACCTATCTCCCTTCATCTGCTTCACCCTACTTCACACCTTTCATTTTAAATAACTCTCTCCCTTTTTCATAATTTCACCCTCTGCTTTTTCATTTTCTTGTCTTCTCCTTGTTTTTCCTACATCGTTTCCTTATTCCTCTACCATACTTATTTGTTATCTTCTTCCTCCCCTTTCATTCCTTTTTTTATCCCTCTCCATCTCCGTCCACTCTATTCTATGCCTTTTTTCCTTCACCTTCGACCTTTCTTGCTCTTCTCATAATCAACTACTACTCTAATCCATTCCCTTTTTTATTTCTCATTACATCCTTCAACACATCCTCACGCCTAGTATTCACAATCAATTATGATGTTTCTCCATTTATGGACCACCGCTGATCTATTTCATTACATCCCATTCTCGTTCTCCTCTTTGTAACATTGACTTCTCCTCATTTCAAGAACTCTATCACCTCTTCTATTTTCATCACCCCTCTTGCAGGGGCATCATCATATCCATTTCTAAGAATTTCTTCCCATGGTATTTTTCATCTTCAAGGATACCATGACAACCATCACCTATCATCTTTTCCCTTGTAAGTACTTTCTCTACTTTTTTATTGGCAAACGCCAATCGTAATCTTTTTCCCCATTTCCATGAATCAATTTTTTTTCTACTTTATTCTCCTAGTATTTTCTTGTCAATGAAACACATTCCTTATGAAACATGGATTCAAAATCATATTTACCTTCCCTCTTGGAAAATTTTGTCTCACCCTTCTATCTTATCTACTCATCATGTCCACATTTATGATTACATTCATTCCCCTCGGGACATTTTACTTACATATTTAACTTCTATATCAATCCCTGTGCTGGGGCATAATTATTTTCATCCTTTTCCCTTTTGCAGATGTATGATTTTTCACTTGATTCCTTGGGTAAAAAGGATTTTGCATACTCTTCACATTCAGTTGCACATATTTTGATGTTTTCCTATGACCCATTGGTCATCGTGGTTTACATCCATACTGCAGTGGTCTCCACCCACTCATTGGTTTGTAGAACATTGTTGCCTATCTCTGTTGAGACCGCAATTGTCCTCTACCGATGTGATATTGGAGTCACCGCCATATTTTTCATTATTATTGTGATCCTTTTTTACCTCAGGCATCTTGTTGTTGGTCATGTTTTTATCCATCCCTTTTATGGACACATGATTTCATCCAACCCTTTTTGTTTTTCTCTTTCAGTAGGATTTTCCATGTGAATCCCATTTCCCACCAAAATTACATGTTTGGTTAATCAATTAATTTCCTTTAAATCCCTAAACATCATTATGTGCTAATAATATCCAAATATTCCAATTAAATCACATCACCCCACTCAATCAAATCAAATCTATTATCTCACTTAATCAGTCAAATCATGTCCCCCCACTCACCTGACTAGGGTTACTTTATCAAACCCCAGTTACCTGTTAACCCCTAAGATACCCCATCTCAAAGATATAAATATGGTTCTTCCCCTCTCTTTTAACAACAAGAAGAATAATATGAAATTTATGCATGTTTTGAAACTTGAAGGTTTTTTGAGAAGAGAAGAAAATGTTGAATTAATTTTTGCAAGTGTGAGGTTACAGAAAATCTTTGCCATATTTAGAAGTTAGAGGTGAGGAGTGCTGGAGAAAGTTTTGATGTTGTTCATAATGTTGCCATCCTGATGCCCATTTCATCTCCATATCAGAGCACTAGCTAAGTCCCCTTGTCATTCCAGTTACTTGGCATTTTTTATTTCACCGTTTCTTTATGTTATCCATTATTCATCATTTATTGCTATCTTTCTAGACATGGGGGTTAACATCCTCCAAGGGATGTTAATAGCCTCTTGGAACTGACATTGTCCAAGAAACCCCCACATATTGTTATCTAATCACACCTGTTTATTTTTTACAGATATTATCACAAATCTATCTTATTTGCACCCATAGATTCATATCCGCATCAAAGGTCCTAAGCCATCCATCATTCAAGGTTGTTGGTGGCTTCTAGTATCGACATTCACCCATGTGAGAACAAAGTTTCCTGATCAAGATTAAACACGAGAAAAGAATTGGAATTGGGCAGGTTGGGAGCTAATGTACAATCGAGGTGTTTCGATGAGCTCGAGGTATCTCTATCAACCGAGTAAGGAACAATTCATTCAGTGGCTAAGTGGAATTGATGTTGAGTCAACTCAATGATTTTGGCCAAATTAATACCAAATAGGAATACATATATGACATAGCTATGCTAAATTGGGAAGCGAGGGGAGTTTCGAGGAATTTTGGGATCATTTCCCAGTCGAGTGGGAAAATTGGTGCCTGAATCCTGCACTTTCGATATCAAAATGGGGAGTTCAAGCCAACACAGCCATAGTGGAGATTCAGGGTGGTCAGGCCAAGGTGTCATGCTCGAGGGAGTTCAGGACCTATTGGGGAAATATGGTAAGAATCGGTTGGCAGGGATTGAGAGCTAGCTTGTCGAGTTCGAGACATTGGAGATGGCAAGTTGACATAGGAGTTCCATGCATGGGAGATTCATGCAAGCATTGCCAAGTGGGAATAACAAAAATGGAAAGCTAAGGGAGAAATTCAGCCAAAGAGATGTGTCATTAAAGGGCTAAGTAGGATGTCGAAGCATCAAACTAGTGCGTGGAAACACAATGATGTTCAAGGAGCTTGGAGAGTCATGGGGGAGAATTCATTACCGATTTTAGAGGAAATGCTAGCGGAATTAACGCAACTGACACAACATGAGACTGAGTTGATAGGGTTATGGGTGGTTTGATATGAGACATGTGGGGCCTATGGAGAATTCATCACCGCTTTTAGAGGAGATGAGCCCAAATTCATACATGGTTATGGGAACAAGAGGATAACCTATTAGGGAAGATCAACTGGGCTTGAAATTTATGATATGGAGAGTGTTGAGAAAACAAATTATGATATTTACTAGAAGTCACATATAAGGTTCATGTATGGAAACAGGGCACGTTCATAGGTGGGGAAGAATAGGAATGGAAATGCACACAAAAGACAAGGACAAATTTAGGACTTAGCCATTTTCAGGATTACGGGTTATTTTTGGAGATAGTGTGCAGAGCATAAAAACTAGATAAAGAATTGTGTAGAACGCATAGGCTATTTTTGGAGGAGTGTCTACTAAGCGCTTTGTATGGGTTCGAGTTAATAATAGAATTATTACTTCTAGTGAAACATAAGAGATCTATTATTAGCGCACTTACATGTGTGTCTATTATTGTAAAGGCGCATGGCTATTTTCAGCATGCAACCTATTTTGGGAATCATGTAAGTAGTGAAGGGAAATTCCCCACCTTATAAATATGTAGTGATTTACGTAGTATAGTAGGACTGAATATGAGCTATTGTGAAGTTATGCTTCCATATTTGATGCGCGTATGAACTTATGGTACTACTTATTGTAAGAAGATTCAGTGTATTTACTGTGTTTAATATAATGGAGTGTATTAATTGATTCAAGGTGTTAAACATGATTATAACTAGATCTTGCATGGCTAAATTCATTATGGCTATTGTTTGAATCCATTACTCTTTAGATTTAAATCTGGAATATGCTTTATAGAATGTTATACTATTTATGAATATGAATGCATCAACTCTTCATCTTGCTAACATTCTACATAAACAACCCTAAAGAGGGCCTGGTACCTTTGCATGCTTCAGCTGAGTTCTCAGTCTAAACTGAGTGATGTGCTAATGCGCTTGTGTTATTTCTAGTAAATTCTAGGCTGCATCATTGGTTCCATTTATGGGACCTTTTTTTCAAAAAAATTCAGGATGGTTCACGATAAAGACATACTGGTTGACCCTAGAAAGTGTTGAGGAGTGGATACAAGATCTATAAAAAGAGTACGCATGGAGGTTCAACATCAGATCTGAGTTTAATGCATGCACGTGGATGGAACAAAATATATATGACAATTTGTATGAGATCTTATTTGTTATTTTTCCGATAGAACTATATGAGTGGCTGGTTGCTTATGTATCTAAAAGGGATTGGAGGTATCGTTCCCTTGTCTAGACACAGGAAGAATTTAAGGCCCTTTATGGTGATGATTTGATTTGGACACGTGTTGTGGATGCTTAGTTTTATGGTGTTTTGAACAATTATATCATGGAGTACTCAATTTCCACTTATTCTTGCCCAGAGGTATAAGAATTCCATTTTTTATGATATCCCAGGGGAACTTACTTGCAAGGCATTCCACTGGCGATCAAAATATTGATGGTGACCTTGAACTTGGAAAACAAACCTATGGCTAACTAAACCTAACCACGCGCGGGGGCAGAAAAAGGTTTGGTTAAAGATGGAATACCTAGTGGCAGAAAGGTAGAGATAAAAAAGGTAGACTAAGTATAATGAGGCATGCAAGAGGGAGATAGAGAAGTAGCGAGATGTTGCATAGAAAATGGCATTGAGGAGAGAGATGGATCATGAAGGATTTGGAGCTCACGCAAATGATGTGGAGCTGGAGCATCAAGAACTCCCCCATTTGGGCAAGCATGACAGGGAAACCTCCTCAACCTCACATGGAAGCATGCCAATAGAGATGACCTGGGCCACGGGTGTGCATCTGAATCTACCTGGTAACCTAGCCCTTGTGCTTGGTTTTCTAGTATCTAGTGTAACAAGTAGTTAGCAAGCTAATTTAGGCTGTGGGAGAGCAGGAGTAATTCACATAACAAGTAGATTTATGGTAGGGAAAACATCTTCATTGTTGTTTGGAGGTACCTTTTAAGGTGCATCATCTACACAAAATTCAAGTGCATAGAATTTTGGACTCACTTCTAGGAGTGGTAACACTTCACAAACTGTAGGGGTCCAGTTCAGTACTACTGTTGGGACATAGGGAAGTACATCTTCTGGTTTGCTTCCAGCTACAAGTGGAGGATCAGGAGGTATAGGTGGTTCTAGTTCCAGTGGATCTGGAGGTTCTAGAGGCAAAGGAAATAAAGGAGGTTCTGGATCAGTTGGGTAAGGTCCGCACCGACCCCGGAATATTTACATGGAGATGTATATTCATTTGCTATAATATAGGAGCATAAAAGATGCTACTAAACACATTCACATGTGTGAAATAATGTGGTGCGCAAAAGGGATCATGACTTCTGAGTGCAGGGCAAGTAATTTTCTACTACGTTACAAGGATGCACACACATTTGGTACCACAAGTTTGGTCCTAATCAAACTTGCATAGACTATGCAACATTAAAAGATGTTTTCCTTAAAAAAATTCACATCCTTGAGTTTGATTAGAAGAGTATAAGCATGCTCAAGGATATTAAGCAAGGTACTACTGAGAGTGTTAGGGAGTATGATGCCTATTTCAAAATGCTTTTATATAAGCTTTCTTATGATATTCACTGAATCTGGCATGTACAATGGTTCGTTGGAGGTATGATCACACATTTTAGAAGGGCTTTGTCACATAAGACATACAATGATTTGCATGAAGGACTTGATGCAGCCTTGCACGCTGAGGTAGTTAGGAGCATAAACACTAGGGTGAGCCCATTTTTGGAAGCACAAATTACAGCTATGACGAAGCAGTTGGAGAAACTATCAAAAAATTCAGCACATGAGATGTGCACAGGGATTTGGTGTAAATATTATGAAGTAGAAGGGTACACCATGGATAGTTTTCCCCATAGATTAGTACATTTATTTTTGTTATACTATGAGATATGTCATTTGAACCATGATGCTAGCCACTTCCCATTATTGCAACGTGCAATAAAGAAGAATGCCTCTTGCTATTGTAAAATTTGCAAGTCCACGACTCACGATACAGAATATTTCTAACTGATTGGTCAGATCCATGATGCTATATATATTGGTGTATGACATACGTGAGTATCAGATAACTATAAGGGTAAGGATGAGCATCAGGATCAGGATCACAATCAAGCACAATATGATTAGAATGAAGGAGGTTTTGAAGGAGGTCGTGGTAGAGGTTGAGGATATTGTGGTGGATTCGGAGGCCGATGCCATGGTGGTGGACGAGGTGAGTTCCCTCACAGAACATGTTATACATGCGGATCTCCTGACCACTACAGGTGGAAATGTCCTCAGAATATTACATGTTCTTTTTGTGGAAAGAATCATAGCTATAAGGAATGCCTGAAATTATATGAGCATCTTAGTAAGCAACATAAAAAGAAAACAAAGCTGTAGGGATGGTTATGATACAATGCACTATGGAAAATCAGTGGATTCCCAAGTTGGAACTAGAATCTGATGTATTTTTCTGTAAAGATCGCTACCTATTTTGAAGTGGAGCGTGCTAAAGAAGCATTACAACAGAATCCTACCATCACTAAGGAGGAGGTTCTACATGTAAAGTACCTAGATCCTGTCCATCAGAAGGAGGTTTATCAGGAAACCATGGAGGTACTCAAAAATATTAAGGGTAAAATACAATGTTTAAAGGAGTAATCACGGAATATGGAGAAAAAGAAAGCAACAAAGATGGTCTAATATGATATTTATGAATTGAAGGAGGTGTGAAAAATGTTGTGCTAGGAGAATATAATTTCATTGTTAGGGAATTGGATAAAGGGAAACACTCCACACACAAGTATTGAGACTAGAAGATAGATCCTGCATGTAAATCTTCCCCCCCATAGCTTAGACTATGACAAGGAAATCACTCTGAATGTTGTTGTGAATGGATGGATTTTGAGCAATATATTGATTGATACAGGCATGAAAGTCAATGTGCTTACTTTAGATGCATGGGTACAGATGGGGAGACCCCCATTATAGTCATCTTCTAATGTGTTGTTTATGGCTGATCAGACTAAGGCCACCCCTATCAAAGTTTTAAAAGATGCATCCATTACTATACAAGGGGCCAAGCTCACAAGGGACTTTGAGGTTTTAGCACTTGCAGAAGCAGACATATTCCCATATCTACTTGGGTGCCCTTGGTGTTATGAAAATAATGTTGAGTATCCCTTTAATTGATGGGAAATCAATGCCATATGTTGAGCCTTCTAGTGAGAAAGATCTAAATAAGATTTATGTACGCATAATCTAGGACCTAGAAGTGCTTGAGCCATCTAATGAAGGAATCCTTTAGTGGGAAGATGCATAGTCTATTAGTGATACTACAAGTATTTCTTTTGATAATTGGGCTCATAGGACTTATGATTTGCTAGGGCGCAAAGTAAGAAGAACATTTGCGTGAAATAGTAGACCTCGTTGTATCAAGAGAATAGGTAAAAACTTGGTACCTCGATACACTGGAGAAGGGGATCCTATGGTATTTTTGTGTGCCATGGAGGAACTATGGATAAACCAGTTGGAGAGACAAAATAGCTAGCATATACCCTACGTGGGATAGTAGCACGCTGGTGGGTAATTCATAGAGATAATCTTGTAGAATGGAATGAAATCAGGATTGCTATTTTTACTTGGTTTTCTAGGAGTCATGCACCTACTAAAATCTACATTTATCATGGAAATTAACCTATTCAACAAAACGTTCACCAGTGTGAGAGACTCTGGATAGAGGGGTAGGAAGCTTTACCACCTTCACTCTAGGTGCACAAATTTTATTCCACTTTACAAGGTTGCACGCATGCTTGGTATGTATATGCGAAACTCTATAGAGAGACTAGAAATTGGTAGGATTTGATTGTAGGAATGATTTAGACCTTTGACTACTTCTCTACCAAACCTTTAGTAGAAGAGTCATTAAGGGTTATAAAGAGGTTAACTATGGGAGACATTACGACATTACAAAGGCATAAGAAATCATCCAGGATTTATTTGATGGAAACGACTCAGGAGCGCATTTTGTTGAAGAAACAGAGACAAATGCCACACTACTTAAGCATGCTGTCCTTGAGAAAGCACAAGGAAAGATGTTCTACTTATTGGATGATGAAGAAGTAGAAAATATGGATGTAGACCATTCAACAGTTCGGTGTGAGGTTTTTGACAGTGCAGATAAAACCACATGCGCCTATCATGAACCTATGAAAAAAGTGAATATTGGGTCTGATGCTGAGCCTAAAGAGGCCATAATTGGGGATTATTGGTTGACTATGAAGTGGAAAAAATCATCGAGTTACTAAGAGATTATCAAGACTTATTTCCTAGGGGATATCATGAACTGAAAGGTATGCATGAATCATAAGGAGAAATCAAGATAAAGCTTAAGGAAGGTGTGCACACTGTCAGGAAGAGACCCTATAGGATGAACCCTAACTTGCACAAAAAGGTTAAGGAAGAAATTGAATTTTTTTTAAGTCTGGAATCATTAAGCCCCTGGATGAATCAGAATGGGTTAGCCTAATGGTGATCAGTATAAAGAAATATGGTTGGATTAGGATCTATGTAGAATATAAGGAGCTAAATGCTGCATGTGTAACTGATCCCTTTCTCTACGCCATTCACATAGGAAATATTAAGGAGTTGCAGTGCGCAAGATCTATTCCTTTATAGATGGATTCTCTAGGTATCATCAGGATACAGATTACACAGGAGGATCAGGAAAAGACTACTTTTACCACTGAATGGGGAAATTTTGCCTTTATTGTGATGCCTTTTGGTCTAAAAAATGCACCTTCAGTATTCTCATGCATAGTTGTCTAAGTGTTAAAGGATTTTATTCATAACTTCTTGCAGGCTTATTTAGATGACTGGATGGTGTATGGACTTGTTAAGGATCATTGTGATAATTTACGCTTAATGTTTGAAAGATTTCAACAATTAAGCATCTCTTTGAACATCAAGAAATGCGTACTTTCTACACCTTTTGACACATTTTTAGGGAACACCATCTGTAAGGAAGGATTGTTGTTTGATCCAACTAAGGTTGTAGTCATTTTCGGCTTGGAAGATCCTACTAGTCAAAGTGAGGTACGTGGATTCTTAGGTCACACTGGGTATTATAGAAAATTTATTAAAGGGTATGCTAAGGTTCTCACACCCTTAGAGGAGTTACTAAAAGGAAAAGGGACATTCTACTGGGGGGAACCACAACAATGCGCATTCAAGACATTGAAGGAGAAACTTACTATAACATGTATTTTGTGCTTTCCCTCATGGGACTAGCCGTTTCATGTACATATGGATGCTTCTGACATGACCATTGGCATGGTGTTGGCTTAGCTTGGAAAAGGTATTATAAATCATCCTATCTGTTTTTCTAGTAGAAAGTTTACTCATGTAGAGAAGAATTATACAAATACAAAGTGCAAATTTTTGTCAATGATTTATGCACTGCATAAATCTAGATAGTATCTACTAGCAACACCATTTGTAATCCATACCGATCACAGGGCATTGAAGTATTTGATAAATAATGCCGTTTTACAGGGGCACATATTACAATGGGTACTCTTATTCCAAGAATTTGATTTTATAGTTGTGGTAAAACTAGGGAAAAGTAATTCTGGACCAAACCATCTATCAAGAATATAGTCGAGAGAAGACGTGCATGCAATTGAATATATAATGCCCGATGCACAATTATACCAGTTACAACGCATGCCATTGAAATTAGAGGACATTGTTTTCTTTCTACGTACATGAATGACACCAGAAGGAATGAAATACTTTGAAAATAAACAACTTTCCATTCGCGTGACACCGTTTATGTTGATTAGTGGTGACCTGTACAAGTTAGAACGAGATGAAGTATTATGCCAATGTGTACTGGAACATGAGTGGGAAAATATCATGGAAGAGTCTCATGGTGGTATTGTAGGTGGGCATTATGCAGGTGACACCACTGCGTGTAAGATTCTACTAGCTGGATTATGGTGGGAGACACTATATAAGGATTGTAAGGTGTATTGCAAGGCCTACAATCACTGTTAGTGCCTTGGAAAACTAGGACAAAGAGATGAAATGCCTTATGACCTATTCCTAGTGTAGAACCATTTGAGAAATGGGTTGTAGATTTTGTGGGTCCTATTTTACCAGCCGTGCATAGGACTGGATCACACTATATCATCACTTGCACAGATTATCTGAAAAGGTGGGTAGAAGCAACACCTACAAAGGATTATACGATATCTATAGTAGCCAGGTTTTTATGGGAAAATATTATTACAAGGTATGAATGCCCATTGAGTTTAACAAGTGATAGGGGCACACATGTTTTGAATGAGACAATCAAGATATTACTGGATGATTTCATGATTGTACACCATAAGACTCCACCATATCATCCTCAGGAAAATGGGACTGCTGAGGCTTTTAACAAGATTTTGAGTCAAACATTGACAAAAAATTATGATGCTGGAAGAAATTATTGGGATGATAAATTTTCTTCTGTGCTTTGGGAGTATAGAACAACATACAAGCGGTTAAACAAGGCCACACCCTTTCAATTGTTGTTTGGCACATAATTAGTTCTTCATATGGAATTCATGTTACCTTCTTTGCATATTGTGTGTGCTAGAGGTCTAGCTGATGAACAAACATTAGAAGAACAAATTAAAAAGTTGATTAAGCTATATGAGTGACGAGCAATAGCTCACTGGAGTCAGAAGCAAGAAAAATCCAGGTAGAAGGCATGACATGACAGGCATATCAGGGACAAAAAGCTTGATATTGGATAGATGGTGTTTCTTTATGATTCTAAGTTTTTGTGCCATCTAGACAAACTTAAAGTACATTGGTTAGGACCATATGTTATCACTTACATACTTAAAACATGAGCTTGTCAGTTAGAAACACTTGGTGGAATACGGTTACCCAGTTACTTTAACGGGAGTAGGCTGAAGCCCTACTATGAATAAGTCTTTTTGTTGTTTGTAATAAGGCAGTGTTACCATTAATATAGGTTTTCAATTATGTATTCCTGTAATGTATTTCCCTCTTCATCATTATGATTTGTCAATTTAGTTGTTTTTTGTAATAAGCACATTTGCACATTGGAAGCTAATTACCGTTTAAAAAAAAGTTATGCGTAGAGGACTGCACATACCATTTGTGTTGGGTGTCTATTGAAAAATGGGTACACATAAAGGAAAAAAAACTGCTACAAGTGCTCTTCAAGTTTGGAGAGTTGGTAGAAAGAGGATTGCTTCCAAATAAGGACCATAGATGGAGATAAAAAAAGAACAATATAACACGAGGTAAGTAGTGGTCACGGGGACTACCAAGAGAAGGTGAAGTGGCAAGGTACTCAGGCACATGGAAGCACGTTGAAGAGAAGTATGTAGCCAAAAGGTAGGAAGGTGCTCTAGAAGGTTATAGATGAGGCGCGAAGATGTAACCCATGAAAATTGTGAAAATGGTCAAGTAATGAGGAATCATTGGTAGGTGAAGGATTAATAAATGCACCAAAATTTTGAAAATCTATATAAGGACGAGATGCAAGTTCATTTTTACCATTGTAATCGCAACGATTTAAATCGAGCTAAGTGCAGCCGAGCTGAGAAAGGAGTATTGAGGTGTAGATAGTGTGAAACCAGACATGGAGAGCATATTTGTGCGCAGAAGAATCTTGTGGCCCCATTTGCTAAGGGTTTTACCGAAGTGGAGCATTGCGAAAGAGCTAGGACACATGATTTTGACTAGGGAATGCGGATTTGAGGTAGGGTTTGGACTTGATCACTATAGAGGATAGAAGGAGACACATTTACGGACCACAAAGGATAGAAAGGTGAGATTTTCAAATGGCACCAAAGAAAACACCTGCTGCATGAGCTAAAGGAAAGAAGAAAGTGGAGGTAAAAGTTGAAATTTCTCCCAAGAGTAGTTTCTCAGAGATGGAGTATATACGCATGAAAGTTGGGCAAGAGTGGGACTCCCACATACACAACTACAAGGTGAGATTACAACCACCGCACCTCTGATAATAAGAAATACATTAGACGTGTTGTTGAATCAAAGGCCAACAAATGCATGGCAGAGGATATGCTGGTATATGATGACACCGGGGAGAAACTTTTTAGGAGTGTACCAAGCTCCCATACTTTGGAAAAATGAAAATCTTTACTATCATGAGAAGAGTCCATGAGGAATTATTCTATCTAAAAGAAGGATGACTACAATAACGCTGATCTTGACACTAATGTTGACAGGAACGGAACTTGAAGTGACCTAAATAATAAGGCAGTAATCACAGAAACACGAAGGGAATAGGGGTATACAAAAGGTCCACGCAGAATGGACATCGATAACTAAAGAAGTATAGTACAACTAAGCATCTAAATTGATTAGGAGAGATGGTCACCAATGTGGCTCATGTTGCAAGGAAGATGTCTTAGTCTATAACATAGCAAGCTACATGACCATGGTTAGGGAAGCGTCTATGTAAGGATCAATTTTGGTACTATCTTGTTGTCACTAGTATTTGTGGAGATTGGAGTGCCTGATGGGCCAAAGGAAAAAATATGGGAGTATCCCATGGAGAAAAAATCCCTTGCAGAAAGGTTTGATAAATATTTATGCGAAGGGTTAATGAGTTGGCCATTCAAGTAGAGGGCAGAGATGTGGTATGATAGGCTCCGAGTGGCATTTGAAGAGGAGTAGCACATTCCTAAGGAGTTACCATTAGTGGTGGGCAAGGTAATACAATTCGCAGTGTACAAGCACTTTTACATCGCGCGATTCACTATGAAGGATGGGACTTGGAGCCCATGGTGAAAACTATCGTATGCCTTCACATCACACTACTTCTAGGCATCAATCCACCATTTTATTGATGCACGCTGCCTAAATTTTGTTACACGAAAGGTAGACTGTGACTACCACATGCTAAGGAAGACATGAATACCCAGGGAAGGCTGCATATATTGAAAGACTTATCTCAGATGTTATAAACATGAATCTTGTAAGCTTGGCTATTGGGGATAGTGGAGCCACACTTGTATACCTTCAACTCAAGCCTAAGTTAGAGGGTAAAAAATATGTGGAGAATGAGTTTGGACTCCTAAGGCCACCTAAGGATAAACATACAATGGAGAACATACCAACTCCAAATCCCACGGAACCTATAGAGGTAGATGACGAGGAAGAAGGGTCAGAAGATAGTCGCAGCTTGGTATATAGAGGCTGGAGGAAGCCTACAGAAATAATAGAGATGGAGCGCGTAAGTACCCCACCACAAGAATGAGAAGAAGAGGACTTGGAAGTAGTCCAAGGAGAGCATCATTTCAATAGAGTGTTTAGAAGAATAAGAACACAAGGCGCAGGAACTCCACAGTCAATATGAAGGTCACCATGACTCTCTCTACAAAAAGAGACAACTAAGAAACAAAGGAGAAAGTTGAAGTTGGATGAGGAGGTAGAGGAGTATGTAGAGAGCATTCCTAGAACTCATGTACCACCAGAGGATGTGGAATAACCCAAGGATGAATAAATGAAGGATGAATAAGGATTAAAGAAGCCAAGAGAAACAAAGCAAGATACTACTTAGGTCATAGAGGATCTAACTCCAAACCTTGGCTCTCAAGTTTCTAAGGGACTAAGAACAAAAAGGGCAATTGGGGAGTATGCTGCACCAATCATGGGATATGAAGAGGACATGAGTAAAATTGTCTATGCATGATTTTAGAATATAGTGGGCCTTAAGGACTTATATGGATGGGAGTTGATGGACCTTGACATGTGTTGTCATCCTTAAAATTCCCCTCTTTTAAAGTCAAGTTTCAAAATTTTTAAGTATGTACCTTGAAATATTAGATCATGTCAAGCTTGGCATTGTTTTTGGTTTTCCCATTCATGGAGAAAAATTTGAAAGTCAGGCATATTGGTGAAGTTTCTTCCCTTATTTTTATTTTTTTCCTGTAGTCAGGAATGATAGGCATATCTTCCCTGTTAATTTTTACCCCAACATCCATGGGTAGTACATGGATATTCCTAATTGGATATGGCATGGCCATATTTCAAGTGACAACGAGAAGCTTCCACGGGTCCAAATAGTGCAACTCTAGGGGCGGGCCTAAGGGAAAATCCTCAAATAAGCGCAGGATTTCCACGTGTCCTAGGTTCAAAATGAAGGTAAAACAAGCTCAAATCGGCTAAGTATGGAAGGTTTAGTAGATGGCGCCACGTGCCTCATCGGTACAACTTTAGGAGTCAAGTTGGGGGTAGCTCTCAAACTTGTGACAATCCTCCATGTGTCCTAGGTCCAAAAAAGAGAAAGAGCCAATCGTTAAAATTGACTAAGTATGGGTGGGTTGGCAGAAGTATCCACGTGCCTTAACGGTGCCATTTCAGAATTGAAATCAAAGGGTTAATCTTCACATGAGCGCCAGCTCGCCATGTGGTGAAAGTCAATGGAGAGATAGAGTTGGCTGTTGAAAATTCTGATATCCACGGAAGGAGACACACGTTAACTCAGCATAATTCTATGAGGTGTTTCCAAAATGGAAACTCTAATGAGTTCCAGCCCTCCATATGTCCAGGGGTCAACATAGGACAAGCAGGAAATAGGCCTAAATCAGCTAAGTATAAAAGAACTGGCGGAGCTCTCCATGTGTTAATCTGGCACAACTTCAAAGGTAAAAAATGCAAAAGGCGTCTGCAGGCCTGCTCCAATCAATTCCTTCCATGTGGGTGGCCCAAATTTAAAGTTATAGAAGTAAATCAAATGGCCCATGTTTTAACTAGCGAAATAATGAAATGGCCGTATATTTAAAAACATATTTTTTCCACCATTAACGTTTCTTTGCAAATCAAGAATTCAAAAGGGTGTGGATGATTGGAATAAGTTGTAACTATTTCTTGCTTGCTCAAGGAAGTTGTAACTGTCTCTTGTGAGCTATATCATGAGCTTTCAAATCCATTGTTTAGGTTGGAATTTTGATATTCTGAAAATGTAATTTCAAATTGGAAGAAATCAATACAAAGGTTCTCCCCTTTTTTTCCTCTGTTTTCTCTTTCCTTCTTGTTCTGATCTGCGAATCATTTAATCCTTGCATGCTTAGAAACTTTGTGTTCTATTTTACATCTCAAGAACTTTGAGTCTATAGATTGTGCATGTTATAAACGTGGATGGTTCTATTCTATATCTCATTTGCTTGATACATATAAGGGTTTTATCTGCCATCTCTTTTCCCTAAATGTATTGTTTTCTTCTGCCTCCCTCCTCTCTTCAAGTCTTCTATCCTTATGTATTGATAACTTTTCGGGAATCAAAAACACATTTCAAGATATCGGGAAACCATCATTGAATTAAAGATTGTGTATTTATACATAGGTTTTGCCCCTGATTTCAATAAAGGAACCTCTCCCAATAAAGAGGAGGGACATGCTTATCCCCTGACTGTGGTTTCATTCCAAGTGCAAATCTGAAACCCAATAACATGGCATTTTCATGGTCTATGCAAACTCACATGGATGAGCCCGATTTTGATGTATGTGAAGAGTCTTGTGTATCAATAAGAATGAGAAAGGAATAACAGAAAAGACATATAACCATCAAACCCACGGTTATGTCTAATGAATAGGTGAGTAATGCCTTAGTGAAAGTATCTATAGAGGTGGTGTGTAGGAACGCTCAGATAAAGTTGTAACTATTAAAGCGCTACGAGAAGATATTAAAGCTAAAGATGCAGAAATAACGCATTTGAAAGGAGAAAAATACTTAGAGAAAAATAATAATGGGGTTCTCATCAGCATGGGAGAGGAGATCGATAATCATGTTTTGCAAGAGAGACCACACTTGGAGCCCAAGGTACCCAAAAATTTCCCTTTAGCTATGAATTATGTGTATTAGTTGATTTGGTGCTTGAGGATGGACCAGTTTGAATGCCAAAACCAAAGGACCCTGAGCAGGACACAAAGAGAGCAAGGACTTTAGTGGTTTGAAAGATTTCATCTTATGAAGCAATGTTCCAAACTTTGCAGGAAAAGCTAAGGAAAGCAGACTAGGCATTGAATATATGTGTAGCTCTAGAGGTAGTAATAAGGATTAGGACCATAGTAGAAGATAATGAAGTCCTGAAGGCCATGAAGGACGAGACTTTGGGGCACGTGAAACAATTGGCACTGGTAAATCAAAAGTGTGAGGCACTTTTAGTAGCCCAAGACCCCCATAAAGACAAACTATATGAAATTGGAAAAATTATAGCATAGAAGATGGATCTTCTAGAAGGAAGGGTGACTACAATGTCTAGCATTGTTATCGTATTGTAGAATGAGAAGGAAGAGATTGCGCAAGAAGAGTTAGAATCTATTCCATTAGATATTTTGGAAAAGGCAGAAGCCACGCTAATTGATTGGCAAGATTTAGAGGCTGAAATCAAAGAAGAATATATGGAGTTGATTCTTCCAGTTGAAACAAAGGACATTACAGGGTGAAAGTTCATTCTTTATGCAGTGATTCTTTAATTTCCTTTCATTCCCATTATTTACTCTTTAAAAGTATTAAGAGGCAACAATCCTCGGGGTAGAAATACAATTTTGTGTGGGGTAATATTGAGAAGACAAAATATGATAGTTAGCAGAAGGCACACAGAAGGTTCATGTGTGAAAATAGGGAGCATTCAAAGGTGTGGAAGAATAAGAAAGGAAACGTGCATGAAAGACAAGGAAAAATTTAGGAGTTATCCATTTCTAGGATTACGGGATATTTTTGGAGATAGCATGCAAAGCATATAAACTCGATAAAGACTTGTGCGAAACTCATAGGCTATTTTTGAAGGAGTGTCTACTAAGCACTTTGCATGGGTTCAAGTTAATAATAGAATTATTACTGTCAGTTAACCATAAGAGATCTATTATTAGCACACTTGCATGTGTGTCTATTATTGTAAAGGCGCATAGCTATTTTTAGCATGCATCCTATTTTGGGAATCATGCAAGTGGTGAAGGGAAAGTCCCCACCCTTATAAATATGTAGTGATCTATGTAGTATAGGGGTAGTAGATATAATTTATTGTGAAGTTATGCTACCAGATATGATGTCACACATGAGCTTATGGTACTACTTATTATAAGAAGCTTCTATGTATTTACTGTGTTTAATATAATGGACTGTATTGAATTATTCAAGGTGTTAAACATGGTTACAACTAAATCTTGCATGGAAGATTTCATTGTGGCTATTACTTAAATCCATTACTCTTTATATTTAGATCTGGAATATGCTCTATAGAATGTTATACTATTTATGAATCTGAATGCATCAAATCTTCATCTTGCTAACCTCCTACACAAGCAACCCTAAAGAGGGGCCTGATACCTTTGTGTGCTTCGAGTGAGCACTCAGTCTAAACTGAGTGATGTGCCAGGGGGCTTGAGTTATTTCTGGTAAATTCTAGGCTGCATCAGAGAGCCTATTTGAGCTAGTCATAACTCATATTAGGCAAGATGATTGAATATCATGGTGTTGAGGTTGTAAGGAAGGACGAGCTATGTAGGTGCATGGAGATTTTTGGGATGAGTTGGTCAAAACATGAATGGATGTTGATGACATTAAAGTATAACCTAGGTGGCTTGATGTGGAACGATGTGTGGAGTTGGCTTGGTTTGGGTGGGTGACCATTTCACTGTTGGCTCGCCCAGTCACAAAAATATCATTCCAAAATGAGATCAATGAAATATCATTCCAAAAAGAAAGAAATGAAATCTCAACCTTCTAAAGCAGATCAAGTATCCACTTCACAACCTCAGCCACAAGCGGTGGTTTATAAAGATGTGGGAAAGAAACCGCCAAAAACACCTTCTAGCCAAGTTGTAAGGAAAGAAGGTTCTTCAAGCATCATGGTACCCAACAAGAACTTTCCAAAAGAGGAGTCTAATGCCCAAAGAAATGTCAAAAACATATGAGCAATTCCTTTCAGTATTGTAGAACAAATGAAGAAGACTAACCTAAGTGTTACTATGTGGGACACAATCTCAATTCCTTCTCGAAGAAATTTTTTACTGGAGGCTCTGAAAAGTTTTGGTACAAACGATGGATCATCAGGTCATGGAGCAGTAACTGCTATGAATTTGTGTCTATCAGAAGGGAAAAGTATTCCTGAAGTGAAAAAACCACCATCATTATATATTTCCCTGATCATTGGTGATCATTTGGTACATAATTACTATAGACACCTATAAATTAGCTCGAGCAATTTAAATACTTAAATTGCACTAATTATACCCTTTCTCGCAAATTGATGACATACCGTCAATATTGCACATTTTCTCTACTATCTTCGTTAATCAATTACATTATTTTAGTTAATTAACTCTTCTATCTAACAGTGACGCTAATTAACAACCTTCTGTTAATCAGCTCCCCTTTCTATCTAGATTAATTAATTATTTCTAATTAATTAAGCTCCCCTTTCTACCTAGATTAATTAATTAATACCCCTTTCTATCTAGATCAATTAATTATTCTTAATTAATTAATTCTCTCTTCTATTTAATCAGTAAATCGTCATTTATTTGATTAAAATCCTCTCATAACATAAATCATACTAACTATTCCTCTAAAAAGATTATATAAGCTTGCACACCTATTAATTAATCACTCTGGTTAATTAACAAACCCGCTCAATCCCCATGAGTCACTAGAGGACAAAATAAACTCTCTTAAGGTTGAATTAACCACCTTTCAACCATCCTTATGCACAACTAACTCAACCTAGATATTATCACACATGTAAAGGGATGTAGAGATTCTTTTATCTATTGGGCTATATAAGGATCCCTCCTACCTTTCTATTTACACCTTTACACCTAAATGAGCATAGAGCCTAAGCTATAGCCATTTTATCATCTTAGAGCATTCTTCATTGGAGGAGCTAGCTATCTTCATCTCTTGCATTCATCCATCCAAGTTTTGAAGTCATATGGAGATATGTCAAATGTTCTTGTAGCCATTGATTGATAAGACTCCATTCTTGAAAACTTTGGGGTTCAAACATACAATCAATCCTTTGATTACTAAGGATCTAAATAGGTTCATTTCATTTAATTAGAATTCAATAGAGATAGAGATTAATGGATTAACATGTTAGTTTGAAGGTTTATTCATGTTCTAATGCAAAATATTGGTAGATTAGTCTTGTTTAGACTCTAAACATGATGGTGCATAGATTTTGGTTTAGCTTTATTTTAGGACTACTAGGTGTTAGTTCTAATTCATTATGCATTACTAACTAATTCATGTACACATTTGGCATGCCCAGTGGGATGAATCCTTAGTCCCTTAACCTTATATTTCAAATTTTGTTGTTATTTCAACATTTGGCTAACCGTTAATAGGTACATATGTGAAATAATGCTCAAATTCTTATGATTTTGCTAACCTTACATGTGTTGAGTCTTATTTAGAGGTTTAATTTTGATGGGTTATTGTCAATTTTGAGCTAACGTGTTAAAATTTGGAGCTTTTAAAACTTGTTTACGTCATTGGGTTGTATTTTAACGTCATCACTAGGTAAAATTTTTATAGGAGGGGCGTAGGTACACACAACAACGCGCAAGCACACAAAACCACTCGCAAGTACTAATCCCGGTGCGTAAACACATTGTTGTAGTATTGTACCTTGCTTCTGTCATAAACCTGTCAGGCTCGTGAAGGAACACTAAAGGTAGCACATGAACCCTTGTGCTAGCGTAAACATTTCTCTTTGAGCACACACACACCGTCATAAATTTTTGTGCCTTATGTTTCACTTCCAATGCGTAAGCATCTATTCTCTAGTGCAGATGCAATTATGCTAGCGCAGGCATCTCTCGGGTAGCGCAATCACTTTGTAGACCCGTCAAGTTTGCCATAACCAACGCGCAAGTACCTCAATCTAGATTTACATATCAATTCCTTGGTTACAAAGGCTTGTGTCATTAAATACTAAGATCATTTGCAGGTTTAATTTGAATAAATTTTATTTTATAGGGTATGTTTACATGATTTTGTTAAAATTGTAATAAACTTGGATAAACCTTGCGTGCTCAATCATAAGAGTAAGATCGCGTATGTTCTTCCCTCGTGTATTTTGGGGTGATCTTGGGAATCAGAAACA
Organism: Taxus chinensis; assembly: GCA_019776745.2. Taxonomy (NCBI): domain Eukaryota; kingdom Viridiplantae; phylum Streptophyta; class Pinopsida; order Cupressales; family Taxaceae; genus Taxus; species Taxus chinensis. Next base: position 12,424,760 of record CM034156.1, read on the forward strand.
ATTTTTATCTCTTTCATTGCTTTGAAAAACATTTAGAATGTCCAAATTGGGTCAAAATGTATGTATTTTTCATTTGAATTAAGTATTTTCCATTTTTTGGTTTCTTAATTGGATTTTGCGTTGCGTATACTCTTCTCTTGCATCCTAGGATGATCTTGAGAATTAGAAATGACGTTTTTCTTCTTTATGTGTATGGAAAATTACTAATCCGTTGTGCATAACCAAAAAATGCTTGTCAAAGAAAGGAGTTTGAAAAAAGTTTTCTAACTACACGTGTGTCACAGGTTACCAAACAATGAATGAATAAACCATATTAAATCTAAAAGATTAAAAAAACACCACATTCAAAACACTTGATTTGCAGGTTCAGATAAGGGTACACCTCATCCGCTTAAAACTAGGACATAACCCCTTTAGTATAATCCTTAAGCTACAACAATGGGGGTGGTCCTAGGAACCCCAAAGTAGTCCACACAAGAGGGAACCTTGTGGACGAAACGGGAAGTGCTCCACACACCTACTTGACTAGTATACACATGAGATTTAGTGTCAAAGTTATCTGTATCGCAAGCCCAGTGAGAGTAGATGATGGACACATCTATTTCCCACTATGCTTGAAGGGGGTAAAGTAAATTCGGGATAATCCTTGGGAAATCTTGGAAAATTGAGCTTGCTCTTAGATAACTTGTGAGACTTAGTTGAGTGAACCACCTAGGAAAACCAATTAGTCTTTGGAGCCAACTTGACTAAATCATTGTTGTAAAGAGCCATCATTCATCAAAAAACATGTGAAGCATTAATTTTTCTTAGTTTTTCACTCACCCTAAGGCGAGGTGAAACTTTGTTGAAGTGACGTAAACATTTTTCACCTCCAATTGATCTACTTCCTTCACTTTCTTTTGACACTTTGCTGATTAGAATAAGAGTGACTACCCTTGTGTTACTAATTTATTGTATTCACCACTTTTTCTGTCCATTTACGCTCATCTATGTTTACAGCTGAGTTGTTAAACGTATAAAGTGTGTGGAGACATTTTCATATCATTGGTATCCTTTTTGATCTTGATACCCAAGTCAAGATCATCATTGTAGTTAGGCTAGATTCATCACCTTGACTCTCCTTTGAATAGTTATCTTTTTTATATCGTGTCACTACAATTTTGGTATTTACATATTGTGTCTTGTAAACTTGACTAAATATCTATATTGTGATGTTACACTATATACAATTTAACAATTCCTAGGTATACTCTAGCTTTAGTTTTATTTCAATTACTACCTCAATTTTGAAAAGTGTTGAGTGTTACCGCTTGTGTGCGTTATATAAATATCATCTTGATATTAATACATTACTTTTTCACAAAGTTTTGTTGACATATCTCGGCGGTATTGTTGTGTCATTCACAATCATAACTTCCACTTTTTGGGATATAGGTCTTGATTGGATTCAAGCTCGCTTTTAGTATACTTTGTTTGGGGATTGCATTAAATTCTTGTTATTACTTACGCCTTGTTCATTTATTTGAACTTGACATAAGTGGTGACATTTTGTTAATCATCTTGAAACACTAACTATTATTTGGAAAAAAACTTAGGAAGTAATTTAATGATCGATTGGTTTAAAACAAACCTTGTGTGATTGAGTCTTACAATTATTTGTCATTTTGAATTATCCATTTAGGACAATGACTTTGATCCATTGATTCTTTATCATTCATTATTATTTGGTCATAAATTTTTCTTTTTTTTTTGAACTCACGTGATTGTTGCTTTTGTTTATCCACCTTATAAACTCATTTCTAGGAACATTCTTTGGGTCTTTGATCCTCTTGATCTACTTTTTTTTTCCTAAATTTGTAATTAGTTTTGAACATATCTTTCAAACCTTGGAATTTTTTTTCCTATCAAGCAACTTTTACATCAATCAAACATTGGAAATATTTCCTTTGTATCCTTTATGTTGCTAAAATTTTGATCAATCCTTTGACATTTATGCCTACAAACCTTGTTGGATTATCAATCTTGTGTTACGAATCAGTATTTACATCATGGTAAATAATTATATGGTTATTTATATATATATTGTTGTTTCGCTCAGAATGTTTCGGCTTCGGGAATAGAGTTGCTTCTATCCTTTCATTCCTTTTAGAAATAGATAAGGTTAGGGATAGGAGGAATACCTATTAAATGTCGAGATGGTGTGCGCGTACCGTAGAGAAAGATCAGGTTGACTGCGAAGAACTCCTTTTTGTCTTGGAAGGACTACCTGTAAATAAGAACTCAAGACCACAAGATTTTGATTAGACAATAAATGAGGAAACTGCCTTGGGCCCAGGAAATATAAAACTTCCTTTCGAAGGTGGTCAATTTCCCTGCTAATATGAATTAACACAAAAGACTGCAAAATATCAATTAGCTTACTTGGTTGAAACGGGTAGGAGAATACTGGTTTCTGGTTATAGTCAGGGTAACCGATACCGGTTGCTGGTAACCGATGTCGGTTGGGCCCACGACCTGTAGGTTAGTTGTTTTTTTGTGGGTGTTTGTTTTTTTTTGGTAGCTATGGTGTTTATAAGGCTGGTTTATGGGTGATATTGGGAAATGAGATGATGAGAGGTAAAAGAATGACAGTTAGATGCAATGGCACGTTGGATAGTGGATTTAGAAACGGATTTAGGAGGACTGTGATTCAAAGAGCATAAGAAATGTTATAACAGAGGACATACAAGATGTAACTTACTTGTTTTGACGAAGATGTAAGTTGATCTCCTTTGCTGCAAACGCTTCTGGTTTCTTCACTCATCTCTGCTCGGTCAAGTGAAGATCTGGACTCTGTTTTTCACTCCCAATGATCTCCGTTCCTTCAAAATTCATTCGACCTTTGATTTTGGTTCGGGGAGCCCATTTACAGGGAGCCGATGGCGGTTACGTAACCGACGGCGGTCGAGTAGGAACCGGCATCGGTAAGGAAAAAGTAGGCTATTTTTAGTAAAATAGCCCACCTTCCCTACTTTTCTCCCGAGAGATCAGTTGCGGGCTTGGTCAAGTGGCTAGAAGGTCAGTTTTGGGTGCGAGTAAGGAGGCATTAGTTATGGATGTGAGTCTAGACCAAGTCATAGGTCTTAATTAGGTTAGTTTAGGGTTAGGGCTAGGTCATGATGAGGTGGCAGGTAAGGTGATGTGGATTTATCAATTACAAGGTAATTAATAAATAATTGTGTAAGGTTTAGGTGATGAGGTTAAGTTGCGAGATGAGATGCGGGTCACAAGGGGTCATAAGACACAAATTTGGTGTCTACATTAGCCCCTTATTATCGTGTAGCTTGTTTTGTAAAGCTGCACGGACAATAATATGAAGTGGTTTCCCCTGTTAAGGGTATAGGTAATCCCCCTCAAATCTATCACATATTGAGTGAACGGGAACTCAGGGATAGGGTTGATAAAGGGTAAATGGGGTAGAGGGGATGGTAAGATGGTGGGGTAGGTCCAAGGAAGCAGACGCATGGTAAAATGCAATAGTACGACTAGGGTACATGATTTGACGAGCAAGCCAGCAGTGCATAGGCAAAGGTCGATAGTTTATCCAAACAAGGGTGACATAATCCTGGTATCCAAAGCATAGGAAGTAGCTCCAGGGTATATAACAGGTAAGGTACAGGAACGTTTAGGCATGTCCGGCAGTACCAAATGGTTGGTTTGGTTGAGATAAACGTCACGGTCTAGGTCTGGGCAAAGTTGGTCGACAGATCAAGTCAAGGACCCTAATCATGCTAAAACATGAACAGGTGAGCTCGATTGAACAAAAAACTACAGGATGGGTGGATAAAAGTGGATGGTTTTGATTTTGGGTAAGGTATTGGAGTGATACGGCCGTGGGTCGGGCCGAGTTGTTGGGTTGCAGCCTTGGGTCGGGCCAAATGGGTAGGGCGAGGCCTTGGGGCGGGCTGGTTGGTTAGGGCGAGGCCTTGGGTCGGGCCGGTTTGTTAGGGCGAGGCCTTGGGTCGAGCCGGGTTGTTAGGGTGAGGCCTTGGGTCGGGCCGGTTTGGTAGGGTGAGGTCTTGGGTCGGGCCGGTAGGGTAGGGCGAGGCCTTGGGTCGGGCCGGTAGGGTAGGGCGAGGCCTTGTGTCGGGCCGGTTTGGTAGGGCGAGGCCTTGGGTCGGGCCAGTAGGGTAGGGTGAGGCCTTGGGTCGGGCCGGATAGGTAAACAAATGGTGTTCAGAAAAGGTGGATATAGGCGATATGTGGTTAAAAAGGGGAAAATGGTAAAGAAGGGCAAAAAAATTGGGGGAAAGTTGGAAGAAAAACTGATGTCGATTCTACGAGACCGATATCGGTTAAGGGACCGATACCGGTTCATTAGGGCAACATGAAACCGATATCGGTTAAGGGCGAAAAACCTATAAAAAGAAAAATATGGCTTGTCATTGTCACTTTGGCTTGTCATTGTCACTTTGTTATTTTGAAAACCAAATTGACTTGTCTGACGTGGAGAGTTGAGATTGGAGGTTTATTGATTGAGGTGGAGCTATTTTGCTGGAGGAGTGAGTTGTTTGCCGGCCCAAGTGAGGAGGAGGCAACAGTTGATTGGCCGGGGACCCAGCAGAGTAGAATTGGAGCCATGGCACAGGCAGGAGGAGCAGGAGGGGCTGGACCAGCTGGACCACCACCACCCATTCCACCACGATGACGTGTCGTCGTACGGGTAGGCTCGGAACTCTTTATTTTGTGCATTTGAATGGTATTAAGCGAAATTAGGGGTTTGGGTAGGAATTTACAGTTTTTAGGAAATAATGAGTAAATTGACGTAATTTGAAAAACGAAGAGGATAGATGGGTAAAATAGGGCAAGTCGGCTGGGTGGGTAGGTTTTTAGGGTGTTTGGGTGGGTAGATAAGTATAAAAATGCAAAAATATGGGCGGGGGGCCATGCGGGGGTTCGGCTCCCGGCAATTACAGCGACCGATGTCGGTTGCTAAGCGACCGACATCGGTCACAAATTGTGTTGACAAGGTGTGTTGGGTTGGACCGGCGTCGGTCGTATGTCGGCCGGCGTCGGTTTGGGTTTGTATGGGTATGGGTTGGGTTGGGTTTTGGGTGAGTGTGGGTTGGGTTGGGTTGTGGGTAGATTTGGGGCTTTGGGTGGGATGGGTTGGGGTTGGTTTGTGGATAGGATGGGTTGGGGTTGGTTTATGGATGGGATGGGTGAGATGGGTTGGGGTTGGTTTGTGGATAGGATGGGTTGGGGTTGGTTTGTGGATGGGATGGGTGAGATGGATTTGGGTTGGGTGTAGGGTTGGGTGTTGGGTGGGTATAGGCTTGGGTGGGTATGGGCTTGGGTGGGTTTGTATGGGTATGGGTTGGGTTGGGTGGTGGAAGGTAGGTTGCTAGAGGGGGGGGTGTAGAGAGTCGGGGTGTGGTCAGGGGGATAAAAGGAGGTTTAGAGGGTAAAGTAGATGTTGTGATAAAAATTAGGTCTAAGGATGTGGGTTGGTTTTGCAGGCACATCAGTAGTTGACAATGCGGGATAGGATGCCCCCGCTGTTGGTGCAGATGAGACCACATGTGTCCGCAGCTCACTGGGCGATCATGCGTGAGGTGGGACTCGGTGGAGACCAGAGGTACAGAGCGATAGAGAGAGATCACAGCCTGATGGTTTCCCTCATCAACAGATGGGATCCGGCGACCAATGTGTTCCATCTCCCGACTGGGGAGATGACTATCACGTTGGAGGATGTGTATCACATCTTTCATTTACCTATCGAGGGAGAGGCAGTCTTCCAGGTAGATGCAGAGACTGCCATGGACAGCATACTACAGGTTTTTGGAGATGCAGCCACGCTACTTACCTATCATAGCGCGAGCATTGGGTATGGTGACATGTACCGTGCGCATCGACACGAGACACGGCTGGCTGTGCTGATGATGATTGGGATCACCTGCTTCGCCCTCCCGGACTCAGAGGGAGGCTGCTTTCCACAGGCATTGATGGGGGTGCTTCTTGAGATGGTGGAGGAGCACACTTGCTATGCTTGGGTACCAGTATACCTGGTGCAATTATACAGAGAGCTCTGGGGTTATCGCCGGATGAGGCGATTCGGTATCTGTTTGACATTTTTGCTGCATTGTTGGGCATATGAGCACATCGTATGCATCAGGCCAGTAGGGTTACCCCAGCAGCCAGGGCCACAGGTCATATACAGATATGGATTTCAAAGGTGGTTGGGGGTCGTGGGGCAGCCACGAGCAGTTCTTGCAGGGTGAGATGTGGCGTATTATAGACATTTATTAGGGGGCCTGACATCGGTAGACATCATATGGAGACCTTACAAAGGTCATGACCCTCGCGGAGGGGCCCGTTTACAGTTGCGTCTGATCCAGTACACATTTTGGATAGCAGGATGGAGGCCAGGAGAGTACGAGAGGATACCCCTAGAGAGGGTACACAGGCAGATGGGGCTGCGACAGGACGAGCCACCTCCCTTCCCTCAGTACAGGAGGGATGATGTAGAGGCCCCACTACCTGCACCACAACCCTTGGATCCAGATTGGGTTGCAGAGAGGCCAGCAGATGATGGCGTAGATGATGCTGGGTGCACGGGAGCATACAGGGTTTGGTGGGCTGGTCAGAGAGCGGCGAGGGTAGCACAGCCCGCACAGCCAGACTTGGCAGCTGTGATGGCAGAGAGAGATCAGCTTAGGGGTCAGGTGTAGCTCTTACAGGGGAAGCTTGCTGCTGCGCAGGCACAGATAGGGGTCTTACAGGGGCAGCTAGCCCAGGCTCAGGTACAGGCACAGGCAGCACCACCACCAACAGCACAGCCACAGGTGCAGGTACAGGTACAGACAGCAGTACCAGCAGCAGCACAGCCACAAGCACCACCAGCACAGGCACAGGGGGTACTGGCAGTAGGAGTCTGGGGACCAGCCCCAGTACCGACGGTGGCACGAGATAGATACATGGAGGCGAGAGCGGAGGCCCGGTACTATCAGGATGTTCTTGATAGTACCGGAGCTGAGTATCAGCCATATGCGGCACACCGAGCGGAGACCTCGTGTAGTCAGAGATCGCAGGGAGGTGCAGCCACAGCCGGCGTGTCTGTTACAGGCAGGAGGTGAGAGGCACCACAGGGACTAGCAGGGAGAGGTGCCGAGGGCGGTGGGGAGAGCTGAGGGATCCCTGCATTGTTTTTGTATTTGTATATTGGATATGGGCACCGGTCTGCGAACCGGTTATGTTTATAGAGGCCTGCGTGCCGACATTTATTCATGTATTGATTCATTTATTCATTATATACCGGCCTGCGAGCCGAGTACGGGTTGTACAGTTGATACCGGCCTGCGAGCCGAGTATAGTTTGGATATGAGGGACCGGTCCGCGAGCCGAGTCAAGGTGATTGATATTTATTGCGGCCTGCGTGCCGGCTTTGTTGTTGTATTATGAGATTACAGAGGCCCCGATGCAGGGTGCATTGTACATTTGAAACTTGTATATATATATATATATATTTTGATCCATATGCAGTGTTGAAAATGTGTTTAAGTATTTCGTCAATGGTTTGTGACATAGAATGTAGGATGAGTTTAGTTGACATGTTGATATATGGATGATGTTGATGTTTTGTTTTTGCACGTATATATGGATGACATGTTATATGATGAAATGTTGCATGTTGTGGGCTGGTCATGTGACATTGTTATATAGGTATCTGATGAGTTGGATCGAAATTGAATGTATGTATCTGATGGCTTTTTTTTTTTTTGATATCCGTAGTTGATGACTTGTTTGTTTTTGTAAAATAGATAATGTTAATGAAATTGTAATGATATGTGGATTAGATGGAAAAATATGGATAATGGCGTTGTTATGTAGGAAAAGAGGCGGGCGCGATAAAAAATTAGGTAAAAAAAAATGAAGAAAAGAACTATGTTTCAAAAAGGCAGGTGTGTAACCGATATCGGTTAGGTAACCGATGCCGGTAGTTAGTAGACCGATATCGGTTATGTTACCGATACCGTTTATTTAGGTATGAGCTTTTCTAAAATTAGAAAAGCTAGGGTGGCAACTTAAGTTCTAATTTTGAGAGCCATGCAAGAAGTTAAATACGCGAACGCGACGCTTTTTGACGACTGAGACAGGTAATTGCATGAGAAATTTGAGTGATAAGGAGAAAAGAGACAGGGAAAGTGAATGTGATCTGAGATTCAGAAGACAGAAAGGCAGGTTTGAAAAAAGGTGGTAATAATGGCAGGACGAGGAGAAACATCCAGCAGGCAGGGACAAGAGCGAAGACAAGGGCCACCTCAAGCTATTGCAACCCAAGAGGTAACGTTTTGTTTGTGATTTGACTACTGCATGTTTTGTGAATAAGATGTGGGAGAGTATGTTGGTAGATATGAGAAAGAAAAGATGATAACAAGGGTTATAAATGGGGTGAGTGTTATGTGGTAGGTAATCAAGGGTTTCAGGTATGTTTGTGTATACAGAGAGGAATAAACGAGCAATTTATTGTCGTAGGTGGTTGTTTTAGGCAAGGTGTATGAAAGTAACAGGGACCGATATCGGTTAGGGATAACCGGTATCGGTTACTCAACCGGTAGCGGTTAGATGTAAACGATAACGGTTACTGTAGGAATTTCCAGAATTTGAGAAAAAACCCGGGGGGATTGGAGGAATTGAATGTTTTTTTGTTATTTGGATGTATGCAGGCAGAGGCAGGGTTGAGGATGAATGATAGTGTACCAGCGTTGTTGTCACGAATCCGAGCGGATGTAACGCCAGCTAAATGGACATTGATAAATCGTTTGGGGTTAAGTGGAATCCGCTATTATTCACGAATCGCACGTAACCATGCTATGTTACAGGCGTTGATTGAGAGATGGAATCCTGAGACAAATACCTTCTATCTGCCAACGGGGGAAATGACAGTAACATTGGAAGATGTGTTCCGTATTTTGAGACTCCCAATTATAGGAAAACCAATATATCAGGCATTACCTAGCGCGGCACGGGGAGCGATAACAGCAGTATTTGGTCCATACGCACGAGATTTAACACAGCGAGGTTTGTCATTTACGTATGGGATAATGTATGCAGCACATCCTGAGGAGACAAGGTTAGTAGTAATATTAATGATAGCGGTAGGGTATTATGCATTACCGAGGGCAGAAGGGGGAAGATTTCCAAAGGCATTGATGTGTGTTATCTGGGAGATGATAGAAAGGGACGTGAATTTTGCATGGGCACCTGCATATTTGGCGGAGCTAGACAGGGGTCTATGGGCTTGTAGGCGAAATCACAGGACGACGCTGGATTGTTCATACTTATTACACTGTTGGGCCTATGAGCACATTGTTTGTGTGCGACCAATAGGCCGACCCATCCAATCAGGAGAGACCGGAGTACAGAGGTTGGGATTCAGACGGTGGGTCTAGATAGAACAAGAGGCAAGATCTCATGCCGTGACGGGTGACATTGAGTATTACAGGCAGGTATGGGAGAGGGTGATGGTTGCGGATATCTGTTGGAGGCCTTACGGGAACTATATGGTAATAGAGAACATAGCTGAGGAGTTGAGGGGTGTAGAGCGATTGAGGTGGATCGCGGGGCACAGGCCAGGTGAGTATGAGAGGATTCCTATAGATCGCGTGCGGCAACAATTTGGATTTGTGCAGGATATACCCCTGGCTTATAGACCATATATGAGGATCGATGCCGAGGCAGCATTCTCACCTCCTCGACCAACACCTCCAGAAGGTCCTGAAGAGGTAGCAACCGATCGTAGGGTAATGGATGCAAGAACGACGAAGGCCTATAGATTATGGTGGGTAGCAGAACTGCGAGGTGTACGTGATCATCCTGACATAGCCATGATTACAGCAGAGAGAGATCGTCTGTAGAGTTTAGTTCAGCAGCTCCAAACGCAAGTGAATGAGGCAAGAGGATTGTTAGTGGTTGCGGAGTCACGGGCGGGGAGACTAGAGGCTGAATTCCTCCATGCGAGGGAGCGTATTCATATGTTATAGGAGAGATTGGTAGATTAGTGGGCGGTACCAATAGCTGTGGTACCTTTGAGGACAGAGAGGCCTGGCGAACAGTGTCGACGATCACGATCATCACCTGGTTTGGGATGAGGCGTGAAGGTCTAAATAAATGTTAGCAAGGTATAAGAATAAATAAGAGTACCGACCTGCGTGTCGATGATAGAGAAGATGTATTTTTTTAACATCTAAATAAAATGAGATATGTATGTTGATTTGAGTTATAATAATAAGAATGTTTTCGTTTTGACTTTCAGTGTTTTTTAAAAAAAGGATAAAGAGGAATGTGATTAAATAGAAATACACAAAAATATTTATATTTACCACTCATGATAGGTTATGGTAGGGGATGGTCGAGCTAACCTTGGGAGACCCCATGTCTCCGAAGTGCTGCCTACATAGCCCATTGCACAAAGCAAGGAGGGGCCTCAGACCGATGTAGTTCTCCCTTAGGATCAGGGAGAGGTGAATTCAGGAAATTTTAGGTATGGTTAGGCGATTGGTTGGCTGGTAAAGGTATTGATAGTAATATTGGTAAGGTAAGGTTGATGGTGTTGGTAACGAATTGGTGATGTTGTAAAAGGTACAAGAGAAGTGAAAGTTAGCTTACCCAAGTGGTAGGGAACCATGTCCCGATCAAGATCAACACACAATCCTAGATGCAAGGCAAAGAGGAAAGATTGCTCCGTAGGTGAAAAGAGCAAAACAAACCACACAACATAGAACGCACTTGAAGCCCTAGGTACCAGTACATAGACGAGAAGTCAATAGGTGAAAAGAGTTGGATGATCACAACCTATCAGGTGTACATCACGTCCCTTGAGTTTGAAACAGATGGTGAGGTGAGGTGGATGACATAGCTGAGGTACGGAGAACTCATTACAAAGTGAGTGTTCTGACAAAAGAGAACCTACCCTAAATAGACAAGTCCATGACTCAAAAGTTCTTCTGAATGAGGCTTTTATTTTATTGAATATAGACTGATCGATGTGGGAAGTCTACCAGGGATATTGATTGTTTTATTCTTGAGGTCTTCACGAAGTTGATCAATGCGAGAAGCTTCTGATAAAGGTTGACTGTGTATAGCTGTCCTTCGAGGGAGCAGTCTATTTATAGTAGCAGATATGATTTTAATGCATAGCTATCCTTCGAGGGAGCAGTCTATATATAATAGCAGCAATAGTTCGGCATATAGCTGTCCTTCGAGGGAGCAGTCTATATTTAATTTAGATGACTAGATGTTCTTTTGGCGTGAAGCATCTAGTTTGGTAGGAAGTTTGACTCAAGAAAATCCCATAAGAATACGGCTTATTTTAAAACTTTGAAGTCATGGACTAGACTAAAAAGGGGAAGGCATCGTTAAGAGGAGGTGAGAAGTGATCTTGATTTTATTTTGAGATGTAGGAAAACAAAGTGTATTTAGCGGTAAATGAGCTCAAGGGATGAGCAGTAGGCAGATAAGAAGTGATATAACACTAATTTCAACAGTAGAATGGTTGAAGATGCAAGGCATTAAGGGACTCAGGCTCAGGTTTACCATTAAGCGAAGCTAAATGATAAGTGCCTGATCCATAAGTGTGAGTGATTATATAAGGCCCAATCCAATTGGGAGCAAATTTTCCACGTTTGCTCTTTTCTAGTTTGGTTACATGTTGATTCTCTTTGAGGACAAGATCACCAACCTTAAAGGTACACTCATGAAGTCACTTATCATAAGCACAATTGATGCGTTTTTGATAGATTTGAAGGTGATCAAGAGCTGTAAGACGACGTTCGTCAAGAAGCTCCAATTGGGCTAACCGCTCTTGGCGGAAATCATCGTTAGTGAGAATATCCTGAAGGGATATTCTGAGGGAGGGTATTTGTATTTCGAGAGGTAAGACAGCCTCGGTACCATATACCAAAGAAAAAGGTGTGGCATTAGTAGAGGTACGGATGCTAGTACGATAAGCCCAAAGGGCAAAGGGGATGTGATCGTGCCAATTTCGTCCGGACTCATTGACAACTTTCATGAGGATTTTGGTTAGGGTTTTATTAGAGGATTCGGCTTGTCCATTTGCTTGTGGATAGTAGGGTGATGAGAAGCTGAGTTTGATACCAAAGTTGTCCCAAAGGTCTTGCAACAACCTATTTTTGAAAGATTTTCCATTATCTGTAATCAGGCGATGAGGAACACCAAAAAAATAGATAATGTGGTGGTTAATGAACTCTACAGTTTTTTCTTTTTTAGTTGAAATGAGTGGAATAGCCTCCACCCATTTTGTGTAATATTCGGTTGCTGTGATAATCCATTGGTGACGTTGTGAAGAGGACGGGTGAATCTCACCAATAAGGTCTAAACCCCATTGTGAGAAGGGCCAAAGATCTCGAGCGACCTGGAGCGGGTGGCTAGGAGTATGTTGAAGGTTGGCATGTTGTTGACACATAACACAACGCTTAACATATTCATAGCAGTCGTTATTGAGAGTAGGCCAATAATAACCAAGGCGAAGGATTCTTTTGGCCACGGCAAGGCCACTAAAATGTCCACCACAAATACCGTCATGGACTTGTTGGATGGTATGGGTGATCTCCGCACCGGTGAGACATCGAAGGAGGATGCCATCAAAGCCACGTTTATAAAGGAGTCCCCCCATAACTATATAACGAGAAACACGTTTAAGAAAAGCACGTTTACCAGTAATAGTAAGGTCAGAAGGGAGAACTGAGGTTGTAAGGTAGTCATGGAATTGGTGATACCAAGTATCCTGCAAGTTAGCAGACACAGTATTTATCGTACAAACAACCGGGGCTGAATAAGATGGGGCAAAGAGTTGTTGGACCAAGACAAAAATTTCAGAGTCAGTGGATGAGGCTGGAATTTGCGAGGCTAAGCAAGCCATAGTATCCGCAAATTTGTTAGTAGAGCGTGGAATGGTTTGGATAGAATAGTGAGTAAATAAGGCTAGAAGCGAATCCACGTAGTGTTTGTATTTTTGAAGTTCCTCATTTTTGCATTGGTAGATGCCCATAACTTGATTGACTACCAATTGAGAGTCGCCAAAAATATTGATAGATTTGATACCTAAGTGCAGCGCAACCTGGAGACCCAGAACAAGGGCCTCGTATTCTGATGTATTATTAGTGCAAGGGAAATCGAGTCGGAATGAAAGAGGCATAGGCTCGGCGTCAAGAGAAACGAGAACAACACCAGCTCCTCCACCGCATTGGCATTTGGATCCATCGAAGAAGAGAGTCATTGGATACGACTCCTCCTTGAGTGAAAGAGTGGCGATGAGTTCATCGGGGAATGTAAAATTGGTAAATTGTTCTCCAGGTAAAGGGGCTTCCGCAAGTTGGTCTGCGATGGTTTGTCCTTTGATTGATTTCTGGTGGACGAACTCAAGGTCGAGGTCGGCGAGGAGCATGAGCCATCGGGCGATGCATTGGTTTAGATGAGGTTTGGAATACATGTAATGGATGGGGTCCGTGTTGGTGATGACGAAAGTTTTTTGATTCAGAAGGTAGTGTCGGAGTTTGGTAGCCATGAATGATAGGGCTAGGCACAACTTTTCTACATGTGTATACCTAGTCTCATAGTCCACCAAAGTACGACTTATATAATAAACGGCTTGTTCTCGATTCTCAGAGTCATGATGTGCAAGCATGGCCCCTACAGCGTGGTCAGTGGCAGAAAGGTAAAGGTAGAAAGGGTGGTCGTCTTGAGGTGGGATAAGCACGGGTGGCTGTAAGAGATAAGTTTTAAGAGCCTCAAAGGTTTGGTGGCACTCTTGGCTCCATTGAAAATCAATGTCCTTCTTAAGGAGGTGATGGAAAGGTTGACATCGATCCGAGATTTGGGAGATGAAACGTCGGATAGATTGGAGCTTACCTTGTAAACTACGTAATTGTTTGAGATTGGTAGGTGGGGGCATTTTGAGAATAGCTTTGACTTTAGATGGGTCGACCTCAATGCCACGCAAAGAGACGATAAAGCCAAGAAGTTTTCCCGAAAGGAAACCAAAGACATATTTTTTTGGTTGAAGACGGACAGAATATTGTAACAGGCGATCAAAAATAATGGTTAGAACATCGAGATGTTCACTGCGATGTTTAGACTTGCCAAGAAGATCGTCGACGTAATCTTCAAGGATAGTGTGCATAATCTCATGAAAAATGTAGGTCATAGCCCGCTGATAGGTGGCCACCAGCATTCTTAAGGCCGAATGGCATTACCACGGTAACAGAAGGTTCCCCAAGGAGTTATGAAGGCAGTTTTGTGTTGATCGGCAGGGGCAACCAAATTTGGTTGTATCCTACAAAGCCATCCATGAGAGAGAGCATCTCATGGCCTGCAGTGAGATCAACAAGTTGGTCAATGCTAGGTAGGGGGAAGTCATCCTTAGGGCAAGTGAGGTTAAGATCCTGGAAATCCGTGCATATCCGAAGTCCACCCGTCACTTAGTGACAGGTACGATGTTAGAAATCCATTGAGGATAGTCAATAGGCAGAATGAAGGAAACAGAAAGGAGTCGTTGGAGCTCCTCTTGACCAATGAGGGCAACGCGTGGATGCATTTTTCTCAATTTCTGTTTAATTGGCTTGGAATCGGGTTTCAGTGTAATGTTATGGATAGCACTGTCAGGATCAATTCCTGGCATGTTAGCGTAGGACCAAGCGAAAGCTTGGTTGCGAGCATGGAGGAAAGTAGTAAAGGCGACTTGTTCTGATGCGTTAAGGGATTGTCCGATCTTCACAATGTGAGGATCCTCCTCCGTGTGGATGTTGATTTCTATTGTAGATTCGTTCAGCATGGTTTGGGTTTCAGATGGTAAGGCTCGTTGAATATAAGAGTCATCCGCGCCAAGGTAAGTGAGGATGGAGTCATCATCCTAGCACTCAACAACGTTAATTGAAGGCGAGTCCTCTTTGATCATGTCTGGATATAGAAGGGGGATAGAAGAGGGGTCCTCATTATCGCGTTGATAAGTGAGAGGGCCTAAGAAGATAGCATTTATGAAAAAAAAAAGTTAGGAGGGATAGATTCGTGATCTATCAACTTAGTGGGGTGACGATGGTAAAGTGGGTGTGATGATGGTTTGGTAGGGTGGTAACGTCGTTCTCTTCCAGAAGGCAACTGTCACGAGGTTCTTCCGATGTAAGTGTTTCCAGAAATCTGAGACCACTACGATCATTATGTTTGCGTGTGGTGATGGGGATGAGCGTATGTCGGCCTTGTTCATAAAGACCAAACCAAAGCCTTTCCAAGCACAGTGGAGTCAAGAAGGTGAAGGGCAAAGCGACGATTGGTAAGGTATTGAAAATCAGACTGGAAAGGAACCACACCAAGAGGAGGCTCAAGAGTAACGGAAGATGCGTCAACACCCCCATACGTTAGTTTAGTGCGGCAGTGCGGTGGTCCGTAGGGGATTACTTCCCCCACACGACGGTCATAGGTAGGATGTGCATTGTACCTGCCTGTACTCTTGTGGAGTATGGAAAAGAACTAACATTATACAGGCGATACTCCCCCAGTGTAAGGCGCTGAAAAACATCTACTAAGGGTCCGCGGTTTGGGATGCTCGTTGCGGGGAAGGGTGGTTTTTGCGAGACGGTGGTTTCATCAGTTGAGGCTAGGTGGCGATTGAGGTACATGGTTGAAAGCCCAG